>CATQJL010000112.1:24887867-25391835 GCA_958299035.1 Cylicocyclus nassatus
CTGGAAGGAGTGCGGGTCTGATGAACGATTAGTAAGCAGGTTAAAATTAGAAAATCCAAATTGTCCGGTTTTCTATCACTTGATCGAAACGCACAAAGGTTTCTTCGCACGATTTGCGCTCCATGTCACCTGAAATCTTCAAAACACGGCCCATAATCAGCTGTGTTGAAGGTCCAACAGATCGCATATCGTGGTTCCTCAGTAAGATCGTGAGTAAGCTACCAAAGGTCCCTTCACACTTATCCAATACTCATCAACTCTTAGAGCAGCTGCGCAATACGAATTGTGAACATGGTGCAGTTATGGAGTCATTTGATGTATCATCTCTCTACACTAATGTTCACAACGATGACGCACTGCAAGCTCTCTCGGAGTTATTGGACAAGCACATCACTACCATAAGTACCTTTGGTCTAAGCAAAAGGCAGATACTGGTCCTCATTCAAGATGTATGAATTGTAACATCTTCAAGTGGTCTGGGAGTTATTACTCTCACATATGAGGACTCGCTATGGGTCAACGCCTAGCGCCTGTCCTCGCGATATGTTTCATGAGCAGAATTGAGGAACCAGTACTTGACCGCATGCCTTTGATGTACTGTCGTTACATCGACGACTGTTGTGTGATAACCTCCACTCAAGCCGAAATGGATGAGTGTTTCAACATCTTGAACCAACAGTCCCAGTACACCAGACACCCGAGAAACACCACGTAACGGATGGCTTCCTTACCTCAATCCCAGATTAATTTGTCTGACGGTGTTTTGCGTGTTAAGTGGTATCGTAAGGCAACCTCCAAGAACATTCTGATCCACGCCAACTCAGCTCACCCCGCAGCAACAAGAAGAGCAGTTACCACAACATGATCAAAACTGCTACAGCGGTGTGCACGAACAACGTCGAACGGTTCGAATCGCGAAAACTGGCAATGAAAATCGCGCGTAGTAACGGCTATGTACAACAGGAACAACATCGTAAATCTTACACGCATTTTGAAAAACATATCCGTGAGCGCTGCGAAAACAAAATACCTCTTTGCTTCCCGTTCATATCAGATAGCGTCAGTGCGGCGATTAGACAATGCATAAACCGAACTCAACTGCAGAATGATATCATGCTTGTCGAATTGCGAATGTTAACTTGAAGAAGCAGTTAGTTCGCAATAGGATGTACGATAACGAATGCGTCTTAGAACAATGCATTGTATGCCCCTACGAACTGGAGATTGTGCAAAGGCAGGTATAATATACCAGCTGGAGTGTTTGGACTGTCAAGATTGCTATATAGGAGAGACGGGTAGAATGCTAGGTATAAGGCTGAAGGAACATCTGACCGGGAAAAGGCGAGGATTACTTACAACACCGTTGGGGCGACATAAAGCTGAGAAACATGGTGGAAATGATTATGAGATTAAATGCACTATTTTATCGTACGAGACTGAGATATGCGCTAGAAAAGTACTTGAAGCAGCGTGGATATGTGCAAGAAAACCGAAAATGAATCTCAAGAATGAATGTCTGTCAATCAGCAGTGATCTTGTATCGTATCTATCGTTATGTGATCTCACAGCCGCACATAAAAGCCTTGACAAGCTGGGTGACACTCAGTGACGTCTTTTACTGACTATCTGTGCGGGCTTACTGAAGTGCGGTAGATCCAAGGTCAGCTCGTTTCCAAACCTCCATGATCTCACGCTGCTAGCCTGTGAGTAGGTCTAGACTGGCACGGTGAGAGAGGAGGCTCTTGGCGGTATACGTCCAGATTCGAAAAAACCTATGATCTTCGTTCAGACCTCTGAAGAAGACGAGACTGTCGAAACCGTCAGGTCCAATAAGGATCCACCAAAAATCTGGTTTGGCATAACACGGCATATACTGACGCCTACAATAATATAGGGCTATAAGAAGCCATCATGAACCAGAGATACATAGGTTTCCAAAGTGCCTTCCATAAGTTTCCAAAGGTTTTCGCATAATGTTGTTGTGAGTAATGTTATTGTTTCATGATTGACAGTGCAACACAAGACTTTTTTTGATTAATGCATTATATTTGAAGTAGTTGAAGCATATTAATTACGCAGCAACTTGCTCAACAAAAAGTGGTGGTGTCGGTTGGTTTGTTAATCTTTGCTTTTTACCCTCAAAGCGAAGGGGCGAATTGCCGTGGATACTACACTTCTTTTATGCCAACGGTGCAAGAGAGGGCTGTTTTTGAAATTCCTCAGTGATGCAAGTGGCCGCACATCGTCTCAAAATTTACTGAGGATTGAAATAGAGTCACCCGTAAACTTGACGAGAGCGACACGAAAATGTGATAATTCATTATGGAAAGTGATTTTGGGGGCCTAACTAAGACATTGCCAAAGCGGCGATTTCGTGAACTCAGGGCTGAGATATCCCAAAACCAGAGCCCGTTATCTATCTGATAGGACTTGCATCAGGTGGCTATTGCGTGAAGTTCTAGGTCTTCCCAATTAGTTCCCACGCGAAACCTGGATCACATCCAAATTCTTTTGGATACGGAGTATTCAATTTCACCTTGATATCATAGATTGGCTTTCAATTTTGCCTTGATAGTGAAGATGCAGCCGCTTTCTCAACCACCGGTTAAGAAAGCGGTTGCATCTTGCGGCGGTCGCGCCATATGCCTGACCCTGAGTACAACTCAAGGGTGACAAATACGTTGGCAATGCTGGACAATGTACGGTAGACAGATTCTTTGCTAAATCATGCAACTGCACAATTCCCGGTTCGACTATGGAATTTGGGCTCTGGGGAGGCGTAATGTGTAGTTATTAACTTATTCCAAACACAATTGCGTCCAAGATTACCAAGGAAAACTCAATAGAGCAGCGCACGGAAAACAGTGTCCAGACCCATGCTCGACCATATCCTGCAGTTCTCACTGGTCACTCTAGCAAACATATTTATACGTACTAGCCGGGGCAGACGCAGCAAGCGGCCATTTACTACTCTTGTGGCTCCATAGA
This sequence comes from Cylicocyclus nassatus, assembly GCA_958299035.1. Lineage (NCBI taxonomy): Eukaryota > Metazoa > Nematoda > Chromadorea > Rhabditida > Strongylidae > Cylicocyclus > Cylicocyclus nassatus. The sequence goes on from CATQJL010000112.1 coordinate 24,890,856, forward strand.
CCTAAGTTACTGCTCACGCGATTTGACACTGTACACACACATCATAACTGGTCAAGAGGTCTCTGCTTGGACAAGAGCTTGCGGAACTTACAAAAGCTACGCGCCTGTGCATTTGAAAATTTCGTTCACCCTAATGACTAATGATGTCGAAGAGATTTTGGTGGCTAACAGTAGCGGTGCCCCCAACGGTCTTGCTCCGTTCCAGTGCCAAAAGTTGCTTCCGAGGAGAGAAAATTGTTTCAAGATTCGCTTCGGATGACGGAATCTCCACTTGGCTTCTCCCCGTCCCGCCCATCCTGCGCACCCGACCAATCACCGTCGAAGAAGTCGCCCTACGTCTTCTGTGGAAAGTTGATTGTCAGGGTTTTCGCGGATTTTCGACTTGGACAAAAACATGGAAATCGAGATTATGGGTAGACGCTTCAAGAGCTGCTAGTAAATCTGTACGGCCTAAGGCATACCTCACGCGATTTTAGTTGTCGCGCGATTTGGCACTGCAACGACTCTCCATGGCTGATCGTAAACGCACTTTGCTAGGGCCAGACTTGCTGTGTTTGTTACAATTTACGGAATCTACGCACCCATGCATCTCAGAGCCTCGCATGCTTAATCTCTAGACATCTGCCAAATCGCCAAGTCGCGAGGATGTGGCGATTTTGCGAAGTCGCGAGAGGTATGCCTTACGCCTACGGATGCAAATCGCCAAGTCGCGTGATGTGGCGTTTTGACAAAATCGCGGGATGTATGCCTTAGGCGTAAGGCATATCTCACGCGATTGGCCAAATCGCCACTTTTACGCGACTTGGCGATTTGCCAGATTTCTACAAATTTATCGTGCGTCATTCTCTAACGCATATCTGGTTAGCTTGTGTAAGTTATGCAAACTTGGTCAAGTTCTGGCCAAAGGCAGCGCATTAACGACGAATACCGAAGAGTCGCTGTTGCGCTAAATCGCGACCGGAATCGCGCGAGGTATGAGTTAGGCCTTAGGCCGCCGACGGAGTGCTACTAGTATGACACTGCTCGCCCGTCATGTCGTAGCAAAACGACTAACCGAATAAAGTTATGAACCTTATCAAGAATTGAAATTATTGAGTATCAGACAATCAAAATCACCACTGCTGGTCAATCAGCTTGCTTTATGCTATGAGCAATATCAACGAATCCGCCATTGTATTCAGGCTAGGTACATAAGTCAAATTCGATGAAAAATCAAGAAAATCTTGCATTATTCACTCTGATCCTTTGCAACCACAACTTTGTCTTCAAAAGAGTTCAGAACGTTTTCCAGGAAACCGCTTCGCAGATAACGAACAGATGGATATCTACATTTTGAGACATTGGCCCGTAGTAAAGTTCCATCAGGAGAGATGATCTCTCCAGAGGCCCTTATGTGAGGTTCCGTCAGGTGAAATGACGACCGCCCACTTCCCCATGCTATAAGAACGCAACGTCCACCTGACCTGAGGGGATTGATCCGAGCGATAATCTCCCACACTAGTGTGCTAATGAGGAGATTTAGTGAAAATTCCCGTAAGTTACTCCTGCGTAACTTACGATACACGTCAGTTCAACATGTCGAACATACTGAGTGAGGAGCCACAATGCAGGCTGACGATTTTCGGCAAGATCTAATAAGTGCGGCCACATCTCTGCCTCTAGTTCCAATCACAAAGATGTGAATGTTTGGCGAATGGGTTTTGACTTGTATACTTGCATGAAGTGGCGTACTCAATCATATCAATGTGGATGGTTGGAATCATCAACCAATGGCTCAACTGAGGCAGAGCTGACTCGTCGAAGCTTCAACTGAGTCTTTTCTCATTTGACATTGAATGAGGCAGCTCTATTAGGGGCCATTCTATCCTACACAATTTTTGTTTGAGAGCCCAGTACTTCCTTTTAAGCTGATTAGCAAATTGTAACCTCCTGATTTGAGCAATGCGCGAAAACTCAATTCAGCAAAGAATTGTGGTTCCAATCTTTATTCAATAAGACGAATTTCTCATCCGCTGTCGTTGTAAAACATACATAACTCTTTGTCAGTCGCAAGGACGTTTGGTATCTGTGTGCGATGACGCAATTACACAATATCATCCGTAATCCAAATTGGTCCGTCATTGCTTTCAAACTATCAAACTTTCTTTATACAAAGCAACTGCCAATAAAGCGAATGTCCCTGATAGGTTTATTGGTTGGGTCGCAAATTTGTGCCGTTTTTTAGCCCTATCCTCAAATTATTCAGAACAACGGCAGACAAACACTCTAAGCACAGTCCCATGCAGAATTTTTTTTTCTTTTCAGCAGTAATGTCTTTGTTCTGGTTCCTTCGGTGTTCATTCGGATAGTCGCCACAACCTCCAACCCATGCATTTTTCCCTAACTTTAGCTATTTTTGAGATTTTCATTCTGGACACTTAAAGAAGCTCTGACAAAAGTTGGATAGAGTAAACAAAATGCTATAGAACCTAATTTTTGCATCGATAGTGGCTTTTCAAAATTTTGAAGACAGGTTCTCAAAAGTCTTCACATTTGCAAAGTCGCGATATATACAAAAATTTCAACCACCATGAATTTCTTTCTTGCAAAATCTAACTTCCAAAAATTGCGACTGACCACTAATTTTAACAAAACAATGCGTTTCTACCGCCTCGAAATATTGATTTTCGAAATCTTTGGGTGCAGCCTAGGACGCATCAAAAACTAGAATTATGACAATATTCCTCACGAGGCCTTTACAAATCAGAAAAAAACATCCATCTAAAAGAGTAGAAGAAGCTGCATCAAATAACGTGCTAGCTGTTTGTTGTTTGATGTTCTACGAGGTTTGAGATAAACAAATATCAATTTGGTAGCATCAAAATGATAATTTTAGAAAATCTGAAAGCCTAGCTATCGATGCCAAAAATTGTATTATATTGCATTTGTTAAATCTCTCCTACTGTTATCAAAGCATTTCCAGAAGTCCAGGACGAAAATTTGTAAGAAAATACAAAGCTTGGGTTAGGTAAAAGCCGGCCGGCAAAGTCCCATCGTCACCTCCCCGCGGTGCCGGCTTGCAACGGGGATCAACCCCGGCAAACGACGAGGGCACTGTCCCCTCAGGCGGAGCGACGCGCCGGGGACTGTACGAATCAGTCGTGTCACATGCATCAAACTATTAAGGATTTTTGTCAAGCTGCTAGGGCGTCCCCCGGAGGCGACGCGCGTCATTGCCCGCATGGCGCGAATAGTGAGCTAGGGCTACCTGCCCCCGGACGAGGCAGGCCAAAGAAGCGAGTCCAGGAAATCCGACTAGCGACGATTAATATAGGAACGCTGACGAGCCGCAGTCGGGAGCTATGCGATAGGCTGAAGGAGCGACACGTCGACATCGCATGTGTACAGGAAACGAAATGGAAAGGGAGGCAGGCTAAGGACATCGGCGACGGATACCGCTTATACTACACGGGAGATAGCAGCCGCCAGAACGGAGTCGTGATCATCGTCAGCAGTAGATACCGCGAACTAGTGACCGAAGTGACGCGCATCTCAGATAGATTGATGGCGATGAAGATCGAAGCAGATGATGCCACGCTTCGAATAGTCTCGTGTTATGCCCCGCAAGCCGCATGTACCGAAGCTGAGAAGGACGTGTTTTGGAGGGACTTCGACATCCTGCTAAGGACATTTGACGCTGCAGACTACATCTTCGTAGGAGGCGATCTCAATGGGCACGTTGGCCACGAACACTATGGATTCAAACGATACCATGGTGGAAACGGATATGGTCAGAGGAATGAAGATGGAGAACGCATCCTGGAAGCAGCAGAAGCACACGACTTGGCGATAGCGAATACATTTTTCAAAAAGCGGGAGTCACATTTGATCACGTACGCGAGTGGAGACCGCTCAACTCAGATCGACTACTGGATGCTGCGCCGATGCCACTTGCCGATGGTGATGAATGCGAAGGTTATACCCACGGCGACACATGCATTTGCGCCACAACACCGGTTGCTCGTATTGGATCTTCGACTGAACATCCACTTACGTTCACGAGCCAGAAGGACGACTACAAAGAGGATCAAATGGTGGAAGCTCACCGAACATCGCCAGCAAGTCAGAGATGCTCTTAACGGTTTGAGGGTGTCGATGGATAATAAGGAGTCGATTGAAGAGCAATGGAATCGGATTACTTCGCAGATACGATCGACGGCCGAGACAATTTTGGGAACCACCAAGCCAGGACGCCGGTTTTTAGACAAGCAGATCTGGTGATGGTCTGAGTCAGTCCAGAAAGTGATCAAGGAGAAGAAAGAAGCTTTCAAAGCCTGGCAACGCTCACTTTCAAATGAAGACCTCCGTCGGTATCGAGAACAGAACTCGAAGGCGAAGCACGCGGTAGCCGAAGCAAACGAAGCACACTACAAGAGACTTTACGACGAGCTGGAAGGACCTGCTGGAGCGAACAAGGTCTACCGACTGGCCGCTGCACGACATCGAGCGAAGCAGGACATCGACCACGTCATGCACATTAAGGACGCAGAGGGCAACCTCCTGACGAAGCCGAAGGTAATACTTAAGCGGTGGAGTGAGTACTACAAAGGGCTATTTAATGAGGAGTTCCCGCACCCGTTAGTACCGCAAGGAGCCCCCACACTTGGACCGGTATCTCGGATCGAGGAAGCAGAAGTTGTGCAGGCACTGAGGAAGATGTCTAGCGGAAAAGCTCCGGGACCCGACGACATACCTGCTGAAGTGTGGAAGATGATGGGGCAGCGTGGAGCGGTATATCTCACATCGCTCTTTAACCGCATTATCGTAGAAGGACAGTTGCCGCGAATCTGGAATACGAGTGTTACAGTCCCTATCTGGAAGGAAAAGGGCGACGTCAGCGACTGTTCAACATATCGACCAATACGCTTGCTATGCCACACGATGAAGATCTTCGAACGAGTCATCGACGCACGCATTCGAAGTGTAGTGGAGGTCACCCCGAATCAATGCGGCTTTGTAAAAGGATCTGGAACCATCAACGCCATCCATGCGGTACGACTGCTAATGGAAAGGCACTTGGAGAAACGGATTCCGATTCATTTCGCATTCCTGGATTTAGAAAAGGCATTTGATCGGATACCACATGGGCTGATCTGGTATGCGCTGAGACAACACGACGTCCCAGAAGAGTACGTTCGCTGGATCAAACTCCTCTATACGAACACGACGGGCGCCATACGCTGTGCAGTGGGAACGTCAACGCCATTCCCAATCCAAGTCGGAGTACACCAAGGATCGGCTCTATTTACCGCTTCTCTTTATACTGTGCATGGACACGGTGACCAAGGACATCCAGCTGCCGCATCCGTGGACGCTCCTTTACGCAGACGACGTCGAGCTAGCAAGCGGATCGAGACAAGAGCTTGAAGAGGCGACAGTGAGATGGAAGACACGATTAGCGGAATATGGCCTACGACTGAACGTAGCAAAGACCGAGTACCTGGAATGCGGAGAGCAAACCGATGGCACAATTAGCATCGATGGGCAGCCGCTGAAAAAGGTCACGACATTCAAATACCTGGGCTCCCGAGTGACGTCGGACTGCGACACGATCACTGATGCTCGTGCTAGGACGAACGCGGCGTGGCTAAAATGGCGGCAAGTAACAGGAGTACTCTGCGACCGACGAATCCCGTTGTATCTCAAGTCGAAAGTGTATCGGACTGTGGTGAGGCCAGTCGCACTGTATGGAGCCGAATGTTGGCCAGCAACAAGAAAACACGAGCAGATCCTGAGCACGATGGAGACGCGAATGATAAGATGGATACTTGGCCTAACGAGAAGAAACTGCGTCACGAACGATGATGTGCGACACATTTTTGGAGTTGCACCTATCGCGGATAAGATGCGAGGTGCCAGATTACGATGGTATGCTCACGTTTTACGAAGTGAAGACAATACAGTAGCAAAAACAGCACTTCGTCTAGATCCACAGGGGAAGAGACCACGTGGCCGTCCGAAGCAACGCTGGTTGGATACCATTCGAAACGACCTGCACATTGCAAAGCTCAAACCACAAGAAGCAGCTGATCGAGTCAAATGGAAGCAAAAATGCACCACCGCCGACCCTGCACCCGCGGGACAATGGCGAAGATAAAGAAGAAGAAGAAGAAGAAGGTAAAAGCCATAAGTTGAAGATTCTGACGATTTTCCAAGCGTCAATGGAATCTGAACAAAAACATTTCTGCTGGGAAGAGGAAGAAATTCTGTGTAGAACAGTTTCTAGCGTGTTTATCTATCTTTATTCTGAATGAAATGAGGATACGTCTAAAAAACGGCACGAACTTTCGGAACCACCTAATATGTCATACACGCCATTGAATACAGTGCACAAGAACTTTTCATGTGGTCGTCAAATGTAGCTGCAGCGATTTAATCCGATAAAAAACATCACATCAGTATATGCTCATATCATTACTTTGAATGCATGTCTGAGTTCATCTACCGCTCTCTTATCGCTAATATTGTAAGTTCTCTATTTTTACTTGTAAAATCGCATCATCGTAGTCACACAGGTCCTCACCGTTAATGCTGAATTTCATCCTAAATTGCAAGGATGCAGACATGAATGGAAAGCATATTCATCCGAAAGAACAGCCAATAACAGAGAGAGGAGGCATGTGATAGAATTAATGAACAATGACACGGTAAGAAGCACACCTGACAATGTCATCTCATATAAGTAGCGTTAGAAACTACCCTAATTCTACGAGTACAAGAGGCACCTTTGTTTTCAAGCATGCAGCTCGGCCGCACCACTGCCGGGATTCAGCAGAGGTGGCGCTTTCACAAACTGTATGTCGTTTTTTGAGGGGCAAGCAAGAGAGAACCCGTAAAGTTTCTGCCCGAAAACCTGACGGAATAATCGAAAGCACAACTCTAACTTTTAGCAGGCACGAATTTGAAGTTCTAACGTAATTTCACCACTTACACGAGTAGGGAATAGATTTGTGTGCACACTATTTCAACGTGTCTAAATACAATTTTTACGCACAAGTATATAAATCGGGGGTGTATGTCGGTATGTACATCCGCGGCGATGATTAGAAGAAAAGTACGAAAGTTTATGAAAAAATCATGTGAACGAGAGGAGTTGTAAGTGTTTTTCAATTTTGGATTGCTCCCGCGCAACCTGGGAGCACCCTAAGGTTGCGCGGGACCAGACAAAGTAGTCATATTCACAGTTCTCCCCTTTCCTTACAATTTCCAATTTTTTTACATAGATCTGTCTTCAGATTAAGGGCCGCATGCACTATCCTCCCCGGTGGGGAGGGGATCGCAGCTTAAAAGAAAGCTTTATATTTCGAAACTCCAGATACCTGGATTTCACGTTGTGTACCTATCCGTAAGTATTCCTACTACCCTTCACTATGAACATGTTGAAGAGGAGCGAGAAGCTGCACGAACCGCATTCTCCAGCTTTTGTATTATCCCTGATGATCCCCGGCGCTTTTCTTTAAAGTCATTTTTCTTTCTCCGAAGTTAACGAAAACCTTCCAAAGTTGTACTGAACATCTAACACAACTGTGCTAAGCATGTTGCTGATGAGAACAAATAAGTTTTGAAAAGTCGAGTTTTTCGGTAAACCTCAAATTTCGACCTGTGGATCATCGAAAATTTCATGACTTCAAAACATCATTTGTTCTTATCACGAACATGCTTAGCACTGTCGGGTTGGATAATCTGCACAACTTTGGAGGTTTTTCGTTAACTTCGGAAAAAGAAAAATGACTTTAAAAAAAAGCACCGGGGATCATCAGGGATCATACAAAAGCTGGAAAAAGCGGTTCGTACAGCTTCTCGCTCCTCTACAACATGTTCATAGTGAAGGGTAGTAGGAATACTTACGGATAGGTACACAGCGTGAAATCCGGGTATCTGGAGTTTCGAAATATAACGCTTTCTTATAAGCTGCGATCCCCTCCCCGCGGGGAGGTTAGTGCATGCGGCCCTAAGTTAGTACTGGTCGCGTACGTGTACTCACTTAACCGAAGTTTCGTCCCTTATGCTTTGTTACGGCTCTTGATGATATAAAAACAGCTTTTTCATCGCACGCTTATTAATCTTTGATTTGTTCTTATCTTTTCTTCACTTCAATCCACTTTTTTTGCATATAATCTAAAAGAGCGTCTACAACTTAACAAAGGCATTTCGTAATTTTTTGCAATGTCATGAGACTCTTTTTGAATCTTTCATATGCCACCTCGTGCTGGAGACTGGCCATTGCTCTTCTTGAAATGATCCCTCTCCCACACAACTCTTTTAGGTAAGGAGCAACACGGCAGTGGTCGCAAAATTTTTCAGTGTCAGGCTTGTCGAGTCAAAACAGATGCTTCTTGTACTCATGAAATCAGGAAGTAGATCTGACGGTTCATGTAGCTTCACTGCGGCTCCCACGACATTACACTTGTACAAATTGCAAGTTCGCATAATCGGCTGATAACATGCGCAAATAGCCGACATTACTGGCGTAGTAAAACTCCAAGTGCTGTGGGCATCGCTAGAGCATCTTAGGGATCCGTCAGAGTTTACCGTTACTACCAGTGTTACCCGTGTTATTAATGTTACTCCTGTTACTGTTACCAGTATTACTCGTGTTACTCGTGTTACCAGTTTTACCCGTGTTACTCGTGTTACTAGTGTTACCCGTGATACTCATGTTACCAGTGTTGCTCGTGTTATCGGTGTTGCCAGTGTTACGCTTGTTTCTCGTGTTACTAGTGTTACCGGTTTATTGCCATTGAGTAGTGAAATAATCACCAATATATAGTCATTGCAATACACAACAGCAATAAAAGCGGTGAAACTAGCAACACGAGAACAAGCGTAACACTGGTAACACGGGTAACACGAGTGACAAAGTAACATGAGTAACACTGGTAACACGGGTAACACGGGTAACACTAGTAACACGGGTAACATTGGTAACATCGGTAAACTCTGTCGGATCCCTTATTAGAACCCGACGACCTCACTAGTTTACGCTCTTCAATTAAGCTTAATCTAAAAAAAACTACGGCGCAGTCGAAGTTCAGCAGTCGGGAGTTGCAAATTACGGTTCATTGCAGGAATTCTACTATTGCCACTTTGAAGAACAGGCATCCATAATACGTGACTGGTTTGATGTCGAAATAGAGGGTTCTTTCCCAGAAGAAAGGGAACTGAGAATGGCACAAAGTTTCCACAAACTAACGGGTTATAATCTCGAAATAATACCAAAGTAAGTTGGAGACTAGCATATGAATAAATTTGGCAATTGCCAGTATTCAACGATAGCTTAGGGAACTACTTCCATACAAGCTGGAGATATTATCAAAAAAGTTGACAGTTATCGGATGCGCTCTTAGCAAATACGATGCTCCAGAACCAATAAAGATCAGACGAACGAAAACTCCTGGTCAGACGACTACCACTTCCCAGACGACAACCACTTTACGAACGACTACCACTACTACAACGACGACTACTATGCATGCAACGGCTAGAGCTCCAAAGCCGCAGACCAAAAAGAAAAAGAAAAAGAAGAAGAGCAAGAACAAGAACAAGAACAAGAACAAGAAAGATAACTCCTCGAAGATGTCAAACAAGAAATTGTCAAAGAAGAAATCTGCGAAGAAGACGAAGAATAAAATAGCGAGAAAGAAAAGCCTGGTAAAGAGACCAACTAAGACAGAGAACTTACTGATATCTACTCAGCAACCTGCAAATTTTCCGAAAGTATCAACAGTTACGAAAAAACCTAGAACAATCACTGAGAAGAAACTTGAAAAGGTTTATTATGTATGCGTTTATTAATGGAAGAGTGCAAGAGTTTATGGTATTTTGATTCAAATCTGAATTAAGTCATTGATGTTATTTTGATATTCTTAATTTGTGTCTACAGTTTTTTCACTTACTTTTGACACAGTTTCCTTCCATGTTCATTATTTCACTTACGTTGGCCGTAATTTCGCTATTATGATCTTTTCGCGCAGAGTGCCAAAGAAAGCATATGAAGTAAAAATGTTGAATGTACATATATTGCGTTCTGGCTATCTCATAGCAGTCTTTCAATGAAGTGTTCGTGGTTTCAGAGCATTAATTTTTTGTTCAATTAACAATACCTAATCGCAAATGCAATCGTGAAATGCTGAGCGATTTATCTCAATTAGGCCTCCATCCGAGCGATTTCCAAGTGTAAAGGCAAGATAATTGCTTAAAGCGAACATTACAGCTCTTTTGTTGCGATATCTTCCTTGGCATGGCACAGAGTCATGTACTGCACTATCTTCTTGCTTTTTCCATCATAAAATCTCCACAATATCCAACCTCGTGTTGGGCGTTGAATGCAAATGCTCTCATACTTATGTTTTGCAACCTTTTTTACCGAGTCGGCGGATTTGCTATCGAGGCATGATGTTGTGAAATAGGGTGAAAAAAGTGCTGCTATGATATAGCAGTTCAATTTCACACAATGCGACAGCAGCTGACAGGTCATCTCGTAAAAAGTCCTGCATGAAACCGATATTGCCATATCCTGGGATATGGAGGACGGGGAATAATGGTTTTGCGACAGGTTTATCCAAAAATGCTCCATGGTCGTATACCTTGATGGTTTTCATTCTAAGCGATAAAAGAAAGCACGATCCTTTCTTTCACAAAAACGAAATTCTAAAAGAAGAAGAGATAGTTACCGCTGGGATTATCAGGGAATCATACAAAAAGCTGGAAAATGCGGCTTTAACAGCTTCTTGCTTCCTCTCGATATGTTCATAGTAAAGGATAACGGGAATACTTACGGATAGGTAGACGAAATAAAGCACGATCCTTTCTTTCACAAAAACGAAATTCTAAAAGAAGAAGAGATAGTTACCGCTGTGAAATCCACACATCTGAAGCCTCAGGTTATGAAGCTCGTCCCTTCCACAGGGGAGGCGTGCAAGTGTACCCAGGCAGCCCACTGCTCCGCAGCCAGCCGCCAAGAGCTGGCGCCAGCGCAGCCGCATATGGTAGAATAATTACGCTAGCCGTCTGATACCTCCGCCAAGAGGTTTTCTCGCACCTCGTCGCGCTAAGGTGCGATATCAGCCTCAGCGACAGCGCGATATTATCAGTATCTATATCATTTTGATCAGCAAAAAATTCTTAGTTTATAAAATGCGAATGAATAAATTTACACAGGGTGAGTCGAAAAATTCAATCTCTCATAATGATCAGAAGCTAAAATGATTCAATTAGAAAGTGTTTGGTTATCAAAAATTTTGTTTTTAGAAATTCAAAACCGGACGAGGACAGAGGGTCCAAAGTGAGGAGAAAAGTTTGCTGAAATGAGCAATTTAAACTCAGTGATGATAAGAAACCTGATAACCCAAAGTAGGTCAAATACCTGAGCTAAAGTGGTGAGTCAAAAATTGAGTAGGTCACTGATAAAAGGAAATAGGTCACTTATGCTGATATAAAAGACAACAGAGTAGGTCATCAAGAACCAAAATGTCTAATCTGTACAGCCTTCAGCAAGAGCCTCACACTTGACAAACGCACGTGGAAAATTCATCGCTTCTCCAGAGACTCCATGATTTGGCTTCATTAAAAGCACCTATTTAAAGGCAGTGTCCGGGCAAAAACTCGATTTTGAGATTTTGTGCTTATACGGGCCTATTCGCCATGCTGAATCCGAAAATCCACATTGGAAAACGCGAAAACGGCGAAAAAGGGCTCTAATATAGGAGGGAAATCAGCAGGTGGGCGGGGCTTTCCCCATTGCGATTTCACGCTCCCAGCTCCCGGAGCGATTCTTTATTCCGCCAGCCGTTCTAACGTCGCTACCGGCCAAGTGCAAGTGATTGACTTGAAACCGGAAGCGAGAAGGTCGCTCCGGAAGCCGGGAACGTGAATTCGCAGTGGGGAGGACCCCGCCCACCTGCTCATTTCCCTCCTGTGTTAGAGCCGTTTTTCGCCATTTTCGCGCTCTACAATGTGCATTTTCGGATTCAGCGTAGCGAATAGGCCCAAGTAAGCACAAAATCTCAAAATCGAGTTTTTGCCCGGACACTGCCTTTAAGGAAGAGTATCATTTCTGCGCATATGTAACTACGGCCTCAAAATAATTATTATATTATGATGTCCCAATCAACAATAAGAGAAAAAAAACTATTTTCCCATTTATTCAGTTTTTTAATTGTAACTGTCTACCGATTTGATTTGGAGATTTACCTGTATATAGTTATGTAAATGACTCATGGTTCTCAACAAACTAAGAATTTTTGCTGATTAAAACGATATATTAGGTTGATTCATAATTAATGCACGTTTTCTATACTTCAACTTTCACCCAAGATAATTCTTTTTTGGAAAGACATTTCTGGGCGCAAAAAAACTACTGTAATCATTGAATCAGTGGCTATAAAACAGATACTTTTGCGTAACTGTATCTTTACTGTAGTTGTAGGTATCCCAGAATTTATTTCTCTTTGCAAAGGAAAAGATGTAACACATCTCAGTTTTTTTTAGGATTTTGTAGATTAGAACATCATTTTTGTTCTGTTTACCCAGATCCCGAGTCCCAGCATAGGCGAAACTCGGGATCTTATTTGTAATCCCTTAAGACAGGACCCCGTGAATCCGAAACAACCTTTTGATGCGCCATAACTGAAAGCATCCACATTTATGATATACAGGGCTTATGAAACCACATTTATGATATACAGGGCCCCAGCATCTCCACCGCGCTGAACTCCGCGTCTCCTTCGCGGAATGCTCCTTAAACCTTCCAATCAACTGAGGCTCCGCCTTTCCCATGCTCGCCTTGGGAAAGTAAGAGATCATGTTCCGCGAAAGAGACACAGAGTCCAGCGCGTGAGTGGAGATGCTGGGGCAAGCGATACTTCATTTGATAAGCTCTGTAGTGACAAAACCGAAAACGTGATTCGACGTGAAACGCGTGGTTAGCATGCAAAGGTTAAGACTCTACTTTTTCATCCTCTTTGCTTTCCTTCACACTACGGAGGTGCAATCGCACGGACAATTAGTACCGGCAGTGTCGGTTGAGGTGGTGGACGCAGTTTGAAGGAATGCGTGAAATGTGCACAAGTACAGGGAATGTGTAAGCTTGAGCGTGTGCGAGTATATGTCCACCTTGATGGGGTTCCGTTGGAGTACGTCGCCGCCTGCATGACCTGCGTATATAAGAAGCGTCAGAATTTATTAGGGGTTCTTCATGGGCTCACACCAGGAAACCTGTCTCTCTCAACTAATCTACGGTGGTGAACAAAATTTGTTCCACAACTCGTCTTCCCCCCATTCACTCGGTAACCACCAGAGTGGACGTAGTATGAAGGCATGAATGCATGAAATGGGAATACAAGAAACGCGTGAAGCATGCAAAGCGTTTGCGAGTATATGTCCATCTGCTCATTTTTAGCTTCCTTCCGCGGGAAACTTTGCTATAAACCAAAATTGCGAGCGGTCTGGTCTGCATATGCGCGCCGTCGGAGAGAGCAAAAGGATTAAGGAGAAAGCAGAGAAGCAGGCCGTGGGCGTGACCGCGAACCCCTACCGACGCGGATTCTCGCCATGCCAATTTTGGCCTGGTTAGGATTGGGGCAGACTGTACTGGTCATTGCTTACGTTTCCAATCCAATGTAGAGCGCAGCGCACTTCGAGGTCAAGAGTGCGCAGTTTCTCAATCAATGTCTTCATATCCGGATGATCCATTGTAAACGTGACATTCAGTTTACCATATTCAGGTGCTTACAGACATTAACAAATCAACTACGGCTTCGGCGAGATTCGTTGTCCGTAGATCGTAGACCTCCATTTACACCACATTCCTTGAATGATCCACTCACCAAGGCATGTGTCCCAAAGGTATTCTAGAAATTTGCATTTGCATAAGCAGGATTGAACCCTCGGTACAGGAGGAGCACCGCACAAAACTCTATCGACTCAATAAATCAACTTTGTTTCACTTACTGCAGAGCACGAACTTCAGAGAGTAACATTTTTGGTAGAAAAATAACTCCTTTTGTGGTCTCTTGCCACTTTTTCATCCTCCCATTTTCCTCCTTGGGAAAATAGTTGTGTAGGACCGTGATTATGTTGATGGCATCAGATTTGCTTTTCGAAATATTCGCAAAGACTCAATGTTTCATACGAGTACTCTCATGACACTGTGGAGCCAAATCTTGAAATACAATTTTGTCAGCATCAACAAAGAGAAATAAAACACATACACAGGAGTAGAGAACTAACCTGTTTTCCCTGAGATAAATCGGAACATGTCTTTACAAAATTTTTCAGCTTGATCGCGGGATGAGCCATTCTGGTGATAATTTCAAATCCAAATAATCACCATTGTGAGAAGCAATTTCCCTTTTAACACCTACCTGCGCATGCTTTCTTTTAACTTCTCCCTTCTTTCTAAGTCTCTTCTCTTAACGTGCTTGTTCCTTTCGACAAACTGCAACTGTACTATCACCCAAAATGTCGTGGCATACTGCTCATTGCTCACGTTTTCAATCTATCGAAGAGCGCAAAGGGCCTCTAGGTTCAAAGTTCTTAGTTTTTCGATGATAGTCCTAACATCTGGGTGGTCTCTTTCAAATGTCGTATTCATTTTGCTACAACCAAGTACTTATAGATACCGACAAATGAACCACTGCCCTCACTTGTGATAGGCTGCGGCCAGGTTTGTGGTACGTAAATCATACTCTTTCACTTACACCAAAGCTCTTGAAATGGTCCAGTCATCCATGTGTCATAAAGCTACTCCAGGAATTCCATGCAACCCTCGAAAAATGTCAACTTTTGCTCGCTAACCGTAGAGCACGGATCTGGGATAAGAGCCTCCTTGGAAGAAAAATGTTTCCCTTAATTGTGTCTCACCACCCCTCCACCCTCTCAACCCTCCCAGGCCCTCGCAGGAATCGGTTCAGCGGCAGCTGTCCCTTTTTCTGCAGCAATGTATATTCGATAGTAAGAAATATTTGCTTTGATAGCTACCTATTCCACGACTGCGACAGGTGGAAGGACATCAATCCACCTGTACATTTGGAATGACCTTTTGACCGCATTGATGACGGCAAGCTCATAATCTAGAATGATTCTGAGAATTGGCATGGGCCTTGGGCGGTAAAACTCGATCTTGTCCTGGAGAAGGCTAAAGATCCTCCTGTATGTGGCTTCGTTCTTGCGGGCTGTCAACGCATATAATAATGGAATTTCGACGCCGCCACAACAAACGCCGTGCACGCAATATAAATGGACAGACCTTTTTTGGTTGTTTCGTATGCACTCCATCTCCAACCAGGGCTAAACGCGGTCACAAAGCTTTTTCTCATTCTATCCCATAGAGGATTCTGGTAATTTTAGCTGATGCTGGCATCGTCCTTGAGCAGCTGAAAGTGAAACTGCTGGACTAATCACTGAGGCATCCACCAGCTAAATCTGCTGAATCATTAACAACATCAGTCTGATTAATTTTTGCTGAGGCTTGACAGCAATCATAGCAACGCAATGCATTTGTACGGCAATGAAGCCCAAGAACAAAGCACGGACCGGAGCTTGTCAAGATTAGTCGTTGGAACTGCTCAGAAAAGATGAGCTGTTTTTGATTTGTCAGAACATATTCATTCGTATGTCGAATGTACTTATCGCGCAACCGCTGGATCACTTACGCTATGGTTTCACTTGTGTTTGTGGTTTTCTTTTGCAAAAAAAGTTTTGTGCTGAGACGAGGTGAATATTACGCGATAATGACCTCCGCCATTAAACTAAAATTACAGTGTTCTAAACAGGATAGAAAACGGTGGCACTCACTGGTAACTGCAACGTTCAGAGAACTGGAAATTCAAGAAACTTTAGGCAAATGGATTCAAGGCTCACGATGGTTTCATTGAAAGGCATGCGCTCTAGATGGCTCCTACGATTTATGGGTTGCTTGCTACTTTTCTCCGTCCTTTTTGTATGGATGTTGATACACTTTTTGTATTTCAAGCTTTTTGTTTTGAGTAGTCTTGCGTGATGACATGACAATTTCTCCTGTTTACACAAGTCGTTATTATTTTTCATAAAAAGCTAGCCTTTGGTGAGGGAGAGTTATCCTCGGTTTACAGCTTTGAAGTGTGTGGAGATGCATTACTTTGCTAGTATGAATCTTGCTCACAGATTTTATCGCTGTTCGTTTTGTTCTTGTTGCAACTAGACTGCCAAGCCTTCTACAGGTGTTATGATTGGAAGCCGAGGATAACCGCTCAACCTGCAAAGCTCTTCTATTGCATGAAAGCTAAGCTAGCGTTCAAGTCCTTCATCATAGATATATGGTTTATTTGCGGTTTCCATTTTCAATTATGACTGCATTCGCTTCCCTTTGTGTGCAAATCATATCCTACTACTGATTCGGAACCTGGGAAATCCTTGAGAGAGTTTTTGTTGTTTTCATCTAGGAGCGCAGTTGAGATTATGCAATGCTGTTCGGTTCCTGTCTTTTTCCATTCTTACGTGTTCATTGAATACAAGGTTATTGTTGTTTTCTCTGTCATAAGAAACCGGTTGATTTCAGTGGGTCTATTGATGCACATCAATAAACTATGCAATAAACTGTCGGCACAGTTTCAAAGTGATACACCTTTATGATTCTACATCACAAAACAGAAAGAGAAGAACTAGCAATATAATTTTTGTTTTTTGTTTGTTGTTTTTCTAAATCAAATTAGGATTATCACAATGAAAAAAGGAAGTGAATGTTTGCGGCCTGACGGAGATGAACTGCATTTCTTCGAATTTAATTTCTTCTGGAATTCTTCGTTCAGTTTGGTTTTGTGTGCGCCTTCGACGTCACGAAACTTCTCTCTCCAGTTTGATGTCATCAACGACTTCAGTGCGCTACTTTGTTCATTTTTCATGAAGTACTTAATTCTTGTCTTTTCATCGAAACGCTTTCATGTATTTGTACAAGAATACAAGAAGTGTTAGCAGCAACATAATACTAGAATTAGATTATGCACTTTGCCAGTAGTCATTGCAAACTGTGCAAAATCAAAAGTCGAGGGAGCACAGAATTCAAAATGAATGTAAAACATTAGATCAACGATGAGACAAGTTAAAAGAGAAGAAAGATTGCAAACTCCGAAGAAATACACAGAAATACATTGATAAACAGCGGTGCTGCCATGAGCGTCCTCTGAGTTGTTTCATATTGCAGTCGCTGCAGCACAGTCACATTGGGGCGGGCAAAAGATATCGATCGATTGACGGTCACTGCTGCAGCGACTGCAGTATGAAACAACCCTCTCACTGCGACTGCAGCGGCGTACGCTGCATGCTGCGGTGTAGTATGAAGAAACTCTATTAGCCTCAATGCCAACATGTTTTTGCATGTTGCAAACATGTGTTGCTGACGTTGCAAACATGTTAGCCACACGTGGCAGGTCTGAGAAGCAGGGTAGCAGCAACTGTGGGAGGGACGATTCTGGGTCGATAGTAAACCTGTCGAAACGCGCAGCTCAAACTCAGAGTTAATTCAGAGTTGACTCCGAGTTAACGAGCACCTTTCAAGGACTATTAACACTCGCATAAACAAACCAAATGGGGGAAAGCGTATTATGCCAGGATACCCCGCAAGCCTAGTTTATCTCGAGTATGGAAAAGTAGCGTAACTCGATCCACACAAGAAGCTACGCGACGAAAAGCGCACCTCAGCTGTACGTTAACTCTAAGGGCCGCATGCACTAACATCTCCGCGGGGAGGGGATCGCAGCTCAAAAGAAAGCTTTATATTTCGAAACTCCAGATACCAGGATTTCACGTTGTGTACCTATCCGTAAGTATTCCTACTACCCTTCATCATGAACATGTCGAACAGGAGCGAGAAGCTGTACAAACTGCATTTTTCAGCTTTTGTATGATCCCTGATGATCCCCGGCGCTTTTCTTTAAAGTCATTTTTCTTTCTCCGAAGTTAAGGAAAAACTTCCAAAGTTGTGCAGATTGTCTAACCCGACAGTGCTAAGCATGTTGCTGATAAGAACAAATGATGTTTTGAAGTCATGAAATTTTCGATGATCCGCAGGTCGAAATTTGAGGTTTACCGAAAAATTCGACTTTTCAAAAACTCATTTGTTCTCATCAGCAACATGCTTAGCACTGTTGTGTTAGATGTTTAGTACAACTTTGGAAGGTTTTCGTTAACTTCGGAGAAAGAAAAATGACTTTAAAGAAAAGCGCCGGGGATCATCAGGGATCATACAAAAGCTGGAAAATGCAGTTTGTACAACTTCTCGCTCCTGTTCGACATGTTCATAGTGAAGGGTAGTAGGAATACTTACGGATAGGTACACAACGTGAAATCCAGATATCTGGAGCTTCAGAATATGAAGCTTTCTTTTAAGCTGCAATCCCCTCCCCAGCGGGGAGGTTAGTGCATGCGGCCCTAAGTCTGGTGCGTGTTTCAGGCGTTGAAACTCGGGGTTAACTTTGAGGTTAGAGAAAGAGAAATAGTGTGCAGATGAAGAGGTGCGCTAAAAAGTCCTCCGGGGTACATTTTGCTCGTAGTTCCAGCAAGCATGAAAGAGGTTCGGGGTGCAGCAAAGAACGAATGCGAAATATTGAACTGGTTATCCAAGGCGCTGATCACGAATACGATGTTCATTTTCCATTCGGCCACATAGCGAAGTTTCGGCAGGGATACGCTAGTACGATGAAAATTTTCGAATTCTGCTAGATTCAGTATTGGCTAAGTGGCATTAGGTGTGCTGACCACGACCATATTGCCCATTTTCACTGCGTTATATAGCGCAATTACGGTAGAAATACGGCAGAATCAAAATTTGAAAATCAAAACCTAAATGTTTTTGTCCTGTAAACAGGAATATCCTCAGGAATTATTTGAAAATTGTTATATTATTCGGTAGACATATGAAAGTTGAATAACATTCGCTCTTCAAAAAGAACCAAAATCTAGGATTCATAGAAGAATCCTAGATTTTGGTTATTTTCTGGAAGTCGATTTTTCTCAAATTCTCAATGATTATTTTGGAACAGTAAATTTTTTGGATAGATCATTTGAAATGAATATTGTTATAGACATTTACTTTTATTAAGTATGGTGGCATGTTAAGGGGAGAGGGGAGGGACGGGTTGCGAATTACGGTCTATGCCCATGCCTCTTGCTACCATTAAGTCGTCCCAATGTAAACTTCTTTTCTGAATAATTCAAGCTGTTTTTGCATTTCTAGTAGGCTTCGGGTATCATCCGATAAAGCAGACCAAGCTCTACAAAACCATCACTAAGAGTCTGCTTAACTGTGTAAAGTAAAATACCATGTAAAGTTCGAAGCCAAAATCGGAAAAAAAATTTGTCACCTAAAAATTGGATTTTTGAGGGAAAAACCCGTACAGGCCTCCGACTTGGTCATTATACAGTAGACACACAGTAATAGTCAAAATGCCTTTACTGGCTTTCATCCGCGCGTAGAAAGCGAGAAAAAAGTAGTCCAAGAATGGCAAACTCCCCAGCCCCTGCCAAATATGTCACTGTATACTATACTTGGGGAAATTCGAAATTTTTTTCGAATATTCGAATATCGAATATACTCGAAAATTGAAAATTTCGAATATTCGAATATCGAATAATATTCGAAAATCGAAATTCTCGAATATTCGACTATCGAATAATCTTCGACTTTCGAATATTATTCGAAAATCGGAAATTTCGAATATTCGACTATCGAATATTATTCGAAAATGAAAATTTCGAATCGAATAATATTCGAATATCGAATATCATTCGTTATTCGAATTTCGAATATTATTCGGTTCTCGAATGTTATTCGATTTCCGAATATCATTCGATTTTCGATTACTGACCGAATAATTTACTTCATTGAGACTGCCTATGAAAGGCCAAAACACTAAGAATAAATTGTTTCATGTAATTGCTAAGAATGTACACATTCTTATGGTACAATTTACGATGGAAAAACGGTTTAGTCGCGACTTGAAGAGACTTAGGAACTTGAAAGCGGTTGCTACTCCTGTGACGGTTGTAAAGAGATTTTTCGTACCTCAAAGAAGATTATATACCTCACTGATAGTTGCGACTGATATACAGCGGTCCCAACAGTATGTAGATCTGTAGGCTGACAGCAATCTAGAGTATGGGGCGATTTGTCAATCGCTTTTCACTGTTTTAAAATTACCGTAAGACTGAAGCAGGTTTCAAAACATCAAGAGCAATTTCTCCAAGAAAAAGAATCAGAAGGGCTGAAAGTCTTGCTTTAGATTTCTAAAGACACTTACTTTATGTAGAATTTGCACTCGACCGTAATGCTTTTTTTTTTCAAAACTTACGCCAGGTATCCTGTGTCCCCCAGATAAGTTCCCATGTGAGCCAGCGTGCGTACGTGGTGCGACGCTGCCTTTCGCTCTTTTTGACATGTTTCTCCTGAGATTTCAACGGAACTGCCCAAGGTCAACACGTTCAAAAGTGCGAAAGGCAGCGACATGACGTGGTACCTATTCAGACAATCGACCGGACCCCTCCGCCGGACAGTCTGAATCTGCCAGAGTCGCGCCGGACCCAGTTGACCAATGAGAGAGGGGCAAATGGGCGGTCCGTCGCGGTGACATCACTGGCAGGCAAGTGGGAGGCTTCTCCGGCCCTGCTGCAAAGGTACGCCATTTCTCCGGCGCGACTCTGCCAGATTTGGCGGACTCGCGCCGGAGAAATTTGCCCGGCGCGAGTCCGCCAGATTTGGAAGAGCCGCGCCGGAGAAAATCGGAGGGGTCCGGAGCAGAAATGGGAGGCCTCCGGAGCAGAAAATGGGAGGTATCCGGAGCAGAAAATGGGAGGTATCCGGAGCAGAAAACGGGAGGTATCCGGAGCAGAAAATGGGAGGTATCCGGAGCAGAAAATGGGAGGTATCCGGAGCAGAAAATGGGAGGTATCCGGAGCAGAAAATGGGAGGTATCCGGAGCAGAAATGGGAGGTCTCCGCCGGAGAAATGGGAGGGCTCCGCCGGACAAATGGGAGACCCACCGCTGGGGAAACGCCGCGACCCTGCCATTTCTCCGGCGGAAAGGTCCTATCCGCTGCCTGAGTATGGGAAATTTGCTGGGGAACAAACGATACACCGTAACAAGTGTTTTGAAACGCCTTTCGAAAATGTGATTGCCATTTGCAAAGCTTGAAAACTCGTGCGTAGTAAAATCAGCATACGTAAAAACACTGCTGCACAGATTTTAGAACTTTTTTGGGGACAATTTTTTTGGATGTCTTATTTTGCAGTTGGTCTATAAGCTGGAGTTTCCTACTGTGATAATCACTATAAGAAAAACATGGGTGATTCGTTTTCTGCTGTATTCATAAGCTGAAGCCATCCCTACTGGATGTTACCCAGAAATTGGCAAAAGACTTTGAGAGGTATTAGCGATCAAACGGTGTGTAGATACTTTTGAAACATCCCGTATACGCTATGCATATCGAATTCTCGAATATTCGGTGCTTATCGAATTTTCGAATAGCCAATTCTTATCGAATTTCCGAATATTCGGTGCTCGACGAGTATTCGAATATTTGATGGACATCGAATGATCGAATGAATGACCCTCGAATATTCGACTATCGAATAATATTCGAAAATGAAGATTTTCGAATATTCGACTACCGAATATATTCGAAAACTGAAAATTACGAATATTCGACTTTCGAATTTTATTCGAAATCTCAAATTTTCGAATATTCGACTTTTCGAATCATTCGCATTCGAATGATTCATTCGAATGATTGAATAATTATTCGATTCGGTCCCAAGTATACTGTATACTACAAGATTTACTGACAAGAAAGAGTTCCCAAGTCAGCTCGGCCAACTCGGATGAGTCATATATCACCGTAGGGGGCTTGAAACGCGTATTCCAAATCTGCATTTGGTTTCTGCGGAACAACTCTACAAAAGGAGTTTTCAGCGCTTGAAAGTCCCAATTTGTCAAGTTTTTAGTGGCTAAAAATTGGCGAAGGCTGTACAATATCACGTAGAAGTGGTTTTCAGTTTTGCATCAAGTATACTGACTACAAGGACGGAAAACAGTCAGGGGAAGTCTGCTGGGTGTTGTTTTAGAGCTTTTTGCTAATTTTAGGCCGCTTCTGACAAATAAACTTTCGAACCCACAAAAATTCTTTCATAAAGCCGTTCCGCAGAGAAGGAAAGCAGATGAAATCAGCATTTCAAGATAGTTACGGTAATGTATGACTCATCCGGGTCGGCCGAGCTGTCTTGGGACCTCTTCCTTGTGAGTATAATCTCAAAACTTTACCCCTTATGTGCTCTTATGACCGAAAAATAGCAAGTTTTACACGAAAAAAAATCGAAAAAAGCGGCATTTTGGCATTTTCAGACCATCTTTGTTTCTCAGTTTTTAACCTCGGAAAAATTCGTCAAATACATTTTCGGATACTACCATGGGTCTGCTATATCAATACCAAACTGGAAGTCCGATTTTCAGGGTAGCTGGAAATTTGTGATTTTTGGATCCAAATTTTGCTTGGATTACGACTTAGGTGGATCCTTGGTGGCATTTCTGTAGAGCTTGCCGCGCCCTATCAAATGGTTCCCTAATTCTGTTGAAAAAAAACATTAACTTATTTGAAAATAAAGTTTACTTTTGGGACAACCTAATATTTTAAGAATCTGTAGTATATTTTATGGTAAGGCACCTCAAAAGTAAACCTAACGCCTCAAGTTTGACATGCGAGATCGTGATTGCGAGGATTTTCATAGCGACAACTTCAAAAAAGGCGGCTCCTTGGCCCAGTGGTCTAGTATTCGGCTCCATGCACAAAGCAACTGAAGTTCGGCTCCGGCATATGGCTGCTCCTCAACATCTCTAGCGGCTCCTCAAGTAGCAGAACAAAACTCCCAGTTGAGAAAGAAATTCTCGGTTAACTCGGAGTTTCAAAGCGAAACTCTGAGTCAACGCGCAGCTTTAAACTCGGGGTTTTGTCCCGCAGATTATTATCGGCCTTGGATTTCACGCTGTCTATTCGACCGTAAGTAATCGTACTTTCCTTCGCTGCGAACGTGTTAAACAAGAGCGAGGAACTGTACAAGCTGCATATTCCAGTTGTTCAAAGGTTTCCACTTAAATTAACAACTATAAACAATGAAACACTTTATTACGTTGGTGAAGAATTATGGAACCCAGGATGCATTCTTTTTGGTAAAGGTCAGAATTCTTGTATACTGCGGCGGTTCTGTCTGGTTGCGATCAAGAGTGTAGCAGCGCTCCTTGCCTTCCTCAGCTTCCCATTTGGATGGAGAACGATTGTAGAGATAACATATCTGTTCAACCTAAATTCGTATTCATGTTGGTTTTTTTTACAAAAGCAGCAGATGTAAGAAAAATAATTACTGCCTCAAGACAAGTGTCGAACAGCATTTTTGTCGCAATGTTAATCAACGATACAGAGAAGTTTGATTAATATTCTTTTCTAAAAATGCTTGACCAATACCGTTTTTCCCACCAACCAATAGCAATTTCGGCCGCACACTATCTGTGATTACCTTCTACTTCAAAGTCACTGTGATCAGTACAAAATGAGCCTACTTTTGCAGTTGATTGTTTGAGAATATCGGTTGTTATGAAAAAGTGTTCTGCGGTCGATTTCATTCTTCTACCAGTTATTTTCTTTCCATATCCTGCTTATGAATCTTTTTCATGCTACGATTTGCCAGAAAAAAAACATCATTTCAAGCCACCTGCACCTAATAAAAACTAAAGAACGCGTGGTAATGCACAATTTTGAAAATCGGAGGCATCATTTGTAGTAGTCAAACGCTCCAAAACCACCTATACACCTCTTTTACTGTACCTCTAAAGCAATCGCATAATTATCAGTGGCTGTGACTGTGCAGAGCTCTGTTCTTCTCCTCGAAGTGCGAATTCCTACGTTTTTAAACTTACAATTCCACAAAAGGCATGTCCTTCTGTTTCATATGACATTCTTTCGTAGCAAACCCCGCCACAGTTTTTGACATTAAGACATTCAGCAAAGCATTTGGCTTCGGGGATCACATCCGAATAGTATATCAACTTCCCCGACATTACATCTACTCGCTTGTAGACACAAGGCGAGGTCCATGTTGTCTGAAAATCTGTCGTTAGATTTTCCGCTCAATACAGTGTGCTTGCACTGCACGTGTAACGCGGTAAAATTGCGCGTGTACAAATAGCCACGCCAGTAATGCCGGCATTCTGCGCGCGCAACTGGCCGGCGTCGCAGGCATAGCTGACGCACGAATTTTTTGTCCAGTGCAAGCACACTATATAAAGCGGATAATCTACTCGATTGTGAATACCCGTAATGTAGTGCGAGAGGTTACCTGTGTTACAAGCAAGAGGAAAACTGCGAAATTCATCGCAGACCAGTCACTGCCGAGCTCGCAGTTACTTCTGAAGCTTCGTGGAAGCGTTGCTAATTTACATTAAGCGTAGTCTTGGAGACATCAGCGACAAAGGATTGTTTTGTGTTTCTATGTGGTTTAAGACCTACTTTGCTGTTCTGACAAATTGCTCATTGTTAGAGCCGAAACCAATTACAAACGAACGAGATTTGTGAAAAGTATAAGGAAAACTCAGCGACAGACTATTGCGACTTTGTAGTTACCAACTAAACGAATGCCTACAGCAGCCAGTTGGATAACTTCATTGGTTCCTTCAAAATATAAATGAAAACAGACTTCAACATAGGTTCCTCTTGCCAGTACTGCAAATAACTACTTTTCATCATAAGGTTCCTTTTGCGTTTCTTCTCCACGAATCCATACCATCTCACGGAACCCTTTGTTGAACGACTTTTAGATGATGCAAAAGCTAAAAAAAATGGTGAGTTTTGACCTATCATGATCAAAATTGTAAAAATTTCAACATTTGAGGTGTTCGAAACTTTCTGGAGTGGTTGGCAGGGTTAAGCGTGGAGTGTGGCATGCCACACCTGGGGGTCATAGAAGGGTCAGAAAGGGAGTGTCGTTATTGAGGTGATATACAGTGATGCTAGCGATAATATCATATTTGTTAACAATGTCAGATTGGCCCCTAACACATAAATGTTTTGGCCTACTATCATGCACGCACAGTAAGCATGATAAAAGACCCCTAAGAGCATGAAAGCATTATTTTCGTCGTCAGCAGGTCAAATAACCCATGTGGGCCAAAGCGAACTCTGATATTTCCGAATATTGTGCCACCCGAGTGAGATGATCATTTTCGAACATGTTGACTTTGTTTCGAAGGTAAGTCAAATGTCTCTTTTTGCCTTAAAAAAGGAGCTACTATTTTGTTGCTCATTTGAGGAATCCCATTCCAGATAACCGTCAGTAATTATAAAATTATGAGCACATCAAAACCTCTTTGTCCCTTGCCTTCCAATACCTCAAACCAAAAGAAACCAATCATTCTGAAATCACTTTTTTGAAGATTATGAGATTTAGGCCATTGAATGTATTCATTACTGACTTCATTTGTAATTTACGTAATAGTGCAGATTTAGCAGTTCACCGTAACCCGTATTTTACCATACTTTCGCAGTATTTTCTATTTGCATAGGTGAGGAAAACAATTATATTTTTCCCCAGAGAAACGACTTAAAATGAAAACCCTGTTGTGTAAAGAAGAAGGTTAGGCCGTAGCAGTGATATAAAAACATCTGTATTTATTACTGTAGGCATTTGAATGGTATGAAGGTAAGTCAATGAAATGTGGCACAATCCCTGAGAAAATGTGGAAACCACAGTTTTTCTGGGGTTGTGCCGCACTCCATTAACTTACCTTCAAAGGGAACATCAAACAAGTTATATACAGCTCGATAGCCAAGTTCTCGTAGTTTTTGTGGAAGTTATTAGAAACTGAATTGCCTTCTTTTGTTTGAGCAACAGCTGCTGGAAGCACTACCACTGCGAGTGAGAATAGGGACAAATTTTCAGTGACACCTAATTCCACAGTTTGACGGTTACAAGCAGTCATGGTTTGGGCAAAAAGGAAGTAGTGCTTTGTAGAGCTAGATAAATTACTCATAAACTATCGTTACAGATGTTTGAATATGACCACTTCGCTTGAGCGCAATATCGGAACCACTCAGAAATTCGCTAGATCTTGGCCCACAGGGGTATTTGACATGATAATGATGAACATGTTACTAATCATGCTTTGTAGAGCCTTTATGCGTGCCTAAGGTAGGCAAGCGGTACCGCCGGAGAGGGGCTACCGAGACAGAACTTGGAGGGGGGGGGGGTCGTATCCGGCGGTTTTGTGACTACAAGAGAGAAAGACTGATTTTGAAGCGTGCACCGAGATAAGTCTCAAATAGCTATTTGTTTGGGCGTCAGCCATCGTCCGCATTCCGTTCAGTAAGCGATAATGGAAATGAAGGCCACAATGTTGTTGTGCAATAAACGCAAAAGTTATGAACCTGACTGATGAGAATAAAAAAATCCAAAAATGCTTTTTTGTGGGAACAAAAGCAGGTACAAAAGCACCCGTTGGTGGTTCGTAAAGTTTTTTAAGCACAGTATCACACATGCCACTGCTCCGGATTTGACATAACATGTAATTACAACGCAGTGGATGGCCTATGGGAACAGACAAAGCGGGGAAGGGGGGGGGGGTTTGACTCACTAGAATGGCTTCCAAATTTTGAAAAATGATTTATATTTAAATTGCAAAAATCGTTATGACTTGTTTTTGTTAGTGCACAAAAAGATCAAAAACTCGAAAATTTGAAATTGTCGTAGAAGGATATTCTAGGAACTCGTTGTCGGTCTGCAAAAAAACTGATCAATTCACTGACCTTCTTTTACCACTATTGAAAGGCTAATCCCCGACGGATATTCATATCAGGTAATCGAACGTGAGCGCGATGAGCGAGCGTTTACTGGCGTCGCTATGAGCGCCATATGCGCTCTAGCGATGATAGGTGCTCGATCGCCGCGTACGCAACAAAAAACCATCCGCCTTCGTCCGAGACTGACCTCTAACACCAGTGTGCAGACTAACTCGAGAATTAATGAAGGCACCTTAGTAAGCTTGGGTCTTTGACTCAAATAACCACGTCCAAGAAATGTTTGTCTATGCCATTCAACATCTATACTGAAGTTTTTTGTCCACAATCATGAAAGCCACAGCTTTTATTACTATAGATATTTTATTAAACATCATAAAAACTGTCTAGGCTCATAAATGAATTTCTACCTAGGAAAATTTGAATTTTCAATGTGTCCAAGCCCCCTGTAGCTGCCATATGAATAACCCTACAAGAATAAATTTATTTATACAACAAATATTTATTGCCACAAAAACCAGTTCTAAGGCAACCAATATTCCCACCAATCCGGGCCATCAAAATAACATTCCCACCATCGCCGTTTTCCCAAAACATGAGAAGCACGTGTTTCAAAAACGAATTCCTCGTCGGTATCAGAAGAGCCAGATGGTGTAGCTATTCCTTCTTCCGCGACGGCGACTTCAGATGGAGCAAGTTCTTTATTAGCAACTATGGTTAGTTCGCCATCGAACGGTTGGAGGTTGCGAAGTCTAGCGGCAAGGTGATGGAGGCCATAGTACTGAAAAAAAGTCATATTAAATCAACAAAACACCTAGTTCTTTTCGAATTTCCATCAGTTGGGCGCAATGATTCCATGAAAAGCCTATCACGATGTCGGATAACCTATTCGCACGAAATGAAAACAATAAATCTGCGATTTTTAATTCCATACCGTGAAGCTACCGTACCGTTTAGCCCAGCGGGTTGAATGATATATGAGTAAATCGAGTGATAACTGTGCCGAGAAATCTAGCAAAGCTGTGGTCTTGACCCCACCGTGTACACCTACCGTAACCACTAAGCATCCCGCTATTAGATGCAGTGGATAGGCGAAATCAACCCTTCTCGGATTTTGGTGGATTTAGGTAATAGACACTCCAAGTACTATAGCCCAAACCCCATCTGTCATTTCATGCGCTAATCCCTGAAAACTGCGCTTTAAAAACTCATTACGCATAGTGAGGCCTTTTAAGGGGGTTACGGCAGGTATACGGTATGCGGCCGAAATAGCAGTCTCCCTGGAACTTTGCAAAAAGAACTTATTCAACATGCTAATCACAAATATCACACTTTTTCTGTGTAAAAACGTGCCCGTGCATGGTTGAAGTAGACATACGGTAAGGGCCGAAATCACAGACAAGTCTATAGAGTTGTTATTTAACACGCTAAACTTATTATCATTTTCGCATGGTATCGCCATTTTTTCCGGTAGTTTCGGCATACGATAGGTGGGCCGAAGTTCCGAATTACTCAGAATTTTGCCTAGAAAGGTTTTCAACGTGCAGATTACGATATCAAGCTTGCTCGCTGCAATACCACCTTGCTGCGGAGTAATGGCAATTTGCAGCGCATGAACAGACATCTTTTGTTTTTCAAGTCAGTTTAGATCAAAGAAACTCACGAGGAGGTTTTATAATGCGAAATAAGCAATACTTGTGATCAGCACAGCAGATCCCCTCCGCAATGAGCAAAGTTACAGGCAAATCGATTTTGACAGCTTACTAAATGCCTATCACTCCATGAAAAGGTCCCGAAACGCAAGAACACTATGATAATCGTGATCAAAATGTCGAACAACTCCTCTAAAAAATTGAAGCCAAATCTAGGATTCGGACCTCCTACCACAGATCTATCGCAACTATTCAAGGAGACGTTTTCGCGGATGAGAAGTGTGATATTCGTGATAGCAGAGTAACCCCTCAGGGAAAAATTCAGCCAGATTTGGATTTTGACTACTGTTTGCCTACTGTAAAACCTTGAACGGCCTATAGACGGAATCATTTTTGTGATAAGTCGAATAACTTCTTTCCTCCCTGCTGATTTTCAGTGGAATCGTGGTTTTGAATTTTTAGGATGCATTAAGTGGAGTAGTATCCGATATACCCTTAAAATCAACGAGATTGGCGGCTGGAAGGCGACTGCTCGCGCCCGCGACGCAGCCTGCGTCTCCCTCGCAAGCGTGCTCTCTGATCATTTTCTAGCCTGAGGTCACGAAGCCCCGCCTTCCACCAGCCAACCAGCTGAATCAAAGGGTACGAGATATGCGTGCTTTGTGGCCCCCACAGATCAACTTAAAGAGGAATTTTTGAACTTCAATCTCCATATACCAAAACAGTTCCAAATCCACTGTACTCACCTCGGCTTCCTGCTGCAGTAGAGCAAGTAGATGTTTATCGTACCGTATACTGAGTCTTCCGTCTTGCAAGTAAAATATGATTTGCCCAAAAAGTTCGGGGTCTCGGTCAAGGAACAACTCTCCCGAGCGCTGCAAGTACAGATTAACTCGTAACAATCAAGAAAAACAACCCTCACCGGAAGATCCATGCATAGAAATATGCTCAAATCATTTGCGCCTGGACAGTTTCTTAGCGTCCTTGTGTTAAGGAGAAATTTCTCACCACGGAGATTTAGTATGACCGGATGAAACATTGTGGAAATCCTGGAACTCGAGGAAATGAATTTTTACAGCAATCATAAAGTACATTCATGGAAACGCAACAAGCTATCAGGGAAGAAGAAAATGTCTCGTTTCCAGTAAAGCTCAGGGTATAACAATTGTCGCCAAAAAG
Source organism: Cylicocyclus nassatus (assembly GCA_958299035.1). Taxonomy (NCBI): domain Eukaryota; kingdom Metazoa; phylum Nematoda; class Chromadorea; order Rhabditida; family Strongylidae; genus Cylicocyclus; species Cylicocyclus nassatus. Next base: position 24,920,534 of record CATQJL010000112.1, read on the forward strand.
AGGTCCCACAAAATTTGCGACAAATCACGCCTCTAGATAGACACAGCCTCGTGCGAGTCGCTCGCGAGGGTGGAGCCTATCTGGAACGTAAAGCTTCTACTAGAACCGAATCATAAACACTGAGATCGCGATTGGTCCTGGGACGAAAGGCTGCTGTGACAATGGCGATTTAGGTACGTGAGCAAGCCGATTCGACATTAATAACCGCACTAGAGTGAAATGCAGTGTTGAGGAAGCCTCCTCTCACAGGGGAAAGGTACTTGGTCGAAGTGGCGTTTCCATATGAAATATAAATTGTCTTATAGAGCATGATTCCAAATTTGCTTTCATTATTTGCAAAGCTGATTTGGGAGGTGAGTTGTAGGAATTTTTTGAGGTGAAAATCTAAGGGCTTGGTTAAGATAAAAGCAGGTGCTGAAGTCTTTCCAGCGCCTAAAAGGAGTGATGACTGGCACGATTTTATTAGACTCAAGTATTTATTGCATAAAGCGCCCTGGCAGTAATCAAGGCACTCTGTGAGCTAAGGATTACAGTTCTGAATAATTTGATTGGCAGAGCATCATTTTTGCATCGAAAAATTCGAATAGCTCCGCTCGTAAAAGCGCTCTGCAAATACCAAAAGCAGATTTGAGTATATATTTCATGTAGAGACGCCGTTTGAATCAAATATCCTTCCCTTGTTAGAGAATCTGATGAAATAAGATATTCTTTTTGTATAATGCGCATAGCAAACAGCTTTCTAAATGCGAAGTAGGAAGAAAAACTAATTTTTGCGGTTATCAACCGCGCTTGGTGTGCGAGGTGATTGATTTTATTGGGACTAACAATGACAGCGATCTTTTGGATCTCTATAGGTTGGAGGAACAAATTGATAAGTTTTACAACACAGTGACTGATTTTACTGCCTTCAACTAAAGAGAAAAGCAAACTTTTCCCAGTAATGCTGTGAAGTCAGACTTTTTGAACAAATTTTGAATTAATCTGTGGAATTGATCTGAGAAGTTGATTGCTAGATTGCCTTCACTAACTATAAGTATCGAATCCGCCAGCGAGACCTAGTTACCTGAACGGAGCGGAACGCAGCTATATCATACTCTTTGAAATGATCACCTGAGGAGATGACTTGCTCTAGAAGCGAAATCCCTTTACACAATTGATACGCTTTTGGTACACGCAAAAACCAAAAATAAAATAGTATAAACGCCAGAAGATTTTGAAATGCAAAAATTACCTGTGAAACGTTTATTTCCGAAAATGATACATTAATCAAAGAAAATCAAGCATTCTCATACGGAAAATTTAGTTTACTGCGATTCCTTTCTATAAACAGGGAGATTTTAACAAAACTCGAGTACAATCGCTGAGCATAACCCACAAGGCGATTGGTTGGTATAAAGCCCAAACAGGAAATCTGCCTCGTGTTATGAAGTTATTGCTCAGGATGGCTCACAGGCTGGTAAATATACTGACACGAAAACAATGTCTTGAGACAGTTCGATGTACCCAAACATGTCTCGAGACTGTTTTGCATGGAAAGCAAGTTGTATGTTGACGGTTTGATTTTTGATATTTCTGTCCAGCTTACGGAAGAAAGTTCGGGACGGTTTCATGTACCCACTTGTCTCGTATGCATGAGGGACGAGTCCGCGATATTTCGTCCAACTCGTCAAGTAGGTATATACCTCCACAATTAATTATGGTGTTTCGAAAGTACAAGATCGTTATATATTGGTGGTGATGATCTATGAAAACAAGTCATCTGCGAACACACTGCTAAGTTCCTGTGCTTGTATTGTCAGTTTTAGGGATAAATGTTTACAACTTCACGGCAAAGCCTCTGCATAGTAGTCTTAGCTACACATTTTGAATCGGGAAATGTTGTCAGCTTAAAATCTCAGAAAGTTCACAATGCAGAACGCTTCAGTCCGTTTACCATTGTTTTTCAACTGTTCATTTTGCAAGTCTTCTCACAAGTACAGAGGAACTTTCGAATGATACAAACATTTTCCAAAACAGCCTCCGAACACAAGAATCGGGCAGAACTAGGCAGCAGCCTAGTACATGCTTGAGAACAGTTGAGAACAATTGAAATGATGGTAGACGTGCGTATAGTCTTTGTCTGCTTCATCAATTACCTTTCTCATCTACAGCTTTTCAACCTATTGGCTCACATGCCTACTGTTCTGATCCTCACAATCCTGAGTTTTTTCGTTACAGTTGATGTGGTCTTGAAAATGGGTGACCTGAGAAAAATCTCCGTTAACAGCAAAGCTCTGATAGCGAGAAAAAACAAACGAATGGTAGCCAAACAATAAATCAAGCACTCAATTAGATCTGCTCTTGTAAAGAACCCAAGTTTTCAGCTCAAGCATCTCATCTGTCTTTCAACATCATCGCTATTGCGAGTCGTTCAAATGTGGCTCTAAAATAATCACATGGAGTGGCGTCTTACGGTAGCTACTATATTGTGCTAAAGCCTGTTTAACTGAAGATACATTCTATGCTGCTCTGTAAAATGGTCCCAGCTTTTACTAGATTGGAACATAAGTCTTGTACCAAAAATTCAAAAAAAAAATTCATTTGAAACTCTCACAGCAGCATTTCGTTCTCTGTATATCTTTTCTTTATATGATGTATGCAGAATTTCACCGTATACATTATAGAGACTTCATACCAAACACTATCAAAACTGAAAATATAACTTCCAAAACTGGAACGTCTTGTAGATTGCTATCGGCATAGATTTTTAGTTAAAAGCGTAAATTACAAAATCCAAACAGATATCAGAATCAAACATTCTTGGCCGAGCATTTTTGAGAATTAAAAGCCAGGAAAACGCGTGTTGCTGCGCTATTATTCGAAGAGATTAAGCTTTTCCCCTTCTAAGCTGTAATAATTTAAATGAAATTGAATCTGGAGATTACGAAATTGTAATAAATTTTAGTGCAAGACTTATGTTCCAACCTAATAACTATATTCACCACGTCTGAATTTCTCGTTGTCATCCATGCAAATTTTTCGCTCCGCTGTTACCTACTTATCCGCTCGCTGTTTAGCCTACACCGGAATTTCTACGAAATTTATGCCACAACTGCACATTTTCTCATGTGACTCACTATGAATAAAACGATACTGTCAACAGTCGCATTTATTGCTGAATAAAGAAGAGAACAACAGACACAGCAATTAAACGTTACGATCATGATTTCTAGGAATGGGTATCGCGAAGTACGGACCAGGCGTAAGGTTCCCGAAAACTTCGGGTGGGAGAGTCTCCACAGTCGTGGGCTGAGACTGACCCTCGATGTGCTGCACAAGGCTCTCGAGTCCATAAAACTGAAAGAAAAACTCGGACTAAAGCAAATTGATTAAGTATTACTTAGTCGAAGCCATTGCCCGAAGTTTACTCAAGGAAATTTGAACTGATTTATCGTTGAAATTCTAAAGCCAACCTGAGCTTCGCGCTTTAGCTGAGCACGGATATTTCCACTTCCATTTACACTCACGACACCATCTCGAAGATAATTCAAAATATAGTTGAAATGAGTAGGGTCCCTATCGATGAAAACCTCCTCGCCTTCCTGCAAATTTCAAATTCACTTAGATATACAACTACTTGACAGAGGTACAGAATGATAACCCACCATGAAATCCATCTCCGTAAGCATGCTTCTGTCTCGAGGACCCGGGTTCTTCATCATTGCTCGAGTGAAGTATAGAACTTCTCCCCGCCAACATTCAATACAACAGGCATGCTGAAATCAAGAGAGTAGAGGAATGAAACTATTGAATGCGGGTGATCAACACAGAATGGCAAACGGTTACTTTGACGAAACTATGTTGAAACATCGACATTGTCACATGCAGGCCACGAATACCATATCCGTTTCCCTGCTGTCTGCCGTGTTATGGGTTAGGTCGCCGAATTTGGAAGAATCCCGCGCGGATTCCCTGCAGGAACGCATGTCCGCGCATTTACAAGGGTGCGTATTTGTCGCAAATGGCGGGGACCGCCCATTTTCGGCGACCTAATGTCACCCACCCCCGTGTTATCGACCGTAGCCATGAGTACACGGTTGGCATCCGAAAAAGCCTTGAATGCTGCTGCTTTTATATCTGGCCAGCCCCTCTGGAGCCGAGTTATGAGTTCTTTGGATTAAAAAATGTTCGCAGAATCTACGTAGAATAAACCGTAACGGTGTTTTCAGCGCTCAAGTAGAGCAATGTTGAGTATGAGTGTATTAGACGGAGTTACCTATTGGCTGAAGTGCTCTGATAATTGGTACTGAATCATTAGGGTTTTCGAGTAGCGCATTCAATCAACCCCAGAAACACCAGTAACTCGTCGTCAGAAGCATTTGGCAGATAATGAAGACAGATTTGAAATCATCTTTCAATGCTCTTCAAAGTGGTATAGGAGTCACTAAAAAAGGCCATTTCGACTAAACGGACCTCCTTTGTGAGTAGCAACTAAATTCGCAGAAGCCCTATTCCTTATGAAGCGTACTTGTCTCTGATATGTGAACGACTCACGAAAGTAGTGACGAATCGCATTCAAACTGTTTCTGAGCAAAGGATGCTCAGAAATCTGCGGAATTCTTTTCCGAGTACGACGTTATAGTCATGAAAGGTGGTAAGCGCCAGGTGCAAATCATCTTGCGCTTAATCAGTATCGCCTCCATCGAAGATCTCGAAAGAAGGAGCAAGGCAGCAAGCAAATTAAATTGTTCAAGAATCTGCAAATTACTGCTTTTCGTAACCACATTCTCTTGAAGAATCACTCATTTCTCTTCTGGAACTTTACAAGAAAATGCTATCTCGGCTGATACATACATACCGCTCATAATTCGTCAAAAAAGTCGCCGGACTGCGGCGGAGTGCGCTAGAGTGCGTCGGAGTGTGGCGGAGTGTGGCGCAGTGCGCCGGAGTGCGTTGGAGTGTGGCGGACTGCGGCGGAGTGCGCTAGAGTGCGTCGGAGTGTGGCGGAGTGCGGCGCTGTGCGCCGGAGTGCGGCGGAGTGTGGCGGAGTGCGCCGCACTCCGGCGACTTTTTTGACGAATTATGATCGGTATTGTATATGGAGTGAGTGAAAGGAAATATACATATATTAGGTGCATAATAACATCAAAAGTGGGCGGGGCTTACAATTCACAGCTCAACAGCGATAAAATCGATATTTTGAAGTTAGAGAACTATCAAAACCTCAAAATCGTCAAAAATCGATAAAGTCGGTGTTCTGGAGGTTGCAAAATTCCAAAAATTGTCAAAAATCGATAAATCCGATGTTTCTCAAACTCCAAAACCTCAAAAATCGTTAAAATCGATATTCGGAAAATTGCGAAATTCCGAAAATCGATAAAATCGGAGATTTGGAGAATTTGGAGATTTCGCAACCTCAAAAACTTTGATTTTACCAGTTTTGAAGATTCACACACCCACCTTTAAACCCCAAGGCTCCATTCACTTCACTAGACTCCGCCCACTCAACCGCAAGCCCCGCCTCCTTTTCCTCCCAACTCTACAAAATGAGCGAAAAACAGCGAAAAATTTGAAAAAGTGCGGAGCAACCTCACTTCCAGTGCTATTATACACCTAAAACTCGTCCAAACAAGCTCCGCCCACTTTATTCCCCACAACACTATCAAAATTAAAGAGAATAAGGAAAAATAAGGAAAAATAAGCGAAAATCGCGTTTTTCTAGCCCTATTTACCCCTTTTCTAGCCCTTATCAGCCTCCTAACCAGGTCCAGATGGCCGCGGGGAAACTGTACACACCCGGTAATAAAGAGAGGGGAAAAATAAGGGGGGAGAAAGAAAGGGGGGAGAAAGAGGAAAAATCGCGTGTCTAAGTTTTTTTTTAAAGTCCGGGAAGGGTTCATAGATAGGCTCCCACAGGCGGAGCCCCTACATTTTCTCCGAATTATATGTGGTGTCCCCCTCGAATACAAACTGAAGAATGGCTATCCCAGCCCGTCATCCCTACTCTCCGCGGAGAAAAAATTCAAAATATGCACTATCGCCTTTATATAGCGCCTCCTACAGGGAATCTCTAGGCACAAGCTACCCCTAGAAAAATAGTGCTACCAAAACTACATGTCAATGGCCACATGAGATTACCCCAGCCCTGCAACTCTTACAGATATAAGGCGCCGAAATCGCCCTTATTGACAGATTTCCCAAGTTCGGCTGTCAATTAGGCACTTTTAATGGAAATTTGTTATTCTACGACCTTCTCTCTAAAAATCATATTTTCAGAGATCTGTCGAATAAAACAAACCACAGCCCCGTAGCTGTAATATTCGCAGAGTTATTAGCCCCACAACATGCAAGCTCAGGCCGTAAGATTGGCTCCCCCAAAGTTGCTCCGTAATTCCCCCAAAAATCACGTTAGACACCTGTCTCATACTTATACATTACATATTTTTTCCAGCTTCTTAGAAGCAATACACATCGATATAGCGCAATCGCTCCTCACTCTTGGCCTCGGCGCAAAATTTGGTCAAAATATTGAGGTTTTCGGATTGGCCGCAAACTTCACTCATAGTGGTTCTTGGTCCCGGTCTTTACGAAAATCCTATTTATTTTGCACTAGAGAGTCTTACAGTAAAGCTAAAGTGAGATAGAAGTAGCTGAACCAATCAAGATCGCAACTTCGCCTGCACTTTTCCCCTACCTGTTGCGAAAATTGTCTGCAAATTTTTGTGAGTTGAAAACTTTGTGAACACCTCTATCGGACCATGCTTAGCACAGATCTTTATTTGAATTGTTCGTCAGATTATGATGTTACAAAATCGCCTTCTCATGAATTCTCTTTCAAATTCGAAAGTCGTGTAATTTGGCAGATATTCTATCCTACAATGTGCCACCAGCAGCAAAACAATGTAAGAAATGTTGTTAGCACGTCGAGTACAATACCGCTCACAGAATGTGCAAAATTTCCCTGAATATCGCAAAATTCCGAAAATTCCGCGAAATTCCTGGAATTTCGCGAAACTTCGCGAACTTTCAGGAGTTTCGCGAAATTCCGGAAAGTTCGCGGAATTTTCGGAATTTCGCGACATTCACGGAAATTTTGCAAGTTATGTGAGTGGTATTGCTCAGACAATCATTGCGACCACCCGCGGAAGGGCCCGCGCCGACGTTTCATCCATGCCGCGGGTGGTAGAGTAAACGCACGCTAAGCAGCCGAGAGTTACCCGCGGATGCGCCGGTAAGCGCTCGAAGGACGCCCGCGGATGTCCAGACAAGCACCCGACTGATGCGCGATATGCATCCGCGGGTGGCCCGATACGCAGTTGCTAAACGCAGTACAATGCGCATTTATTCCATTTTTTGAACATCTGTTTCCATTTTCCTCGCCCTCGCACATGGGTCAGGGTATGCGTCAAAATTTGTCTTCCCTCGTAGGGCCCCGGTTTCAACTTCGAGTAACCCTAGGGGAGGATACCTTGGCAGACCGTCTTTGCTACTAGCCACATACCGAAGAACGATAAGAAACGGAACAAAAGTTGAGGGTACCTCTATCAGCGCGGCGTATCTCACGCGAATAACGTTTTTGCTCACAGCATGTAAGAATTGCGGCGTCCGGCAAGGCCCGCGGCTGGTCAGACTGATTCTGTTAAGCCGTTGCCTAAAGGGCCGGGGCCTGCCCGAAAATGATGAGCACGGCGCCCATTAAGGCCCGCGACTGCTTTCAATAAGGTCCGTGGCCCGCCCGAGTGTTTTTTCCCGGGCCGCGGGTGTCCCGGTAGAAGAATTAAAACCCACGGCCTTTAACTAGAGAAAACATTGAGCCGCGGGTAGCCAAGCAAGTGAATTAAGGGCCGCGGATGGTCAGTATTAAAATTCAGCGCCCGCGCGCCACCAAAAGGCACTATTAAGGGCCGCGGATGCTCGTAATAATTGTCTGAGTGTAGAATGCAAGAAGATGCCCAACGATTGTTAGAAGAGCGCAACGATACCAGTGTGGAAGAACAAGGGGGATATAACAGACTGCTCTACATACAATACCGCTCATAATTCGTCAAAAAAGTCGCCGGACTGCGGCGGAGTGCGCTAGAGTGCGTCGGAGTGTGGCGGAGTGCGGCGCAGTGCGCCGGAGTGCGGCGGAGTGTGGCGGAGTGCGCCGCACTCCGGCGACTTTTTTGACGAATTATGATCGGTATTGTAGTGAGAATTTCTGTTTATGCATACCAATCTAGGAAGGAATTAAAAGAAAATAAATAGATTTATGCGTGCAATTGCAAAGGAGGAATTTCGAAGGTAACCGCTGTACTCATCAACTCAGCGTTTCTCTTCTAATATCTCAACGATTCTTTCTTTCAACATCCCTTGTCGTTTTGATTTATTCTCAACTCTGTTGAGTCGCTGAATCGCAATTTCAATCTGTTTCATATCTATCTGTTTCATCAATTAATATTCTAACTAACATGATAAACTTAGATTTTTTGACGGTCATTGGGTGAAAATGTGTGTCCCGAGAAGAATCCAAGTTACAATTAGCGCTCTGAAAGAGAAACACAAAGCGGATAGAAGCCAAACATTGAATCATACACTCATTAGATCTGTTCGGAGTCTCAAGGAATTTTTTCAGCTAGAAGATCTGTATTTCTCTAAACAACGCATGGTATCACGAGTCATCCGAATGTGGTATTGAATCATGGAATGGCGTTTTAAAATAGTTACTCTACTCTGCTACCATAATCTGTTTGGCTGAAAGGCCGTAGGAATTGAGTAAAAAAATGGCAACAAGATCTTCAAAAATGGATGAAAATCTACTAGGTCATATTATGCTGCTCTACAGGTCCAGGCTTTTATTAAGTTGGGACATAAGTCTTGCACCAAATTTACTAGTTTCAGTAATCTCAGATTCAATGAGTCCGCTTGAAATGTTACAACTTAAAAAAAGAAAACCTTACTCTCTTCAAGTATTATTGATCACTATTGAGTCTATCCCAAAATTTTTACGTTTATGCCGCAGCTGCAACACTTACCCATACTCGGGAGAGATAACCCCCCTAGTCATGGGCGATTGACGCTCGATTTGCTGCACAAGGTTTTCGAGCCCATAGAACTGAAAGAAAAACTTGGTTTAAAGCTGATAGATTGGGTATTACTTAATCTGAGCCATTGCCCAAAGCTTACTCAAGAAAATTTGAGACTTACCGTTGAAACTCCGACACCAACCTGAGCTTCGCGCTTTAGCTGAGCACGGATAGCTGCGTTTCCATCAACTCTCACGTAACCATCACGGAGATAATTTAGGATATATCTAAAGTGCGTAGGATCCCTATCGATGAAAATTTCCTTGCCTTCCTGTAAGTGTACGATCTATTTTACTAGGACATTGAAATGAACGCTAACTCACCACAACATTCATATTTGCGAAGATGCTTTTATCTCGAGGACCCAAGTTCTTCTTCACTGTCTCGAGTGAGGTAAAGAACTTCGTTCCCCCGACATTCAGTACGACAGGCATGTTCAAATCAGGGGAGAAACTAGAAGCTGACGTTGAATGCAGATGATCAAAACTGAATGAGTAGGTTGCTCTTACGAAACTACATTGACATCGAAGTTGCCATGCGGGCATGAGCACGGATACCGTATCCGTGTGGGACCCAGCCGTCTGCCGTGTTATCGATCGTAGCCACGAGTTACACGGTTGGCATCCGGTAAAGCATCCAGTGGATTACTATGGAAATGGCTGAACTGGCTGTATTTTACATTGATAACTTTGAACTTCACTTTTTGTCCTAATTTAACGCAAAAAAAAGAAAATGCTTGAGAAACAAATTTCAAAAAGCACAAAAGAAATCCCGCTTGGAGCCTAATCAACAACATCCCCGCCACGAAAACGAATATTTTGACTAGGATAGCAACAGAGACGTTCTGTTAAATGGGGAAGAAGGTGGAAATACCATCTGTCTTGAAACTCGATTCAGGCGATGGTCGCGTTTTTCCGAGTTCAAACACGGTTATTTCGCAAAAGTTATACACATTATGTAATAAAACAATCATACTTTCCCGTTCAATAATGCAAAAGAAAAAGAAAGATATCAGTGAAAAAACATTTCACTGAAGTTTTCTTGGGACCCAATAGCCTAATAGCCTGAAGCACAGTTTTTTGGTACTATGGAGTACCAAAGAACTTTGCAGAAGCAGTAGTTACTATGAAGAGTACACGTCCATAATACCTGAACTCGCGAAAGTAGCGACGGACCGCACTTAAACTGTTTCTGACAAAAGAGGTCCAATTAGTCGAAGTGGTCTTCCCAAATGAGTCTTATACCACTTTGAAAAGCATCAAACGGTGATTCCAAATCTGATTTTATTATCTGCCGAGCGCCCCTGCACGCCTAGTTATGAATATTTTCTTGGCGCGAAAACTGAATGCATAATCTAGGAAAAATCAAACTTTACGGTCTTTTCAGCGCTCAAATAGAACATTGTTAAGTATGAGCTTTTTGGACAGAAGGTATGCTTCGAATGGATACTCTGATAATTAACATTGGATTATTTGAGCAATTCTGAAAAATTTTGTTCTAATAACGCATTCAATTTTTGAACTCAAAAAACGCCCATACCCGACATCCGGAGGCTTCGGCAGAATAATAACTGATTTGGAATCAGCTTCGATGCTCTTTATATTCATGTGAAAAGGCCACTTCGGCCAAACGGACCTCCCTTGTGAGCAAAAGATGCTCAGAAATTCACGTTTTAGTCATTGAACGGTTTTAACAGCAAGGTGAGAACCATTTCTAATGATTAAATTAATTTAATTAATTAATCAATTTGAAGAAGAGAGAAGAAAAGTCAAGAATAAGAGAGATAAGCAACATATAAAACAATTTGTACAGCAACCTGTCAAAGTGATTTATTGACTTTGTTTCTTATGTCAAGTTAATTTACTTCTTTTTTATTCTTCCGATTTTTATGCAAAAAATGTACTATCACGGCCAACGCATAATGAACTAACTCTTCTTATTCGCATAAAATGCACACAGGAACAGCTATGTGTATGCACTCATTATATTAGGTTGCCCAAAGTGAATCATATTTCCAAATCAGATTGCTTTTGTTTTGCTGGTAGAATTAGGGTACCAATCGACAGAGCGAAGCAAGCTCTACAAAATGACCACCAAAGATCCGCCTAAGCCGTAATCCAGTCAAACTTTGGAGCAAAAATCGAAAAAAATTTATCAGCTGAAAGTTGGATTTTGCGAAATCCTACGTGCCTCAAACTTGGCCATTATACAAAGATACATAGTAGTACTCAATTATATCTTCACTGGATTTTTTTTTAGAAAGAGAGAAAAAGAGATAGTCTAAAACTGGCAATTTCTGCCCCGAGCCCCTCCCACGTATGCCACAGCATATTACAAGCCTTAGTAAGTATAACCCTAGAATTTTACCTTTGTTTGTGCTGTGGTAATCGGATACCAGGGTAAAAATTCCGAAAAAAGTCACATTTGTTTTCGAGCCATGTTGATTCGCTTTCTCAATTTTAAGCACCAGAAAAAATCCACAAAATAAATTTTTGGGTACTACTATGTATCTAATGTACAATGACCTAGCAGGACGTCTGTAAGAATTTTCTGGAAGGAGATCCGATTTTTAATGTAGTCGAAAATTTTTGATTTTTGGACTCAAATTTTACACGTCGCGTTTAGAAGGATCTTTGGTGGTCATTTTGTAGAGCTTGCTTCGCTGTATCGAATGGTACACCACGCCTACTGGGAAAACAAAAGCAGTTTGATTCATTTACAGATACGGTTTACTTTGGGACAACCTAATGACTTGTGAAAGTTTATGAGTCAGTAACAGACAAGAAGAGAATTTTTGAACTTAGAGCAGTACTCGAGAAAATTATTCTCGTCTCTCTAATAAGGTAAGTTTTGCGAGACTCTACAGTTATAAACATTCGTAAAGTTAATCCGATTGCATATGTTCAACTCTGCGAGGATGCTCTGCTCATCATGCGATTTCTTTTTGACCAGCTGAGATTTCTCTAACTTTTAGCGGCTATCTGAACATCTTTCTTACCAGTGTTTTGGGCTTTGATTGTTCTTGATCGTTCAAGAAGGGGAGGTCAGGCCACCAATTATTTCAATGGGAATATGACATTTTCCTGTAAAGTAATTCAATTTGAATATTTGTTCATGCAACTGTACAATGAAACAATCAGTTAGCAGCAGTTATCGCTATTTGCCTAAAACTGAAGTGATTCGGAGCGGTTGCGGCTTTGGAAGGAGAATGCCCCTATAAATCGGCCCCAAGTCGACGGGTCTTTCCCGCGTAGGTTCAATCTGTAGGTAAGTTATCATTTTATGGAATTAGTCTGGCAAAATCTGCCAATCTGAAATGTTGAAGTAAAGTGATGAAACCAACAAATAGTTCCACCATCGCCAAAGCCTCTCCTGCGCATTGCCTTTTCCCAATAGAAAATGGACACAGTTGTTCCGTTGCTTGCTAAAGAGAATATTTGGCTGTTTTTGCTTGTCCTAAAATCAGGGAGCCTACTTTGTTAAATGTGGTCCCATCATCTATCAGAAACCTTTCCGGTCGAAATCTCTCAGCACCTTTGTAGACTGGGAGTGAGCCATGACATGGTTGAAATGGCCAATCGCGAAGGTTTTGCAGGAATTGGAACGGTGCCAACGCTGTGTCTTTAGTAGTACGGTGAAAGGCATTTAAGGTAACAATATTGGCACATCTCTGAATCTCATAAATAGTTGCACTGAAATGCGGTGATTCCTCATCATCTGCATCTGAAGCTGTTCACTCATATAGTGTATGGCATTCGACTGAAAGTCAGCAGTAGGTTTGCGGTCGGGCCCAAGAATCGACATGATTTCTTGTCGAACTTTATCCTAAAAAGCCTGGATTGCCCCAAGAGAAGCTAAGAGAAGTTTAGGTCAAATAATTACTGTGTACTGTGTGCTATCAAGGTGTCCAGAATGTTCGAAGGTGCCAAGAGGGAGTTGGTGAAGGAATCAAAATCTATATACATTCGCATTTGCTCTTAGCGCGCAACTATGATAGCATAAATTATCGAGACCTATAGATATCATATAACCATCATAGTACAGAGTGGGGAAATTCTGGGAGCCGAGTTTGCAGTGTTGTAAATCACGAAACTACTGATGATTTTGATTCCAAACTTGTGCCACATAGTACTGCAATCATCCTCTACAAACTACACTTTACATAGCTGAAAATGCTTGCCATATGTATTTGTAAGAATTGACTTTATTAAGCAAGTGCTTCTGCAGAGCGAGAAAATCAAAATTTTTAGTATTCACGATTTATTTCGTAGTTAAAGATACTGTGAAAATTCTACAGTAATTTGACGCACATAATGTAGAGGAGGTTTTGCGCTATCACATCGTAGTAGTTGCGTTTGCCAGAAATTATTCTTTCGAAAACGCAAAATGAAATTTTGCGAATATTACCAGCGTGCCAGTGACCATTTGTCTCTAAATTAAAATTCTAAAGCTATAAGAGCGCAGCAAGTGCCGAGTATCAGGCTAATTCTTTCCATGAGTCTTCTATATAAGCATCCATTTGAATTTGATAGCTGGAGCGACTTCAATACTTTTTAAATTGTAATTTTTCGCCCTTTGCATCCAAATTTCCAGTATGCGAGTACACTTGCCTTCACATGAAATTCCAACATCTTTTCCCTGGATTATGCAAAAAAATTCTTCGTAGAATATTTTGTGGCCAAAAGCTTGCTCTATCATACTGCACAATTCCTAATGAAAGAAACAGTTATCATAAAGGCATGGGACGAATTTCACTTCGACTACCTGCGTGCCACGACAGACAGACTTGCCAGGATTGTGAAGGGCTGCGTTGAAAACAAAAGAGGCAATCTCAAAATTTGAGAGCTGCACAGTATTTGTAAAGGTTCGCTTCATGTGTGCACCAAATTTTCTGCTTCTAGGTACTTTCCTTCTGATTTTATCTGGAAAATTACTAGGCTCCCAGACTTTTGCCCCACCTTGTATTATCCGGTTGCGATTTTCATATTTGTTTATTCTTCTGCCAAGTATAGGGAACTCCCTACGAAGATCAAGAAACACAACAAACAAAACTCGAAAAACATTTGGAACGAGATAACAACATCAGTGAGAAATTGATGTTTGCAAATAGCCTCTTAGATGTTTTTGAAGAAATACCCTTTTGCTTCAAATATCTAATCTCGTGTAAGCTTATCAACATCAGGTGAAACACGGCATAGAAAGAATCCTTCTCACGTTTGGTCGCAAAATAGGCGTTCAAATCTATTTTACTTATCCCACTATAGATTTTGTTTTATTTGAATTTGGTGCGTCGAATAGCCCTAGACAGCAAAAAGCTCTGGATCAGATTTTGCTCAGACCCTGAGGAAGGCTTTGATCTATATCGTTTTATGGATACATAAATGTCGCATTGAACCAAAACGTGTTTTCATTTGTACTTCTATCTATCCATTCAATATTTTTGCAAGCTATTGTTCAGCTTGGTAAAATTTAAACACGGCTCATGACACGTTCTCCGAAGCTGTTGTTATAAGCATATTGTATGCAGTTCTCAAAAACTTGGATGTCGGTCTTATGACGGTCTTCCGCAAATCTTATATCGAAAGTGCGCACTTACACTTGCTTTTCCCTTGTCTCTTATTTTCAACGCCTCTTTACTGCTAGGAAAGGTTCCTCAGATATGGAAGGAAGCCATAGTGACGGCTATACCAAAACGTGAGTATACCAACTGTCTTTCAAATTACCGTCCTATCAGTATTACTGCACCTTGTGGTAAGATTCTTGAGAAGTTCATGAAGGAAAAGCTTTCTGATTGGTTAGACAAACGCAAAATTATTCCTCCTGTTCAGTATGGGCTCCTTCCAGGAGGATCAACTACCACTTTACTTTCTGATTCAATTTTTGATTGGATAACTGCGTTAAACCAAGGAAAACGAATATAGTATTTTTTGACCTTTCGAAAGCCTTTGACAGAGTGAATCATTCTACATTACTTTCCAAACTAGCTGATTACGGAATGGATCAACAACTGTTGAACTGGCTCTCATCTTACCTTCAAAACAGAGGTATGACAGTGCGGGTTGGAAGTAGCTTCTCTAAACGTTTCCACTGCAGTAGCGGTGTGCCGCAGGGAGGCATACTCTCTCCCCTCCTATTCCTCACTTACACAGCAGAATTGCCAAAAATTTTGAAGACACATCCAGATATAAAAGTGCAGGTTTTTGCAGATGACATTAAAATATATTTTTGCTATGAAGAGGACAAACAAAACATGGCATGAAGCAATTTCTACTTCTATGCAAAGAGTGATTGTCTGGTCCAAGGAGTGGGATCTACCTGTAAATGCACACAAATCTAAGGTTATGCATCTTGGCAACTTCCATCCGCGTACTTACCTTTGTGATGGTGTGGAGCTGGAGCTCTGCAGTGTTACCAAGGACTTAGGAGTTTTCATTGATCACCAGCTCAAGTTTACCACTCACTATGAATCAATTACAAAAAAGCATCATCAGTTCTTTTTGTGATTTTGAGAAGCATTCATAGCAATGACCCATTTCTCCTAGTCCGTCTTTACAAGACCTACGTTTTACCAATTTTGGAATATGCTTCTCCAGTTTGGAGTCCCCATCTCAAGAGAAACATTGAAAAATTGGAAAGGGTACAAAAAACATTTACTAGAATCGTCTATTACAGATGCTACCCAAGGCTTGATTATCCTCTCTCATTACCTTCATACAAATCAAGGCTCACGGTCTTAGGGTTGCGCAGCCTAAAGTACAGAGGGTTTTCAACGACCTAGTCTTTTGTTTTCGCCTTCTTAGGCTAGAAACGACGCTAAGACCCAGTAGTTATTGGGTATTCAGACCTTGTGGAACTCGGACGGGAGCTTTTGGGTTATGGTATCGGAAATTAGACAAAAAGAAATTTTCCCTCGCCTTCAATTCCTTTGTATGTCGAACTGCTAGATGGATCGAACTACTACCAAAAGAGATTACTGCTTGCAACACCTCAGCAAACCGCAAAAATTTAGCCTCGATTGATGTTTTACAAACTTTGGGAATTTCTGACTTCAGTAGATGCCATACTCCCCCATCTTTAAATTTGCTATCATGATTTTTCTTTGTTGCAGCTTCAATTTTATTGGTACGACTTCTTGTGCGTACTTTTTTTGCAGCTTTTCAGGATTTTTTTGTACTTTTTCCTGTAATGTATTGTCAGCACCGCAGTAGCAGTCTCTTCGTATGGATTAGCCGTTTGAGGAACTCCGAAGTTGGTGAGCCCTCTTCCTTGAGATCCCCCCTCCCACTCGCCCAGGGTCTCTGACGGATTCGTCCGCCTTGAGTTAAGTTGGTCAGCCAAGCCCTGGTAATTTCGTTCAACATCCGCGTTTGGATAAGGGAAAAGGATTTCGGCAGAGGATATTTCTCACCTACCGAAGAAGGAAAACGACCTGAAGATTCCAACAAGGGACTTGGCTTCCATTCAATGATCTGATTTTATTTTTGGTGCACCTTTGTGTGTAAATAAATAAATAAATAAATAAATAAATAAATGTTTCTTACCTGAATGGATTGAGTCGTAGCCATGTATAAAGAACCCCGTCTTTGAAAATTGACCTTAGGTTTTTCAGGAACGCTTTAGGTTAAGGAACTCACTTCAGATTTTTATTTGGTTGGTTTCTTATAATATGCTTGTGCCAAACATTCTGGCTCGTCATCTGGATTGTAGTTCTTCAGACTGCGTTGAACGTCCTCTTTGATAATTTCCTTCACCCAGCAAGAAATCGCTGAGTTTAAATATCGTGTGCCGCGCCCTAAGGCCTAATCGTTTGTTGGTCCGATTCCTCCTCTGTTTTCCTCTCTTAAAGTTGTTGATGTTCAATTTCAAGTAAATTATGAGCCTTCTGATCCGTCGTTTTACATCCCTACGGAGATCTGTGAAGGCTGTTTTATGACCCTTTCATCCGGTAATTGTCATTCACAAATTTTGAATACAGCAAAATATTAGCAATATCGGACTTGGGTGACAGTGTGCGAACTTAGCAAGATAATATCATAATTTTTCAAGAACCTGATCAGTTTTCGACTCCCGCGAGCCTCTTCTGCTCGCGGCTCCCCGACAAAGTGTGGAAATATGTTCTATTTACTTACATATAATCAACAAAAACAAAAGAGACAAGGAAACAAGGAGAAATCACTGGAAATGAGCAGGTTCAAGTTTTGCAGTTCGTCACTTAGCGTGTATAGTGTGCATTACGCATATCAAGTCACGAATGACTTGACGATATATGTTCGTTACACTTCAGCTCTTAGCTGAAACCTCTGCACACATATGTATTCGACGCCGGCGGTTGTTGGTTGTTTAGGGCTGCTTTTGCAGCGATTCGCTGGACCGCTCATGTTGAGAACTCATTCTTATGCCAAAAATCAATAAATCAATAGAATGGCCCAGTGAATCGCCGCAAAAGTAGCCCTAAACAACCACGGAGGGCAAGCGTTATGTGCCGCCATTGTCGGCACCTTCTTAATAACCGTATCTTTATCCTCACCGAAGTACCGTACGGGTCATGCCATAAGCATGACCTGCTGTGATAACTGTTATGTTACTATACCACGCCTATTATCTATAGCATTCTACCACTGCACTAATACGTGCACGTCGTCTGACTCATAAAGCTTATTAGCTATGTGTTCTGTATAACACACTTCGACAGGCGCTATTCGCTTCAGGCTACATTAAAGCCAAGGAACCACCGTTACACGTTAGGCGGAAAACGTGCAGAACGCAAGCAACGCAGAGCCCGTAACTCAAAACTATGCGCCATTTTTTCAATGGCGCCGGTGCAAATGATTTTCTATGTATACAGTTCGATTTTGGTGTCAATGTGTGATAACCTGTCCGAAAAGCTTGTGTTCGACTAAATGTCGCTTATTCTTGGTGCTCGGTTCTGACTCGTCAAAAACGATATCCTCTTTGCTGTTTGCTTCAAAAACGAAGTCCAGCCTGCTTCCAGACGATCGGTGCCGGGCCCAGCTGGCGGCCTCTCTGCAATACATTAAAGTGGGCTGGGGGGAGACTTTGTGATGAAAAGTCTCCCCGTCACGGGCATAATTCGTAGGAGGCCCCAAACCCTCATATATTCATCACCTGAAAGCTCTTGAGGAGAAGAATCTAATCCATGAAGTCGCAACATGATTCATGCAGTTCTGAAGAAGTTATGAGCTGTTAAAATTTAAAAAGCGCTTTTTTACCTGCTTTTTCAAATGGATTGGTACGGCTAAGATATACTGATAAGGCAAACCTTACTCTATAAAACCTATGAAGTCGCCATATCACACACTTTCACATTCAAGATTTATACGAGTTTAACTGTCAACTGACAAAAAACGCAAAAATGGCGTAAATTTTTAGAATTCTGGTTTTCAATGAAAATCATGGAATTGACTTGTTAGCTCATGTTGAGAACTCATTCTTATGCCAAAAATCAATAAATCAATAGAATGGCCCAGTGAATCGCCGCAAAAGTAGCGCTAAACCAGCTCCGGGGTCGAATACATATGCGTGCCAAGTTTCAGCTGGATCAGTACATTGGCGGGAGTTTCTATAACGAACGAACAAACGAACACACTTACAAAGTTTGAGTTTTATATACATCCTACTATAATAACGCGCTAAGGCCGTCCGTTTTTTTGTGTGTCTGTCTGTGTGTCTGTGTGAACTGCCTGTCACGAAATTCGTAGAGGAAGCTGCAACTAAGCTATCGGGCTGCAATTTTGCATAACATACCGTGCCAGCCTGTAGGCCCACCATGCACAATGACGAGCCGGTTCGATAAGCGGGTCCTTCAAAATTTGCGCGTCAAAGGGTCCGCGCGCCTTTTGGCACGCAAAACTGGGTCGCTAATTCGACTTTTTACAAAGTTATGATCGCGCGCCATGAATTCTAGCCCAAAAAGTGCCCAAAAAGTTCGCTTTTTTGCGAAAACAACGCCGAAAAGTGATGACGCGTAGATAGCCGATTTGGCAAGGTTCATTTGAAAAAAACTGAAGAGATTTTTGCACTAAAATGTAGCTCAACGTGACTATTATCCTTATGACGATTATCAAACTAAAATAAATTCAGTAATCCGTTCAAATTCGAATTTGTTTCCTTGCAACAAAGTTATTTTTTTCTCAAAATTACCGATCTTACATGGAGATGCTTCATGAATGAACAGTTGTTTACGATTCTTTTGTGATGCTCAGCATCGCGTGGGGAGTTTCAAAGCCATTCTAATGCGAACATGAGCAATGCTCATCAAATGTGAGTCATTCCCAACTAAGAAGCCCAAATCGCATGTAAAGACGTAACTGCTTCTAGGAAGGCTCCTCCCAGAGTGTACAGGTAAGCATGATCGGATCTTTATGGAACAGTTTGGTTTTTTCTCGGGAAATGGGTATTTCCAATCCAGCGACCAAGTACACTATGTTCAGGGCGTGCAACAGATTACGTCCACTGTCGTCCATTACACAATTTACAATGAGGTTATCAGCAAATGCAGTACAAGAGAAAATTTGGGAGGGATGAGGCAAAGGTCATAGGTATAATTGTTAGACAGTATTGGTGAAAGAACCTTCCTGTGCCACTCCAAGTGATTTTCCTTGGTTTGGAGAAGGAACTATTGGTCCGTACGACAAAAGATTTTTCAATCAAAAATGCCCTGATTCGGTCAGTCAACTCGGATGTGTACCTACAATTTCGAGCTTTTGCAGAAGTATTCTATGCGGAACCTTGTCATAAGGAAATTTGAAAATTTAAGTAGATAACATCCGGTTCAAACCATTTATTTGTCATTCAATCAAGGAATGGATCATAACAGTTGTAGTGGAACTGCTTTTTTTGTTACATACTGGGCAAAATTGACGACGTTACGTTAACGAGTTGTAAAAGAGGCATACTCAGCTTTTTGTATGTTCCCCTGATGAATTCCGGGGGCCAACCGTCTTCTCTTGAAAGTCATTTTTCTTTCTTCGAAGTTAACGAAAAATGTTCAAAGTTGCACTGATTAGCTAACCCAGCAGGACTAAGCATGTTTCTGATACGAACAAGTGAGTCATTGGAATACCGAAATTTTGACGAACCCCAACTTTCGACTTGAGATTCATCGCAAATTTCATGACTCCAGTACATCATTTCTAACAGCAGCATGCTTAGCACCGTTAGGTTAGATAATCTGTAAAACTTTGTAAACTTTCCGTTAGCTTTGAAGAAAGAAATATGATTTCAAAGAAAAAACCGTTGGCCGCCGCGAATCATCAGGGGATCATATAGAAAGCTGGAAATGCGGTTTGTACAGCTTCTTGCTCCCGTTCACTATGTTCATACTTACGGATACAGAGAGTGTGAAATTCAGACATCTGGAGCTTTAGGATTTCGCGCTGTCTACCTATCTTATAAGTCCCCCCCCCCGCCCTCTCGCCACGAAGCATTCGTCCTTTGTACTCTTCTCCATTGTTTCAAATTCGAACCTGGCAAATCCTATATTCTTGTAGCTCTTAATGACTACTAATACGCTGACAACGTCGCCAAGCTCCGTTTTCTGATTTGGACAAAAATTTTAACACAAACCTAAATTCGAAACTTTTATTTCCTCTCACAATAATTTCAGCTCTTCAAATGGGGTTTTCGTGCATTTTCACAGGAGGCTGTATGTGTGTGAACTAACGATGAACATTGAAAGTACAACTGAATCTTGCACTGCTAAGTGCTTGACGTCCTCTATCATTAAGACCCGTTGTCATATATGCTCTTCCAAAGCTTCCCTTCAAGACTTAAATGTTTGCAAGTCTTATTCGGCGCAATAAGTTGATTCTGTTTGTGATGCCTCTTCGTTGATGAACGTGGTTAGCAGCTCTGGTCGCTAATCCGCTTTGTGGAAGAGAGGTGTTCCAGTGTTTTGACGGCAGGAATCAAAATAACGAATTTCCAATTCAGAAGGTGCAATATCAACATTACATTCATGGCTTACACGAGCATCGAATCAAATTCTTTCCTGCTCAACTCTGCTGTTTTACTTCTAAAATGTGTTGTTAGCATAAGCCAATCACTTAACAATCGCAAACAATGAGACACTTTATTGGTGAAGAATTCTGCAACATGGTAAAGAATCATGCAACCCAGGATGCATTCTTTTGAGTATGAATTATGCAACATGGTAAAGAATCATGCAACCCAGGATGCATTCTTTTTGGTAAAGGTTAGAATTCTTGTGTATTGCTGTGGTTTTGTCCCGCTGCGATCAAGAGTGTAACAACGCCCCTTGTTCTCGATCACCTTCACCGCCCATCTGTATTCAGAATCAAAGTAGAGATAACATCTCGGCTCATCCTAAATTCGTATTCATGTTGGTTTCTTTCATGAATAGCAGCAGATGTAAGAAACTTCGATAATTACTACCTCAAGACAAGTGCCGAAACGCGCATTTTTGTCGCAATGTTGATCAGCAATACAGAGTAGATACGAGTGAGATTATTTTCTATTCAAAAAGACATCATCATGACCGTTTTCACCGAAACCATTAGGAAATTTTACCCCAAAGCCAGTCATGGTATTTTCTACTTCAAGGTCAAGTTGATCAGTACAAAATGAGCGTACTTTGCAATTGGATGCCATTTTGAGAATACCGACTGTTACGATAAAGTGTTTTGAGGTCGATTCCATTTTTACTCCTTGTTAAAGGCAGTAGGTCGGCAGAATGAGACCCGTGGCAAAACAAGGTCACAGGGTAGGAGCCTCCATAATGGAACCTATGGGCCAAAGTTCGATCTTTCTCTGCTACTTCTAACCCCCGATTTCAAGCGAAAGCAGCGCTCATCTCCTGTCCTCTCCGAACCCGCCCACCCCATGGACGAGTGAACGCGAAGCCCGTCATGGCGAAGACGCAGAGTCATTACGGGACCTCACGCTTATAGCATTGCGGCTGGCGCTCTGACCGCGGAAGTCACTCGTCCATGGGTGGGCGGGTTCGGAGAGGACAGGAGATGAGCGCTGCTTTCGCTTTGAAATTTCGGGGGTTAGAAGTGGCAGAGAAAGATCGAACTTTGGCCCATAGGTTCCATTATGGGGCTCCTACCCTGTGACTTTGTTTTGCCACGGGTCTCATTCTGCCGACCCACTGCCTTTAACGGATACGGCCGTGATGAAAACATATTCTGCTTTGCTAATAGTTATGTTATTTCCATAACCAGATCCAAACACATCATCCTGTTTATGAATTTTTTCCATGTCGCGATTTCCCAGAACGGAAGTACATTCTGGGCACTAGCGCTAATGATCTGATAAAAAGCAAAAAAAAAAATGCGTGGTAGTGCACATTTTCCAGAATCGGAAACATCATTCGTGATACTCAGCTACAAGATCACCTACGCTGAAAATTTTTTTACTGTACTCTGCAAAAAAAAGCCCCAAAATAGAAACTGTGGCTAAGCAGAGCTCGCTGCTCTTTTCCTTGAATGCTTACATTTTTTTACAAGGGAATGGTCAAAAGTCGAAGTGGTCAATTCATACAAGCTGCATACCATTAGATGCAGCATAAGACGGTGACTCTAAATAGGTCTCCGTTACCTGCAATGCGCTTTGGTGAACGAAAATATAAGCCGCTGAAGGTCATTATTTTGCCAAGGAATTGTGCGTGTAAGATGCAGACTTGGCCATTCTCGACTCAGTGTTGGACCAACATGCAACTAGGTCACTTCATATGACCCGTACCTAGAGCTGAGCTGAAAGTGCAATAATGTGCCTAATTTTGAGATTTTTGTATGCGATTTTTTCGCAGTAAAGCTGCTCATAAGTTCGCCTACAAAGGCGCTCTGCAGGTATGGAAGACAGATTTGAAATCAGCATGTTATGCTGCATCAAGTGGTGTGCAGCTTGTGTGGACCACTTCGACTTCTGACCATCCCCTTGTTAGCATTCCACAAAAGGCATTTATTTGTTTCCGTTTCATATGGCATTCTTCCGCAGCTTACCGAGTAGCAAAGGCCGATACAGTACTTGTCATTGAGACATCCAGCAAAACATTCGGCTTCGGAGATCGCCTCCGAATTAAGCCACGTCCCCGGCATTACATCAACTTGCATGTAGGTACAAGACGAGGTCCATGCTGTCTGAAAATCATTGCTGTGTTGTAGGTAGTGCGTGTTGGAACGCAGGAGGTTACCTGTGTTGCAAGCAAAACGAAAACTGCGAAATTCATCGCAGACCAGTCACTGCCAAGCTCGCAGTTACATCTGAAGCTTTGTGGAAGCGTTGCTAATTCACATTAAGCGTAGTCTTGGAGACATCAGCGACAAAGGATTGTTTTGTGTTTCTATGTGGTTTAAGGCCTAGTTTGCTGTTCTGACAAATTGCTCATTGTTAGAGCCGAAACCAGTCATAAACGAACGAGATTTGCGAGAAGTATACCGGAGGAACACTCAGCGACAGACCATATGTGACTTTGTGAATACTAACTAAACGAATGCCTACTGCAGCCAGTTGGTAAACGTGTCCTTTGGTACCATCAAAATATAAATAAAATCAGACTTTGACATAGGCCCCTCCTAAGTGCTGCAAATAATCACAATTCATCACAAACTCACTTTTCGCGCTTCTTCTCCACGAATCTGGACAATCTCATGAAACCCTTTGTTGAACGTATAATTTTCAAAACGGTGTAAAAGCTAAAAAAATAGTGAGTTCCGACGTGTTGGTCAAAATTGTAAAAATTTCAGCATCTGAGGTGTTCGAAACTTTTTGAAGTGGTTGGCAGAGTCAAGCGTGGAGTGTGGCATGCCACACCTGGGAGTCATAGAAGGGTCAGAAGGGTGGGGGGGGGGGTGTCGTTATTGAGGTGATACTGAAGCCAACGAAAATATCATATTCGTTAACAATGTCAGATAGGCCCCCTAGCACATTAATGCTTTGGCCTACTATCGTGTATGTACAGTAAGCATGATAGAAGACCACTAATAGCATAAGAGCATCATTTTCGTCATCAGCATGTCAAATAAGACATGTGGGCCAAAGCGAATTTTGAGATTTCCAAATATTGTGCCACCAGAGTGAAATGGTCATTTTCGAACATGTTAACTTTGCTTCGAAGAGAAGTCAACTATCTTTGCGCTAAAAACAAAGACGTACTGTTTCTTTGCACATGAAAAATCCCGCTTTAAAAGAAGGCATAACTGGCAGAGGTGCGATAGGAGGAGCCGTGTTCACCAAAAGTGAAGGTGGTCGCTACCACTGGCCGGCCAAAAGTGAAGGTGGTAGTGCCGGACACTCACCTCCCAAAAACGTCGACCGGGGGCGGGAGGGAGAGGGAGTGGGTGGGGGGGGGGTAGGCCGGACGGAGTGAGCTATCTTTCTAGGTCGAATTCTGACCCAACGGCCCTCTTTAGGGCAACAGATACGATAAATGTAGCAGCATATTTGAAATAACGTCTTAATCAAATGGTTTGTTTTGAAGTGAAACTCAGCGAGATTTTACAGATTTTATTGAGAAAATTTTGATATAGCGTACTGCGAAGAAAGTAGGTCGACACAGGCAGTAACCGCCGAGAATCAGAATTTCGAATGATAAAACAACAATAAATTATGCGAAATTTCCACTTTTATAAATCTTGCGGTTGAAGATGTCAGCAATGGCGACTTCATAGGTTTTGAAGAGTAAATGGTGCTCTATAAGATAGTGACAGAATTGATTCGATCTGAGAAGTGATCGCCGAAAGACAGAATTTTGAAAAGTTAGGCCATTTTAGGTTACTTAGTGACAGCTGACAGTTAAACTCATATAAATCCTGAATGTGAAGGTATATGATGTTACTTCATAGACTTTGTAAAGTAAGGTTTGCCTTATCAGAATATATCTTAGCCGTACCGATCCATTAAAAAGCGCCGAGATCCACGGTCTTGAAAAAGCAGTAAAAAAGCGCGTTTTGAAATTCAACAGCTTGTAACTTCTTCAGAACTGCATGAATCATGTTGCGACTTCATAGGTTAGATTCTTCTCATCAAGATCTTTCAGATGATATAAAATATGTGGGGATTGAGGGCCTCCGACTTATGCCCGGGGGAGGAGACTTTTCATCACAATTCTCCCCCAGCCCACTTCAATGTATTGGGTGGAGGCCGTCAGGGGAGAATTTGTGATGAAAAGTCTCTTCCCCCGGGCATAAGTCGGAGGCCCTCAACCCCCACATATTTTATATCTCTGAAAGATCTTGATGAGAAGAACCTAACCTATGAAGTCGCAACATGATTCATGCAGTCCTGAAGAAGTTATGAGCTGTTGAATTTCAAAACGCGCTTTTTTACCTGCTTTTTCAAGACCGTGGATCTCGGCGCTTTTTGATGGATCGGTACGGCTAAGATATAGTCTGATAAGGCAAACCTTAGTTTACAAAGCCTATGAAGTCGCAACACCATACACCTTCACATTCAGGATTAATATGAGTTTGACTGTCAGCTGTCACTAAGCAATCTAAAATGGCCTAATTATTTGAAATCCTGTCTCTCGGCGACCACTTCTCAGATAGAACCGATTCTTTCACTATCTGATAGAGCACCATTTACTCTTCAAAACCTATGAAGTCGCAATTGCTGACGTCTTCAACCGCAAGATTTATAAAAGTGGAAAATTCGCATGTTTTTTCTTGTTTTATTATTCAAAATTCTGGTTCTCGGCGGTTATTCCCTGGATCGACCTACTCTTCGCAGTAAGTTATGACAAAATTTACTTAATAAAATCCGTACAGTCCCTCTAACTTTTACTTCCAAATACACCATTTACTAAACACGTTTAAAATAGATTATATACAGGGTGTCCCAAAAAAATGTATCGAACGTTTGATCGTTAATATCTCTCTTCCCAAGAAGTCTTTTGCCTTGCTCCAGGTACCAATCTGTAGAGCTGGCTTCAACTTAGATTTGCATTATAGAACGAGTCACTCATTTCTTTTCATTACTGTAGGATTACGGTAGAAACTTCAAAGAGGGTTTTAAGCAATGAAAGGCCATATTTTGCCTCAGAAAGGAAACAAAACAGCCTTAAAGCTTTTACACTAGGCTAATTAGAGTTGCTGATTATAACTGTGAAGTTCCCAACTTATTATGATGTCTTATTGAAGAGTTATGCCAGGTAAGAGGTAGCGGCCATTTTTCCAATATTCCTAAAAAGTGCGTTTACACCGTTTAGAAAGCTTCGCAACCTTGAGAATAGTTGAGTATTAAACTAAGCGTCCATAAAAACCCCAATACACAAGTTTTCACAATTTTTTGAAAAATTTTGAAACGGCAGCTATTTCTACATTGACACCATATGTTTCAAGTTTCTACCATAATTCTACAGTAATGAAGAAAGATGGGTGATTCGTTCTATAATGCAAATCTAAGTTGAAGCTAGCTCTACAAAACGGTACCTGAAGCAAGGCAAAAGACTTCTTGGAAAGAGAGATATTAACGATCAAACGTTCGATACATTTTTTGGGACACCCTGTATATATGCCGCCGTATACATAAAAATATGCTTTTAATAATCTTTTTTGCGTCTGTATTGCTTATTTTCCTTCTTTATCGTTTGCGAAAAAAGTTTCTATTCCAAAAGCGTAGGTGGTCACCCTGTACCAGCTCAAAAGTGAAGGTAAGGGGAGGATCGGCTCCCACTATCGCACCTCTGATAACTGGTTAGAGGCAGGCCAAGATCTCGTTTGTCCCATTTTGCTTTTAATATTTCAAACCAGAGGAGACCATTCAGGCTCAAGTCACGTTTGTGAAGTCACGAGATTCAGGCTATCGAACATATACATTCTTGCCGCCTTTCTTTGCAATTCATGTAGGAACGCAAAATTAGCATGTTACCGTAACCCGATATTTTCACAGTATTTTCTAGTTGCATAGTAAGAAAAAACGACTTTATCTATCCTTAGGAGAAAGAATAAAATTCAAATTCCTACTATGTAGTAAAGGAGGTTTAGCAATGACAATGATATTAGGTTGGTGCAAAAGTAACGCGCGTTTTTCCAACCCTTGTTTCAAGATAGCTTATCTCATCGAAGTTTCTCCTAGGAAACGTACCTAGCATATTGTCAAGAAGCTTTTTTCATGCTCTATTCAACGGTCATTGAAAGATGCTTCTAGCCTCATCCGTTAAAGATTTATAGAGCTTCCCAAACCGCAATTAAAACCAGAATTTCATTGCACTTACTTTTTGGGCCGGAATTCAAGCGCGAGTAAAGGCATTCTTTTGAAAATTTAACTATTGTATGTAGTGGAAATTCTCTACGTTATGCATACTTTACTGTTTTTCTAGAAATTACTTAGACTGAGATCTCGGCGGCTCAACATGAGTGATGGTTTTGGCCATTCTGTGGCCCACAGATTTCCTTTGAAGAGGGCAATGGCCAAAGTTCTGCTCATTTCTGTAAGCGTAAGGGTGGGCCTCCTGTTGACAGTTTTGCAGAAATGTGGAAGCTGTTCAGTACACGGAAAATCAAAAATCTCCATAATTTGGGATTTTGAGGGCTACGAAAAAATGTCGAAAAAAGCGGACAATTTTGAATATTATTTTTTCGTTTTCGCAAATATTCTTTATCTGAGCCCTTTTGTACTACTGGCTTGCGGCAACAAGACAGTCAACTTGTCAATGATACCGACAAATTTTGAAGAAAGCTATGATCAGTTAAATACGGGGTTCCCGAATAAAATCTTTTTTGCTTATCAACCCATATTTTTCCACCGGTTTGAGATAATAACATAAATTAAAGTGCGCTGTATAGAGAAAGCTTTGTTGCCTCTGAAGAAGTTCGCCGCATTGAAAAATATGGATTTTTCAAAAAGTTATAGCACGTCAAATTGGGAACTCGCAAAACGCGCATTACTTTTGCACCAACCTAATATAAAAAGCACTGACTTTGAGTGCTTTGAAGGTAAGTTAATAGGGTGTGGCATAATCCCTAAAAAATTGTGGCAGTAACACTTTTTCTAAGGTTGTACTACACCCCATTAACTTATCTCCAAAGAGAATTTCAGCGAGCAAGGTATACACTAATTACTAGCCAAATTCTCGCAGTTTTTGTAAAAGTGATTAGAGCTAGATCCGTTTTCTTTCGTTTGAGCAATAGTTGCTGGAAGCACAACCACTTTAGGCGAAAAATGGCACCAATGAGATTTTGACTGGCTCCTACTTCCACAGTTTGACGGTTATTTGAAGCAAAATTCATTATTTGGGCAAATAGGGAGCAATGTTTTGTATGAGTACAAAAAGAGATAGAAAATTCACTTTCAAAATACCGTTGACCATGTTTGAAAATGACCACTTCACTTGGGTGGCCCAATTGGGATCCGTCAAAACTCGTTAAATCTTGGCCCACATGGGTATTTGACATGATAATGATGAATATGTTACTAATTATGCTTTGTAGAGCCTTTATATCATGCCTACGGTAGGCAAACGCCTGCTGGAGAAGGGCTACCTAGACAACTTGGGAGGGAGGTCGTATCCGGCGGTTGTGTGCCACACCTCCTGATCGACCCTGGTGGTTTGTCTATATACAAAGTACTACTATAAGAGAGAAGAGGCTGATTCTGAAGCGTACGCACCAAAATTAATTTCAGATAGCTATTCTTTTGAGCGTTCCGCCAGCCATCGTCCGCATTCCGCTTAGTAAGCGATAATGGAAACGAAGGCCACAAGTTTGTTGTGCAACAAACGCAAAAGTCAAACCTGACTAACAAGTGAAAAATCCAAAAATGATTTTTTGTAGGAACAAAAGCAAGTGCAAGGGATTCATTGGTGGTTCGTACAGCTTTTAACACGTTGACAACGGACCATTTTTTTGAGGTCTGTCCCTGTAGAGGAAACGTTTCCGTGCATCCCTACGCCTGGCCGCATGTATGTATGCATGCATCCATGCACGAAATATAAAATGTGCAAGCCCCCCCCCCCTGTGGCAAGCTCCGCACACTGGCCGGAAATTGCCAAAATTTGAAGAATTCATGCGAATTCCGCCTCTTTCAAAAAATAAGCGGTTGCCATTTAGTGGGCGGAGTTCGTCTAACGGTGGGCAGGTCCTGGTTGAAGTTGCCTGAGGTCTTAGCGTTCATCAACAACCTCATCCATGCTTTTTAAGAAGAAAAAGGGTCTTTGTGAAAGGCATGGAAGTGGGCGGAGTTTGCCGAAAGGGGCGGAGCTAATACATGAAGTACATCCGAGCCTATGTTGATTATTATGACCAACTCAGAGGATTGGACAGATAGTATTGGAATTAAGACCGCCGCGTACCAATGCGCGGCGTCGTCCACAGGGACAGATTGCCTGCCGCGCACTATTGCGCGGCACTGTCGTCAAAGTATTAAGCACAGTATCACACATGTCAACTGCTCCGAATGACATGATATAATACAACGCAGTGGATGGCCCACGGCAACAGACACTAAAGCGGGGGGGGGGGGAGGGGGCTGACTCAATAAATGGCTTGCAAATTTTGAAAGATGATTTACATAAATTGTAAAAATTGTCGTGATTTGTTTTTGCTTGTGCACAAAAAGATCAAAACTCGAAAATTTTGTCATAGAAGAGTATCCTAGGAAGTCGTGGTCGGGAGTGTGCGAAAAACTAATCGATTCGCTGACTTCCTCTTACCACTGTTGAAAGGCTAGTCCCCGACGGACATCCAAATCAGGTAATCGCACGTGAGCGCGATGCGCGAGCGTTTACTGGCGTCGCTATGAGCGCCATATGCGCTCTAGCGATGATAGGTGCTCGATCGCCGCGTACGCGACAAAAAACCATCCGCCTTCGTCCGAGACTGACCTCTAACACAGTGTGCAGACTAACTCGAGAAATAATGAAGGCACCTTGGTAAGCTTGGGTCTTTGACTCAAATAACCACGTCCAAGAAATGTTTGTCTATGCCCTTCAACATCTGTACTGAAGTTTTTTCCACATTCATAAAAGCCACAGCTTTTATTAGATCGTTTATCAAACATCATAAAAACTGCCTAGGCCCATGAATGAATTTTCACCTAGGAAAATCTAAAATTTCAATGTGTCCCAACCTCCTGTAGCTGCCATATGATTAAGCCCACAAGAATAAATTTATTTATACAACAAATATTTATTGCCACAAAAACCAGTTCTACGGCAACCATAATCCAACCAATCCGGGCCATCAAGATAACATTCCCACCATCGGCGTTTTCCCAAAACATGAGAAGCACGTGTTTCAAAAACGAATTCCTCGTCGCTACCAGAGGAGCCAGATGGTGTAGCTATTCCTTCTTCCGCGACGGCGACTTCAGATGGATCAAGTTCTTTATTCGCAACTATGGTTAGTTCGCCATCGAAAGGTTGAAGGTTGCGAAGTCTTGCGGCAAGATGATGGAGGCCATAGTACTGAAAAAAGCCATATTAAATCAACAAAACACCTGGTTCTTTTCGAATTCCCATCAGTTGGGCGCAATGATTCCATAAAAAGCCTATCACGATGTCGGATAACCTATTCGCACGAAATGCAAACAATAAATCTGCGATTTTTAATTCCATACCGTGAAGCTACCGTACCGTTAATGGTCCAGCCCAGCGGGTTGAATGATATAAGAGTAAATCGAGTGATAACTGTGCCGAGAAATCTAGCAAAGCTGTGGTCTTGACCCCACCGTGTACATCTACCGTAACCACTAAGGATCCCGCTATTAGAGGCAGTGGATGGGCGAAATCAACCCTTCTCGGATTTTGGTGGATTTAGGTAATAGACACTCCAAGTGCTATAGCCCAAACCCCATCTGTCATTTCATGCGCTAATCCCTGAAAACTGCGCTTTAAAAACTCATTACGAATAGTAAGGCCTTTTAGAGGGGTTACGGCAGGTATACGGTATGCGGTCGAAATAGCAGTCTCCCTGGAACTTTGCATAAAGAACTTATTCGACATGCTAATCACAAATATCACACTTTTTCTGTGTAAAAACGTGCCCGTGCATGGTTGAAGTAGATATACGGTAAGGGCCAAAATCACAGACAACTCTATAGAATTGTTATTTAACACGCTAAACTTATTATCATTTTCGCATGGTATCGCCATTTTTTCCGGTAGTTTCGGCATACGATAGATGGGCCGAAGTTCCGAATTACTCAGAATTTTGCCTAGAAAGGTTTTCAACGTGCAGATTACGATATCAAGCTTGCTCGCTGCAATACCACCTTGCTGCGGAGTAATGGCAATTTGCAGCGCATGAACAGACATCTTTTGTTTTTCAAGTCAGTTTAGATCAAAGAAACTCACGAGGAGGTTTTATAATGCGAAATAAGCAATACTTGTGATCAGCACAGCAGATCCCCTCCGCAATGAGCAAAGTTACAGGCAAATCGATTTTGACAGCTTACTAAATGCCTATCACTCCATAAAAAGGTCCCAAAACGCAAGAACACTATGATAATCGTGATCAAAATGTCGAACAACTCCTCTAAAAAATTGAAGCCAAATCTAGGATTCGAACCTCCTACCACACATCTATCGCAACTATTCAAGGGAACGTTTTCGCGGATGAGAAGTGTGATATTCGTGATAGCCGAGTAACCCCTCAGGGAAAAATTCAGCCAGATTTGGATTTTGATTACTGTTTGCCTACTGTAAAACCTTGAACGGCCTATAGACGGAATCATTTTTGTGATACGTCGAATAATTTCTTTCCTCCCTGCTGATTTTCAATGGAATCGTGGTTTTGAATTTTTAGGATGCATTAAGTGGAGTAGTATCCGATATACCCTTAAAATCAACGAGATTGGCGGCTGGAAGGCGACTGTTCGCGCCCGCGACGCAGCCTGCGTCTCCCTCGCAAGCGTGCTCTTTGATCATTTTCTAGCCTGAGGTCACGAAGCCCCGCCTTCCACCAGCCAACCAGCTGAATCAAAGGGTACGAGATATGCGTGCTTTGTGGCCCCCACAGATCAACCTAAAGAGAAATTTTTGAACTTCAATCTCCATATACCAAAACAGTTCCAAATCCACTGTACTCACCTCGGCTTCCTGCTGCAGTAGAGCAAGTAGATGTTCATCGTACCGTATATTGAGTCTTCCATCTTGCAAGTAGAACACGATTTGCCCAAAAAGTTTGGGGTCTCTGTCAAGGAACAACTCTCCTGAGCGCTAAAGTGCAGATTAAGTCGTCACAATCAAGAATAACATCCCTCACCGGAAGATCCATGCATAGAAATATGCTCAAATCATTTGCGCCTGGACACTTTCTTAGCGTCCTTGTGTTAAGAAGAAATTTCTCGCCCCGAACGTTCAGTATTAGTGGGTGAAACATTTTTGAAACCCTGGAACTCGAGAGTATGAATTTTTAGAGTACGAAAACCACATTCATAGAAACGCAACAAGCTACCGGGACAATAACGTTTTGGATAGAGGAAGTGTCGCCAAAAAGAGGTTCCATGCACAAACATTTGCGACAAATCACGCCTCTATATCATCTCTCTATATAAAGCGCAGGGGGGGGGGGCCATCTGACATCACGCTGCCGAGGCGATGTCAACAATTCCGTCTGTCTCGAATGCACCCACTGCACCCAAATTAATGACTCATTTTTTGCTTGAGCCTATTCCTCGAGTTGTTGATCACTGTGCCCTTTCACACAACTCTTAAAGCGGTAAACTCGATTAACTACATTCCACCAAACGACAGCCTCTCACAGTTTTCTAAAGACGTGTTGCTCTACAGTATCAGACAAGTTCCACCTTCATATCAAATGCACTGCAACAGCGACCATAGATGCGAATTTTTCTCATTAATCTTCTCAGTTTGTATAATCGGAAATTCACTCATGTCAATTGTTTGTGCAAAATTTCCATACTGTAAAAGCAGAAAACAGGGTTTTTTGCCCACCTTGGGCTAAGGTTGAAGGAAGTGGGACAGGCTAGAAAGATTCCGGGGAAGTAAATCGAGGTCTGGAAAGTTTTGACGAAAAAAAAACTACTTGCCGTCAGAAACTGCCGTTAACGTTCCAGTGTATAAAGACAATATAGAATCAATGCAGTGGCTTCACCATCAGCTGAAACCTTGCTGAACTAAGAAGTGTAAAGTTGCACATTTAAACCTTTCTTAATATTGCGCAATCCAAAAATCATATGAGCAACAAAGATTTGCTTAGCTCAGCAGCTGACAGCAGAAGCACGCTTCGATGGTAGGATTCAAAAAAAAAACTAATAGCCTACTGAGACGAGCTGGAAAGTGAGTGGTTTTAGGCCGGTTTGGCAGAAATTTCATGAATGTTTGACAGTTCGGCCTCTATAAAACGCGAACGGGGAATTTCGACTGTAAGATTTTTTTAGTTGAAGAAAAGTTGCGCTTGTTTCCAAAAAACACCTTGCCAAGAAAGGGGTAGTTTATAAATTCAAAGAATTCTAGATTAAAAAGTTGTAATGTCCGCTAAACAGCTTCACAAATGTAAGTTGTGATGTCTTGCTGATTTGATCTATGAGTTCAAAAATGAGAGAACTCAAAGAAGTTTGGGGGGAGGGGGGAATGGAGATTCCATGCAAGGAATGACACGTGGGAGCGACCTCGGATGGGAATAACAAGGGAGTGGTCAGCGCTGGAAGGACTCTGTCCAGTGTGAAATGGTCACTTCGGCCAGATATACTTTTTTAAAGGCAGCGTCCAGGCAGATCTGGACCTATGGGGCTTTTACGTAGAAAGTACTTTTGGGGCCCTAACTAAGGCACTGCCCAAGTGGCAGCTCAGGTAGTGCTGTAATGGCTGAGATATTCCCCTCGAAACTGGACCCCGCGACCGTGTTTCGCATGGATTCATGGCGCAAAGCGTGGATCCTGGTGCGAAACTGCCATGAATCCATGCGAATACGTTCGCGGGGTCCAGTTTTAGGGGAATATCTCAGCCATTAGAGCACTACCTGAGCTGCCGCTTGGGCAGTGCCTTAGTTAGGGCCCCGAAAGTACTTTCTACGTAAAAGCCTCATAGGTCCAGATCTGCCTGGACGCTGCCTTTAAGTTTGTAAAAGTTTGGAGCATCCAGATAGCCGCAAAATGTCGAAGGAATGATAGCTTTGTTAAGTACAATATGTCTCAATCGCAATAAGGCTGAAACCTTCGATGGAAACGCGCACCCGCAGCGCAAACCCTTTGCCTGCATTTGCCCTCATGCCGTCATAGTCAAAGAAAATGATGAGGAAATAGAGAGGTTGAGAGGTCCCAAACGACTAGCATCAAATCGCAGAAGTGATGCTGAACCATGGCTTGAATAAATGTGTAAGCGGCGCATCTGAATACGGCAGCTTCGATGCATAACCCGAAGGCGATTGTGTTAGATTTGAGAAGTGTAAGAATGCGTGAAAGATTGGTAGATCAGGGATTTCATCCAGAATCTTTCGTGCAAAAAGAACTTGGGGGGGGGGAGAGGGGAAAGAAGGCAAATTGCCTAAAAGAAGGACAACGAGTTTGCAAAATGCAGTAATATGCAAAACTATCTAACCCTGTAAAGCATAGGAGGAAACAGTGGTGCGGATAAAAGAAGTTGGGAGAGAGCAGTCGAAATTCTGTTGAGACTTTTGTTAAAAAAACTCTGGAATAGGAGGGAAGATTCGTTACCCTCGACTAATCTCCCAGAATAAGTGTCAAAAAATCTTACTATATTTTGAGGAAGAAAAGGTTCTCAGCAGAACTTCGTAAGTTCTAACTTTTAGTTTTAGTCACATCTTACTTTACACACACAACCAGTTCAAAGCGCCGCGAAGCGGCGCTTTGGACTGGTATAGATATAAGAAGGATCCAGCCTCGTGCAATTCGTTCGCGAGGGTGGAGCCTATACAGAACGTAAAATTCTCTACCAGAAGGGCATCATCAACATGGAGAGCGCGTTTGGTGACGAAACGCTGCTGTTGACATCGGTGGTTTAGGTAGTGAGCGGGGCCGACCGACTTTTATAACCGCACTAGAGTGAAATGCGGTGTTGGGAAAGCCTCCCCTTACAAGGAAAAGGTACTTGGTCGAAGTGGCGTTTCCATACAAAATATGAATTTACCTATAGAACATGAAACGCTGATTCCAAATCTGCTTTCATTATCTGCAAAGCTGCTTTGGGAGGTGAGTTGTGGGAGTTTTTTGAGGTGAAAATCTAAGGGCTTGGCTAAGATAAAAGCAGGTGTTGAAATCTTTCCAGCGCCTAAAAGGACTGATGACTAGCATGATTTTATTAGACTCGAGGTATTAATTGCACAAAGCATCCTGGCAATAATCAATAATCAATCCTGGCAATAGTCCTGGCCCTATTTGAGCTCACGGATTACCGTTCCGAATTTCAATGTAGCGGCGCGTTCGAACTTTGCATCAAAAAATTCCCATTCCGCCCAGAAGCGCTTTGCAGATGCCACAATGATTTGAAAACAGCGTCCTTTGTTCTATAAGACAGTATATATTTCATATAGGCTTCCGCCAGAGTGCCGAAGTTATGCCAGCGCTACGCCAGCATTTCGATCGATACACGTGTATTTCGTTGGGGACGTCAGCTAGCCCCGCCCCAACGAAATACACGTGTATCGATCGAAATGCTGGCGTAGCGCTGGCATAACTTCGGCACTCTGGCGGGAGCCATAGAAACGCCGCTTAAATCAAATATCCTTCCCTTGTTAGAGAATCTGATGAAATAAGAGATTTTTTCTATTATTGCATAGCAGACAGCTTTTTGAATGCAAAGTAGAAAGAAAAACCGATTTTGCGGTTATCAAGCCTGCTTGGTGGGCGCTATAATTGATTTTTATTGAGACTAACAATGACTAGCGATCTTTCGGATCGCTATAAGTGTACTGAGGAACAAACTGGTAAGTTCTACAACAAGTTACTGATTTCACTGCTTCAAAATTCATTAGCGAGATCCAGTTAATCGTATGCTTTTTTTCTTGAGAGAAAGAGATTTCCCCAGTAACTGCGCTGAGATCAACTTTCTGAGCAAATTTTTAATAGATCTGTTACGAGGTCAATTGCTAGGATATTGCCCTTTCCTAGATATCGAATCCGCCAGTGAGACCAAATTATTCTTGACGGAGTGGAACGCAGCTGTATCATACTCTATATTTTGAAATAATGCACCTGAGAAGATGACTGGCTCTAACAGCGAAACCCCATTCAAATGATACGCTCTTTGTACAAGCAAAAACCAAAAATAAAACAACATAAGCATCAGCAGATTTTTCGCCAAATGCGAATATAAGATTTCAAAAATCTCATCTAGCAAAATTTAGTGACCATGGCTTTCTTTCTATAAAAAGGATTTCACCAAAACTCACGTAAAACCGCTAAGCACAGCTCACAAGGCGAATGGGTATACTCCACAAACGTTGTTGCTCGGGATGGTTTATTTACAAGAAAGCATTGTCTTGAGACAGTTCGATGTGCCCAAACATGTCTCGTGATTGTTTTGCATGGAAAGCAGTGGTATGTTGACGGTTTGATTTTTGATATTTCTGCCCAGGATACGGAAGAAAAATCGGGACGGTTTCTTGTATCCCACCCGCCTCGTATGCACATAAGGGACAGTCCGCGATATTTCGTCCAACTCGTATTACGTGGTGATGATCTATGAAAGTCATCTGCGAACACAACACTGCCAAGTTAGTACGATTTAAGGAGAAATCTTTACAGCCTCTGCATATTTGTACTCAGACGATCGCAAAATACTTCCGGGTAAAATTGAACTTCATAATCTTCCGGGGAGGACGCTTTTATTGGCCCTTGTGGGTGGACCCCGTTCAACCTGGCCGCGCCCTACCTGGCAGCTCCAATAGGAGTGTCCCCCGGAGGTTTTAGAACTTCAGTTCTCCCCGAAAGTATTTTGCGATCCTCTGATTAACAGCTAACATTTTGCACTTAAGAATATTGCCGGCCTAGAATCTCAGAACGATGCAAAACGCTTCAATACATTTACCACTGTTTCTCAACCTTGCGTCGTTTTGTAGCGAGAAAAATAAACGAATAGAAGCCAAACAATAAATCAAGCACACAATTAGATCTGCTCTTGTAAAATTTCCGAGGAATTTTTCAGCTCAAGCATCTATTGCTCTTTCAACATCATCGCTATTACGAGTTATTCAAATGTGGTTGTGAAATAAATGGAGTGGCGTCTTACGGTAGCTACTATATTGTGCTAGCGTAACCTGTGCAACTGAAGATTCATTGCATGCTGCTCTGCAAGTAGGCCCAGTTTTTATTAGGTTGGGACATAAGTCTTGCACGTAAAGTTTTGAAAAAAAAATGCAGCTGAAACGCTCACAGCGGCGATTTGGTCGCTAGACTAGTGAACCGGTAATCAAAGGTGCTAGACTGCATTCTCGCGCTTCGGGACCGCACCGCGGTTTCCCGCTATCTGATGTTTTCTGAATTGATATTGCGATTCTTTATATAGCTTTTTTGTTTTTATGATTCGTAGAGTTTTATGGTATACATTAGAGATTTTATTTCAAACAGTAGCAGAACTGGACGTAAAAATTCCAAAATTGCAACTTCTCAAGGAGACGTCCTATCAACACGAATTTCAGTAAAATGCGTAAATTATAAAACCCAAACAAATAGTGGAGTTAAAAATTCTTGGCCGAGCATTTTTGGGAATTAAAAGTGGGGAAATGCAGTATGAGTGTTTGCCTTCAACAGGTACTGTTGCCGCGGTATGACAATGCTGATTGATTGCTGAGGAGATTACGTCTGGAGTATTTTGGTGCAAGACTTATATTCTAACTTAACCACACCGAATTCCTAG
Source organism: Cylicocyclus nassatus (assembly GCA_958299035.1). NCBI lineage: Eukaryota > Metazoa > Nematoda > Chromadorea > Rhabditida > Strongylidae > Cylicocyclus > Cylicocyclus nassatus. Next base: position 24,958,337 of record CATQJL010000112.1, read on the forward strand.
TAAACCGTGGGACTGGTGCTCATACACTCATCTTGAATTTCTCACCGTCATCTTGCGAATTTTTCTCTCTCCTTTTCTTTCTCCTAATCTTTCTCCTTTTCTGTTGTCTACTTATCCGCTCGCTACATATTTAACCTACATCGGAATTTCTACGAAATTTATGCCACAACTGCACATTTTCTCATGTGGCTATGAACAAAACGATACTGTCAACAGTCGCATTTATTGCTGAATAAAGAAGAGAACAACAGACACAGCAATCAAACGATGATCAATGATGATTTCTAGGAATGGGTATCGCAAAGTACGGACCAGGCGTAAGGTTCTCGAAAACTTCGCGTGGAAGAGTCTCCACAATCGTGTGCTGAGATTGACACTCGATGTGCTGCACAAGGCTCTCGAGTCCATAAAACTGAAAATAAAACTTGGATTGAAGCGGATAGATTAGATTTCACTCAATCGGAGCCATTGTACAAAGCTTACTCAAGAAAATTCAAAAAGATTTATCGTTGAAAATCCCAAACCGACCTGAGCTTCGCGCTTTATCTGAGCACAGATACTTCCACTTCCATTTACACTCACGCTACCATCCCGGAGATAATTTAGGATATGCCCGAAGTGTGTGGGATCCCTATCGATAAAAATTTCCTCTCCTTCCTACAAATTTCAAATTCACTTGAATATGCAACTGTTGGACAGGGGTACAGGGTACTATTCTACATTAGTTGACCAAAACATGAAAATTCAGAATTTCGCTGAAAATTCGTTTAAGGGTTATTTAGCATGCCGATTGCGAATATGATGTTCATTTCATGCGGTAGCACCATCTGGTGGAGTTACGGTAGGATTGTAATAGGGGCTAAACACGAAGCCCGAAAGTCCAACGTAACTCCACCGGATTACGCTGGCGCACGAAACAAACGTTATATTCGTGTACAACATGCTAAATAACTTCTCTAAATGAAGTTTCGGGCAAAGTCGTAATCTTGACCCCTTACCGTAACCCCACCGTATCTCCAACGGATGGCGCTACCGCGCGGAATAAACATCATATTCGTGTTCAGCGTATCAAATAACCCCCTAGTCGAAATTCTAGCGAATTTCAGAATTTTCACTTTTTGGGTCAACTAGGTAATGTGGAATAGCACCAGATACAGAATGATCACCCACCACAAAATCCATTTCCGCGAGCATGCTTCTGTCTCGAGGACCGGGGTTCTTCCTCAGTGTCTCGAGCGAGGTATAGAACTTCTTTCCGCCAACATTCAGTACAACGGGCATACTGAAATCAAGAGAGTAGAGGAATGAAACTGTTGAATGCGGGTGATCAACACAGAATGGCAAACGGTTACTTTGACGAAACTATGTTGACACATCGACATTGTCACATACGGGCGTGACTACGAATACCATATCCGTTTGGGACCCAGCTGTCTGCCGTGTTATCGACCGTAGCCATGAGTACACGGTTGGCATCCGAAAAACATTGAACGCTGACTCCTGCTTTTATTATCTGCCAAGCTCCTCAGGAGCCGAGTTATGAGTTCTTTGGAGCAAAAAATGTACGCAGAATCTAAGTAAGATCAAACGGTACGATGTTTTCAGCGCATAAGTAGAGCAATGTTGAGTATGAGTGTATTAGGCGGAGTTACCTATTGGCGGAAGTGCTCTGATAATTGACAATGGAACATTTGGGTTTGTTCGAGTAGCGCATTCAATTTTTCAACCCCCCCCCCCCCACCCGTAACTCGGCATCAGAGGCATTTGGCAATGAAGGCTGGTTTGGAATCATCTTTCAATGCTCTTCAAAGTGGTATAGGAATCACTAAAAAAGGCCATTTCGACTAAACGGACCTCCCTTGAGAGTAGCAAACAACTTCGCAGAAGCCCTATTCCTTATGAAGAGTACTTGTCTATGATATGTGGACGACTCACGAAAGTAGTGACGAATCGCATTCAAACTGTTTCTGAGCAAAGGATGCTCAGAAATCTGCGGAATTCTTTTTCCGAGTACGACCTTCGACGTAATAGTCAGGAAAGGTGGTAAGCGTGTCAGGATAAAGGTCTGCAGGTCCTTTACCTGATGTGTAGCGGGGTTACATGAGCCTTACTATAATGTTTATTATACAAGTTATATACAAAAGGGGAAGGGGAAAGGGGAAAGAGGGAACCGGCTCCTGCCGACGGGCGGAGGTCACTGTCCGAGGTTCGTTGTCTTAGGCCAACCTCCATCGCTAGCAGCTGTTGGGTCATAGCTGCATCCCGACATCTCCATTCCTTCAGAAAGCTCGTCCTCGAGCTTGTTCAGCTGTTGTTGAACGTCTTCCGAGTTGCGTGCGTAAGGAGTACACGTGTTACGGCGAGACCATAGAGAACTTCGATTTCGGTACATTATCTTCAGACGGACTGAGTGGAGGAGTTGGTTTAGGCGGATTGGATAACCAAACATCGACCTTCAGGAAAATTAGCGTGGAGATATGGGAGTATAATGTGACCGGTATTGAATGTTGATATGAGGAAATTATGGTTTGGAAGGGAACTTGTTGAGAACATGTTAATGAAAATACCGTGGTGAGCAGAAGTTACATAGTTAACAAAGTGTTAGGCGATATTGGATTACATTAGTGATTCTGAAGTTATATTTTACAAAAAATAGTCAAGCTACATGTGGAATTTTAGGAAGTGTAATATATTAAGGTATTGCATAATTTGAACCGAGTGACATATGGTTATACAGCATATAAATAATGCAATCGCTTGGAAAACGGAGAGGAAGATTTAGATGCAGAATTGAGCACAACAAATTGTGTTTAATTCAACATAGTGGCAGATTTTGAGTGTTAGAGAAATAGGAATTTTTTTTTCGCTGCCTAGCACAAAATATTTTTTCCATTCTTTGAACTGCCGGTTCAAAGAAATTTATTTATAGATAATCGCAGCGGTGCGGCAAAATAGGTGTAAACAAACTCACGTTAAGAAATATCTCGACAGCAGAAAAAAATAAAACTCTGATAGTTGGATTTTTTCCAAACTGAGTTGCATTTAAAAATTGTCTTGCAGTCTTGCGACCAAATTCAAGACTACATTCATGAACAAAACAAACACGATGTCGTTCATGTTCTGATGTTTCCTTTTTTTGAATTTTTTTTTGAAAAAAGTGCGTTTTTTGGAAGCATTAGCCCATTTTCGACATAGACAACATGAAAATGCAAACCAAATTATACAAAATGAATTACAGTACATTTTGGCACAGCAAATTATACGAATAGAACGCTTCCACTGGAGAAACTACGATATGTAGCTTTTGAGTTATAAGTATAAGAACTTCAGCGGAAATGATCCTAACACCATGGTGGCAATTCACGACTAATTTGCAATCTATGAAAGCTATCTATGTATCTTCGACGTCCACATCCAATATAGAAAATTCTATGGAATGATTGTCCTGAATTCTGCTGAAATCTGTAAAGGAATCATCACCATTGTTTTCTAGTAAAAAAAACGAGGACTGGTTGACGTGAAACGTTCTCCTTTCACAAAAAAATGCGGTCATTGCTTCCGATCAGAATATCAATCTGGATATCTCAACATGTTCAGAAGCACTGAGGATTTTTTTTTGGCAAACAGCAAGTTATTTCTTCTATGAAGCGTTTCGGTCAAAAGAGAATTGTTCTCTGAAAACAATCTCCATTCAGCTACAAGTAATATTCTCTGAAAATATTCTTAAATGTAGTTCTGAATTGCTACGTTTAACAACGTAATGCAGACTTGGTTTGTGCAATTGCACAAAACTGGAGGAACTGCTATTTTCCGATGTTTTTACCAATAGTGTGTCCACTGTTTTGAATCTGAATACTTTTGCGCATATTTTGGTAAACTTTCAGAGAACATAAAGAGGTCTCATCTAATATCTGAATGTGTATCTCATGATGTGCGGAAAAAGTTATTTAAGACAAACTTCAATTAATCGAGGAAAATTTATCTCAAGCCTTAAATTGAGAAAATTTGGAAATCTCGAAAAAGAAAACTATTCACGTCTGAATACTTCCTTTTTTATTTCCTCGGTATGTGAGAAGAACATAGAATTTTAGATATTTTAGGTTGTACACTTTTGTTGATCTGTTCTAATGAAAACTTATAAGCTTCCTGTAGAATTTAGACGTCTAGAAAGAAAGCTTGGCCGAGCTTTGATTTCTGTCGGTGAATTCAGCGGATGCGAAAATTTCATTAGCAATTCCATTTTTTTCCATTGTGCTGGCTCCAGTCTAGTGGCAAAGCTCAAATAGTCGTTTAATTTGTAAAGAGAAATTGCGAATCTATCATATCGTACAGGAAGGCAGCGTTGTTCGGTATGAGGAACAGAGTTTGATTGAAAATTTGAGGGTGAAAGCTTTGAAAACAAGTTACTCTGATACATGTCGTTTTTTTTTTCTAGCCAGACTTTTTTCTTCAAATCATCTACGTTTTGATTTGCACAAAAAATATGCGATTTTGCATTCAAAACTGGTTCTCCTTATTCGCGAAATTAGCTCGATCATTAAAATGATTGCGTTATGGAAGCTTTAAATCTACAAAACTGTTAATTCTGTTTTTCCTTCGAAAAGAAAAAATTTGCTTTTGTGTCAAGTGAAATCAACTGTGACCTTTTGTAGAAAAAAACAATTTAGCAATGGTTTCAATTGTCAAATCAACCTCTAAAAAATTTTTTTCAATCTTCGGAAAGCGTAAAAAGTTGACTCGGTGTTCTGTCCTCTTAAAAAGGTTTTTTATATCTTAAAAACAAAGTATTCCTTAGAACTTTAATGCTCTGGGAAAAGAAGAGGATGCTTTGACGCATGATAAACCCCGAATGTGATGAGAAATTTGAAAATTTTCGTGATTTTTGGAAAAGTTTTGATTTCAAGTTGAGATTCAAGATTGGTACTGTCAAAAACTGCACTAGATATTTGATACACATAAAACCGACGAGGTTCTTTTCGCTCAAGATCATTTCTGTGATTGGTGAGAGTTTTGAAAAGAAAATTGAAAAAGAATTAAATCTTTTTTTTTTGAAATGCAGTTTGATTTGATGTTTTCGTAGGTTTATTGAACTGAGAGCTGAGAGAATGCTTGCTATATCATTCCAAAAGTGGATGTGTAATCATAATGGCCGCATAAGCGCTTCTATTGATTTCTTCTTATTTTGGGGTTCTGAGGTAAATTCTACAATATGCTGACGGTTTTCTTTTCAAAAAAAAATTTTCAAATACATTTGAACAGACTAAAATTGATACCAGGACGCATTTTGTCAGAGTATCTCAAATGTAGAAAGCGGTTTAATATAGTTGAAGTGGTGTTTTTCTTATAGCAAGAAATTCTTTTGACATAAGCAAGCTCTGGTACGGACAAGATTCTGTTCAAAAATGGGAAAAAATTCTTAGCAATAAGACCATTGGAAACTATGGATGAAAAGTCCAATTGTTCTTTTCCAGAAGTTCTGAAGAGTTTTCAGCTTAAGCAGGAAAATTTATCTCATTGTCAGCGAAAATTTCCTCTGAATCTCTATTTCATGTTGAATACAAGTATGATAACCAAATGAAACTTTTCTCTAAATCTAGAACAATAGGAAAGCACATATTTCTGAAAATCTGTATGAAATAACGAGGAGATTCTCTGAAGTGGTAGATTAATTTGGAGACTAACAGGATTTTGTGAGCTTGCTTTTTTTTCTTTTGGAGGTGCGCAAATACGCCTTGTAAAGCAAAATTCTGATGCTGTCTGTATTCCTTTCTTTTTTTGTAAGATGACTGAGATGAAAAATGTTTTGCTAGACATTGGCACTGCAATTAAAACTTTGTGAGGAACCAGAACCGGACAAGTGGTGAAGTTTTGTTAGCCGCGCAAAATTTGAATTTCTTGAACTTTCAACAAATTGAGTAAAAGTGGTAGTCCTGAGCAGAATTATGCGAGCAGAGTTGTTTACGTGCGTATTTCAGATACTTGGCTCTACCATATAACATTCGTGAAATATATTTTGAATTTTCAATGAAAGATATTTTGGTTTTCTTCACTACTCGTAGAAATTCCAAAAAAAAATCAGCAACAGCCTGCCTACGGTATATCATATCGAAGAGTATTTACTGAAAGAAGGTTCGGAAGGTTCACCGAGTAGACCGAGTAGGAGCAAGGCACATGAATGAATTAACACTTACAAAACGTTGCAAAAATTACTTCTTAAAGGTTGGACAGTCAAAGAATTTTTTTTTACTTCCTTACTTGGAGAATAAAACCTAAATTTCAAGAATTTTTTTTTTTGAAATTAGCTGCATCATAATTTTATTTTCGAAATTTTGAAAAGATTATACATAGCAGATATGATAATACTGTATTGTCTTCGTCATTATTCACCTCGAATGAGTCTATGTAGTTAAAAAATATATTTTTAGGAGTTACCGGCACAAGGCTTTTTCTTCAGCACCATTATAGTCTCAGATAACCAATAGAAATTTTTTTTCTTTGTACTACAAAATTTTTTTTTATTAACACTGCTCACAAGGCATTCGGAGGATATACTGAAAAATACAGTCAAAACAATTTCGCTTGATTTTTTTTTCTGAAATTAGCTTTCTCAAAAAAATGTGAGTTATAAATTGGGTGTGCAAGTTACGCATCTTGCGAATATCGACTTGACTTGCGCTTTTGTTTGACTACTTCAGATTCAGTGGACATACTACTTGAATTTTTTTTTTCGCCTTAAGCAGCATAATTATCATCTAACTTTTGAGGCATGCCGAGTGTACCTCATAGTGGAGGCTATCAGAATCGACATGATTGACTAAAAAGAGACAAATAAATATTTGCTTTTGCTTAGCACGGCGATGCACGAGATCTAACCTACGCATGGGAGATTTTTTCTTTGCTCTTTATGGTCAGTTATCAACACGGAACTACCGTAAAAGCAACGTATAGCGAATCTAACGTAATGTTGCCAGTTCCTCTCGTGTCTTGTTAAACGGCGGTTGCATTGTGCGATCAAATGTTCACTACTAGTCTCCGGATTGACTGTAGGAGGCACGCGCCGAGACCGATGGTTGATGCATCGGTGTGGATGATATCGGGTTTTCCTAGAATAGGAAGCACTAAAACAAGCGCATCCACTAGGGCATGTTTTAATGCTTGGAATGCTATTTCTTACTCCTTGCTCCAAAGAAAAGCTGCATTTTTGTTTATGCCAAGTTTGTTCAATGGATGGGAAATTTTAGCAAAACGCGGTAAATCTTCAAAAGTACGATCCTGCACTAAGAATGATTTGAGTGCTATTATTATCTGTGAGGCGCGGAATATCACCAAAGCCGTCGAAATTTTTTTTTTATTGATCTAGACGTGTATCATTTTCATGAAACAACAAACAATATAATTAGTGTTGTGTATAGTATGAATATTTCTGAATATTTCAAAAGGTTTGAAGTGATTTTGTATTCGACAGCAGAAGGTAAACATTACGATAATATAATTTGCGTAAGATATACGGCAGCGGGACATCGGGCACAACTGTTGCTGTTGGCAGTATAAGTTGCATAAGAACAGACGCTAAGGGGTCATACTGTGCAACTGCTGCTGTTGGACGTATACCATGATCGTAAAAGATTAGGTTACGCAATTATTAATCCTGTTCCAAGGCTTATCGCGACACAAAGCAGACGTATTTGCACTATCGCAGCTGAAAGGTCATAGCGCTCAAATAATATTAATTTGTCACAAAAAAATTTGTCGCGGGTCACATGCTTACAACTTGCGAGGGCAGCTGCGTTGCTCTATAGCCAAAGGGGGTCACCGCGCGCGGACAGTAGCACTGGGTTTTGCTATACTTCCTGAGAGGTCGAAGCATTACGTTTTGTCGACACTTCCCAGCAGAAGTTATCTGCAGTGGGCCAGCAGATTTATCTTTCTGGGTCTAATACTGCAGTGAATTTTGTGCTAGCAATTGCGAACAAGTCCATTGTCTAATTATAAAAAAGAAAAAAAAGAAAATAAGTTAACAAAAATTCACGGAATCACGGTTTCACGGATTCACGGATCACGGATCACGGAATCACGGCAATTTTTTCAAAAAAAAATTCACGGATATGCAATCACGGATTCACGGACTCACGGATCACGGGATCACGGATCACGGGAGATGCGAGCGCTTTGCGAAAGAAAGAATTGACAAAAATGGGACTGTTCGCAGGACTGTTATTTTTTATTTTATTTTACTTTATTTTATTTTAATTTATTTTATTTTATTTTATTCCTTCTGAAATGATTAAATATTTTCACTGCACACGATTATTATAGATAAATTAACAAAACAGTTAGAACTCACACACTCGCTTTCATTCGTTGTTGAGTGACTCCATCCAGACGGTTGGAAGATTGTGGCAGAGGGGAGGAGGGGATCGAATATTATTTACCATATGGTTGATTGGTTGATAAAAAAAATTTAATTTTAGGAATTGAGAAAAAAAATCTTCCCGGGACTTCCATGTCAGGATAAAGGTCTGCAGGTCCTTTACCTGATGTGTAGCGGGGTTACATGAGCCTTACTATAATGTTTATTATACAAGTTATATACAAAAGGGGAAGGGGAAAGGGGAAAGAGGGAACCGGCTCCTGCCGACGGGCGGAGGTCACTGTCCGAGGTTCGTTGTCTTAGGCCAACCTCCATCGCTAGCAGCTGTTGGGTCATAGCTGCATCCCGACAAGCGCCAGATGCAAATCATCTTGCACTCAATCAGTATCGCCTCCATCGAAGATCCCGAAAGAACATTGGGAAACTTTTCCTAAGAAGGGGTATTGCTGGCCCCTTTGGTTCCAAAACTAAAAGTTCTGAAAGAAGAAAGCTGGAAGCAGAAAGTATGCAGAAGAAAAAACACTAATCCTGCTGAAGGAAGTCAAGAAAATGTACGAAGAAATCAAGTGAGCCTTGAAAAGGAAAGGAAAAACACTGATGAATAAGAATAAGGGAGCAAGGCAGCAAGTAAATTAAATTGTTCAAGAATCTGCAAATTACTGCTTGTCGTAACCACATTCTCTTGAAGAATCTCTCATTTCTCTTCTGGAACTTTACAAGAAAATGTTATCTCTGCTGATACATAGTGAGAATTTCTGTTTATGCATACCAATCTAGGAAGGAATTAAAAGAAAATAAATAGATTTATGCGTGCAATTGCAAAGGAGGAATTTCGAAGGTAACCGCTGTACTCATCAACTCAGCGTTTCTCTTCTAATATCTCAACGATTCTTTCTTTCAACATCCCTTGTCGTTTTGATTTATTCTCAACTCTGTTGAGTCGCACTTTCGAATCGCAATTTCATATCTGTTTCATATCTATCTGTTTCATCAATTAATATTCTAATTAACATGATAAACTTAGATTTTTTGACGGTCATTGGGTAAAAATGTGTGTCCTGAGAAGGGATCGGCCATACTATTCCTGCTATTCCCACGACTCCTGCGACTCCTGCGATTCCTGTGAGTTCCGCACAGTTTAGACGGCGCTTAAATGAGCGCGTGTTGCGTAAAACAACACGTAACACGCAACGCTCATTTAAAGGCAGCGTCCAGGCAAGATCTATCCACCCAGATTAGCATATAGTTGTAAAGAGGGGCCCATGAGTATCCGATCTGCGTTGGCCCAATCCTTTGACGTGCCCTCTAAAAGGAGATACGGGTCTGTGATACGTATCACAAGCCACCCCTTCGTATCACAAACCACCCCTGAGGACGAATGCTTACGCAGCTGTGCGGTTGCATTGCAGTTGCATTGCAGTTGCACTGCACACTACAATGCAACTGCATCCTTGTAGTTGCAGCTCTTCCCGCTGGCATGATGATGGGGACGAGCAATTCGAAACTCGTCCGCTCCTTGAAGAGAGGGTCCCCAAGAACCGGGCTTTTTGGGAGTTTTGAACAATTTGGACTTTACAACTGTAATCAGGGCTACAGAAAGGCCCCAGAATGGCAGAAACATGAGAGGCGAAATTTTGCCCGGACGCTGCCTTTAAGCGGCGTATAAACTGTGCGGGACTCACAGGAATCGCAGGAATCGCAGGAGTCGTAGGAATAACAGGAATAGTATGGCCGATCCCAAAGAATCCAAGTTAAAATTAGCGCTCTGAAAGAGAAACACAAAGCGGATAGAAGCCAAACATTAAATCATACACTCATTAGATCTGTTCGGAGTCTCAAGGAATTATTTCAGCTAGAAGATCTGTATTTCTCTAAACAACGCATGGTATCACGAGTCATCCGAATGTGGTACTGAATCATGGAATGGCGTCTTAAAATAGTTACTCTACTCTGCTACCATAATCTGTTTGGTTGAAAGGCCGTAGGAATTGAGTAAAAAAATGGCAACAAGATTTTCAAAAATGGATGAAATTCTACTAGGTCATATTATGCTGCTCTACAGTTCCAGGCTTTTATCAAGTTGGGACATAAGTCTTGCACCAAATTTTCTAGTTTCAGTAATCTCAGATTCAATGAGTCCGTTTGAAATGTTACAACTTAAAAAAAGAAAACCTTACTCTCTTCAAGTATACTTATCACTATTGAGTCTATCCCAAAATTTTTACGTTTTTGCCGCAGCTGCAACACTTACCCATACTCGCTATAAACAAATACGATACCATAAACAGTCGCATTTATTGTTGAATAAAGAAGAGAACAATAGACACCAATAAAATGTTATGATCAGTGATGATTTCTAGTAATAGGTGGCGAAGTATGAACCAGGCGGGAGACTCTCGCGAACTTCGGGAGAGATAACCCCCATAGTCATGGGCGATTGACGCTCGATTTGCTGCACAAGGTTTTCGAGCCCATAGAACTGAAAGAAAAACTTGGTTTAAAGCTGACAGATTGGGTATTACTTAATCTGAGCCATTGCCCAAAGCTTACTCAAGAAAATTTGAGACTTATCGTTGAAACTCCGACACCAACCTGAGCTTCGCGCTTTAGCTGAGCACGGATAGCTGCGTTTCCATCAACTCTCACGTAACCATCACGGAGATATTTAGGATATATCTAAAGTGCGTAGGATCCCTATCGATGAAAATTTCCTTGCCTTCCTGTGAGTTCTACGTACGATCTATTTTACTAAGACATTGAAATGAACGCTAACTCACCACAACATTCATATTTGCGAAGATGCTTTTATCTAGAGGACCCGGGTTCTTCTTCACTGTCTCGAGTGAGGTATAGAACTTCGTTCCCCCAACATTCAGTACGACAGGCATGTTCAAATCAGGGGAGAAAGTACAGGGTGTCCCAAAAGTCTTTAAGCCTAACTTTCCAACATAGTAACTTTGTTAGTATTCCTCGCTTATCAGTCAAATTTTGCGTACGAGTACTTCGTCTAGGTTTCAATATTCCTCAAGAAAATCATAACGTTTGCGCTGTACATTCTCAAGATATTGTTCTTGAAGCGAACGGTATTACTATTTGAGGACGACCCAGTGTAAACATACCCTTTAATCAAACATCTATAGCTCTTTTGCCTTTGAAGCTCTTGCAGAATCTTGAACTGCATATTGTAGAGCTAGCTTCACTCTACGTTTACAGTGCCAATTTAATCAGTAGTTTTGTACCTTACCGTAGGATCAAGATACGAACACTCAAAGTAGTGCCGTGCCAATAAGAAAAAAAGTTCTCAGGAACAAAAATCCGAGAAAGTTGAAAATTCCATCACCAGTTCAGTTTGAGTCACTAATTCTGGCTGTAACCTCTGCGTTTTTTACTGAAACATCATTTCAAATGCAATCTATGTACGCCATAATTGCTGTTCTCTTGATGTTCTCGAAAACTTGCTTGCTACATTTTGACACTTTTGTTGAATCTCACAAGCGCGCTTCTTAGATCAACATCCCTTTGATTGCTGGCTCAAAAGCCTTTGACTTTTCTATGTGATCAGTGATGGACAGCAAGGCTTGCTCTGTTCTACATTAAATTTTGGGCGGTAGAGAACACTTCCTTCAGAAGGTGTGAGACATTCTCGACGTCAACTACCTGTCTGCCACGGTGCATGCGTTCCGCAAGAGTGTGAGGGCTTATGTGAAGGCCAAATGAGGAATTTTTGAAATCTGAGTGTAGCTTATTATTTTGTAGGTTCGTCACAAGATTCCATTCAAATTTCAAGTGTCAATCTTGCTTCGTGCAGTTGCAGCTGAAAAAATACTAGGCTTAAAGACTTTTGGGACACCCTGTAGAAGCTGACGTTGAATGCAGATGATCAAAACTGAAGGAGCAGACGGTTGCTCTTACGAAACTACATTGACATTGAAGTTGTCATGCGGGAATGAGCACGGATACCGTTTCCGTCTGGGACCCAGCCGTCTGCCGTGTTATCGATCGTAGCCATGAGTTACACGGTTGGCATCCAGTGAAGCATATAGTGGATTACTATGGAAATGGCTGAATTGGCTGTATTTTACATTGATAACTTTGAACTTCACTTTTTGTCCTAATTTAACGCAAAAGAAAGAAAATGCTTGAGAAACAAAGTTCAAAAAGCACAAAAGAAATCCCGCTTGGAGCCTAATCAACAACATCCCCGCTACGAAAACGAATATTTTGACTAGGATAGCAACAGAGACGCTCTGTTAAATGGGGAAGAAGGTGGAAATACCATCTGTCTTGAACTCGATTCAGGCGATGGTCGCGTTTTTCCGAGTTCAAACACGGTTATTTCGCAAAAGTTAGAAACGTTATGTAATAAAACAATCATACTTTCCCGTTCAATAATGCAAAAGAAGAACAAAGATATCAGTGAAAAAACATTTCACTGAAGTTTTCTTGGGACCCAATAGCCTAATAGCCTGAAGCACAGTTTTTTGGTACTATGGAGTACCAAAGAACTTTGCAGAAGCAGTAGTTACTATGAAGAGTACACGTCCATGATACCTGAACTCGCGAAAGTAGCGACGGACCGCATTTGAACTGTTTCTGACAAAGGAGGTCCAAGTAGTCGAAGTGGTCTTCCCAAATGAGTCTTATACCACTTTGAAAAGCATCAAACGGTGATTCCAAATCTGATTTTATTATCTGCCGAGCGCCCCTGCACGCCTAGTTATGAATTTTTCTTGGCGCGAAAACTGAATGCATAATCTAGGAAAAGTCAAACTTTACGGTCTTTTCAGCGCTCAAATAGAACATTGTTAAGTATGAGCTTTTTGGACAGAAGGTATGCTTCGAATGGAGTGCTCTGATAATTAACATTGGATTATTTGAGCAATTCTGAAAAATTTTGTTCTAATAACGCATTCAATTTTTGAACTCAAAAAACGCCCATACCCGACATCCGGAGGCTTCGGCAGAATAACAACTGATTTGGAATCAGCTTCGATGCTCTTTATATTCATGTGAAAAGGCCACTTCGGCCAAACGGACCTCCCTTGTGAGCAAAAGATGCTCAGAAATTCACGTTTTAGTCACTGAACGGTTTTAAGAGCAAGGTGAAAACCATTCATGATGATTAAATTAATTTAATTAATTAATCAATTTAAAGAAGAGAGAAGAAAAGTCAAGAATAAGAGAGATAAGCAACATATAAAACAATTTGTACAGCAACCTGTCAAAGTAATTTATTGACTTTGTTTCTAATGTCAAGTTAATTTACTTCTTTTTTATTCTTCCGATTTTTATGCAAAGAATGTACTATCACGGCCAACGCATAATGAACTAAATCTTCTTATTCGCATAAAATGTACACAGGAACAGCTATGTGCATGCACTCATTATATTAGGTTGCCCAAAGTGAATCATATTTCCAAATCAGATTGCTTTTGTTTTGCTGGTAGAATTAGGGTACCAATCGACAGAGCGAAGCAAGCTCTACAAAATGACCACCAAAGATCCGCCTAAGCCGTAATCCAGTCAAACTTTGGAGCAAAAATCGAAAAAAAATTTATCAGCTGAAAATGGATTTTGCGAAGAAAAATCCTACGTGCCTCAAACTTGGCCATTATACAAAGATACATAGTAGTACTCAATTATATCTTCACTGGATTTTTTTTTGGAAAGAGAGAAAAAGAGATAGTCTAAAACTGGCAAATTCTGCCCCGATCCCCTCTCCCACGTATGCCACAGCATATTACAAGCCTTAGTAAGTATAACCTTAGAATTTTACCTTTGTTTGTGCTGTGGTAATCGGATACCAGGATAAAAAAATCCGAAAAAAGTCGCATTTGTTTTCGAGCCATGTTGATGTCGTCTCAGTTTAAGGCACCAGAAAAAATCCACTACATTTTTGGGTACTACCATGTATCTAATATACAATGACCAAGCAGCAGGTCTGTAAGAATTTTCTGGAAGGAGATCCGATTTTTAATGTAGTCGAAAATTTTTGATTTTTGGACTCAAATTTTACACGTCACGGTTAGAAGGATCTTTGGTGGTCATTTTGTAGAGCTGGCTTCGCTGTATCGAATGGTACACCACGCCTGCTGGGAAAACAAAAGCAGTTTGATTCATTTACAGATACGGTTTACTTTGGGACAACCTAATGACTTGTGAAGATTTATGAGTCAGTAACAGACAAGAAGAGAATTTTTGAACTTAGAGCAACACTCGAGAAAATTATTCTCGTCTCTCTAATAAGGTAAGTTTTGCGAGACTCTACAGTTATAAACATTCGTAAAGTTAATCAGATTGCATATGTTCAACTCTGCGAGGATGCTCTGCTCATCATGCGATTTCTTTTTGACCAGCTGAGATTTCTCTAACTTTTAGCGGCTATCTGAACATCTTTCTGACCAGTGTTTTGGGCTTTGATTGTTCTTGATCGTTCAAGAAGGGGAGGTCAGGCCACCAATTATTTTAATGGGAATATGACATTTTCCTGTAAAGTAATTCAATTTGAATATTTGTTCATGCAACTGTACAATGAAACAATCAGTTAGCAGCAGTTATCGCTATTTGCATAAAACTGAAGTGATTCGGAGCGGTTGCGGCTTTGGAAGGAGAATGCCCCCATAAATCGGCCCCAAGTCGACGGGTCTTTCCTGCGTAGGTTCAATCTGTAGGTAAGTTATCATTTTATGGAATTAGTCTGGAAAAATCTGCCAGTCTGAAATGTTGAAGTAAAGTGATGAAACCAACAAATAGTTCCACCATCGCCAAAGCCTCTCCTGCACATTGCCTTTTCCCAATAGAAAATGAACACAGTTGTTCCGTAGCTTTCTTAAGAGAATATTTGGCTGTTTTTGCTTGTCCCAAAATCAGGGAGCCTACTTTGTTATTATAAATGTGGTCCCATCATCCATCAGAAACCTTTCCGGTCGAAATCCCTCAGCATCTTTATAGACTGGGGAGTGAGTCATGACATGGTTAATATGGCCAATCGCGAAGGTGTTTGCAGGAATTGGAACGGTG
Source organism: Cylicocyclus nassatus (assembly GCA_958299035.1). Classification (NCBI taxonomy): domain Eukaryota; kingdom Metazoa; phylum Nematoda; class Chromadorea; order Rhabditida; family Strongylidae; genus Cylicocyclus; species Cylicocyclus nassatus. The sequence goes on from CATQJL010000112.1 coordinate 24,973,728, forward strand.
CCAACGCTTGTGTCTTTGGTAGTACGGTGAAAGACATTCAAAAAAACAATATTGGCACATCTCTGAATCTCATAAATAGTTGCACTGAAAAGTGGTGATTCCTCATCATCTGCATCTGAAGCTGTTTACTCACATGGTGTATGGCATTCGATTTCGAAAGTCAGCAGTGGGTTTCCGGTCGGGCCCAAGAATCGACATGATTTATTGTGAACTTTATCCTAAAAAGCCTGGATTGCCCCAAGAGAAGCATAAAAGAAGTTTAGGTCAAATAAGTACTGTGTACTGTGTACTATCAAGGGTCCAGAATGTTCTAAGGTGCCAAGAGGGAGTTGGTGAAGGAATCAAAATCTATATACATTCGCATTTGCTCTAATCATTATTCTCGCGTTACAACTACGATAGCAGAAATAATCGGTACAGACCTCTAGATATCATACAACCATCATAGTACAGGGTGGGGCAAAAGTCTCGGAGCCGAGTTTGCAATGTTGTAAAGCACGAAACTACTGATGATTTCGATTCCAAATTTGTGCCACATAATACTGCAATCATCCTCTACAAACTACACTTTACATAGCTGAAAATGCTTCCCATGTGTATTTGTAAGATTTGGCTTTATTAAGCAAGTGCTTCTGCAGGGCGAAAAAATCAAAATTTTTAGTATTCACAATTTATTTCGTATTTAAAGATACTGTGAAAATTCTGAAAATTCTATCAGGTTGTCAAGAAAATAATATCCGTTTTAATTTGCTTGCTTTAACAAAGCAACCAGACTCAGCCCAACAAAGGATAAGGGGTACTGTTCGATAGAGCAAAGCAAGCTCTACAAGATGGCACTCGTGCCTTTGCGCCATGCTCGATCCACGGAGAGTTCGAACTCAAAATCTAAAGATTTCCACATGCCCAAAAAATCGAAAAAAATCAGATCTTCGTCCAAATAATTTCTATGGACCTCCCACTCGCTCACATCAATACTATCGATATCTGATATCCACATGTGCGATTGCCGTATTTTTTCCTTGACTAGAAACTGAGAAAACGAAAATTTCCCTGATTTTCTCAAAGCAATGCTGAGCCGTTTTTGCATATGTAGTTCTATACTACAAGCCTAGGTAAGCATAACTGTAGGTTCTCAGCCTATTTCGAGCGGTACTTTTCGCGAAATGTCGATTTTAGCACTGAAACTGAAACGAAAAAATCCGAATTCGTTATTTTTCGAAAACTACCGCGTAGAATGGGCTGAAAATCTACAGTTATACTTACCTAGGCTTGTAGTATAGAACTACATATGCAAAAACGGCTCAGCATTGCTTTGAGAAAATCAGGGAAATTTTCGTTTTCTCAGTTTCTAGTCAAGGAAAAAATACGGCAATCGCACATATGGATATCAGATATCGATAGTATTGATGTGAGCGAGTGGGAGGTTCGTAGAAATTATTTGGACGAAGATCTGATTTTTTTCGATTTTTTGGGCATTTGGAAATCTTTAGATTTTGAGTTCGAACTCTCCGTGGATCGAGCGTGGCGCAAAGGCACGAGTGCCATCTTGTAGAGCTTGCTTTGCTCTATCGAACAGTACCCCTTACCCTTTGTTGGGTTGAGTTTGATTGCTTTGTTAAAGCAAGCAAATAAAAACGGACATTATTTTCTTGGCAACCTAATAGTAATTTGCATATAATGTAGAGGAAGCTTTGCGCTATAACACCGTAGTAGTTGCGTTTGCCAGAAATTATTTTTTCGAAAACGCAAAATGAAAATTTGCGAATATTACCAGCGTGCCAGTGACCTTTGTCTCTAAATTGAAACTCTAAAGCTATTTTAAAGCTATAAGAGCGCAGCAAGTGCCGAGTATCAGGCTATATTCTTTCTATGAGTCTTCTATATAAGCATCAGTGGCGTACCGAGGGGGGGGGGGGGCGGGGGGGGGCGCGCGCCCCCCCCCGAGAATGGGTCGCGAAATTTTTGAAAGTTACCTATGTGGGTTATAAAAATGTGCAAGTGACTTGTTTATTTTTGTAAATAATTAAAATAATTTTTAAAAATTTTTAAAAATTCAAATTAGCTTTGTAAAAAAAATTTTTTCGGGGGCGTGGCTGACGCCACGCCCCCTTTTTCTAGATTTTAGGGGTCGGGGACCCGCAGAAGCTTTGAGAAGCACCCCAAAAAAATTTTCGGAGTGCGTGGCTCACGCCACGCACCTTCTTTAGAAAAAAATTTTTGTCGCGCCCCCCCCGAGCCGAAATCCTGGGTACGCCACTGATAAGCATCCATTTGAATTTGATCGCTGGGGCAACTTCAATACATTTTGGATTGTAATTTTTCGCTCCCGTTCGCGCAATTGCATCCAGAATTCCAGTATGCGAGTACACTTGCCTTCACTGAGATTTCAGAATTTTTTCCCTGGATTATGCAAAAAAAATTTCTTCGTAAAATATTTTGTAGCCAAAAGCTTGCTCTATCATACGGCACATTTTCCTAATGAAAGAAACAGTTATCATAAAGGCATGGGACGAATTTCACTTCGACTGCCTGCGTGCCACGACAGACAGACTTGCCAGGATTGTGAAGGGCTGCGTTGAAACCAAAGAGGCAATCTCAAAATCCAAGAGCTGCACAGTATCTGTGAAGGTTCGGTTCATGTGTGCACCAAATTTTCTGTTTCTATGTAATTCCCTTCTGATATTATCTGGAAAATTACTAGGCTCCCAGACTTTTGCCCCACCCTGTATTATCCGGTTGCGTTTCTCATATTCGTTTATTCTTCTGCCAAGTATGGGGAACTCCCTACGAAGAACAAGAAACACAACAAACAAAACTCGAAAAACATTTGGAACGAAATAACAACATCAGTAAGAAATTTATGTTTGCAAATAGCCTCTTAGATGTTTTTGAAGAAATGCCGTTTTGCTTCAAATATCTTATCTCGTGTAAGCTTATCAACATCAAGTGAAACACGGCATAGAAAGAACCCTTCTCACGTTTGGTCGCAAAATAGGCGTTCAAATCTATTTTACTTATCCCACTATAGATTTTGTTTTATTTGAATTTGGTGCGTCGAATAGCCCTAGACAGCCAAAAGCTCTGGATCAGATTTTGCTCAGACCCTGATTTGGAAGGCTTTGATCTATATCGTTTTATGGATACAAATGTCGCATTGAACCAAAACGTGTTTTCGTTTGTATTAGGTTGTTGCAAAAATAATGTCCGTTTTTCTAAGCCTATATTACAAACAACTTTTCTTCCATCAAACTTTCTTTTTCGATATAGAATTTGCATATCATTGGAAAGCCCTCTTCATGTACTTTCTAACGATGGTGGAAATAGGCTGCTATCCTCATCTGTGAGAATCTCACCAGCACCTCGCATAACTGCACTCAAAATTGAAATTTCGATGCTTGAGTTTCCGTGGCCACAATTCAGGCGCAAATGAACGAATTCTTCTGAAAACATAGCATTTCTATTGGATGAAGATTATTTACCTACAGCGTGCTTATGTGGATTTTTGGAGATATCTGGACTGAGAAATGGACGCCTCGAAAGAGATACTCACTGCTGGCATTCTATGGATCACAAATTTCTCATAATTAAGGCAATCGCCAAAGCTTCGCCCATTTCTGTAAACTTGAGATTAGCACACCTCAACTACAATATTTGAAGAGAAACTCAGCTATTCACTGCGCGAAGAATTTCAAATTTTTCCAATTTGACACTTATAAGCCTACAACAAGTAAGCTTAGAAAAATGAACTTTTTTGAATTTTTGTCTTTTCTTTTCGCAGAACTCTTTCGTCGGAGTCTTTTCTATACCCCCATAAACTCTTGGTCTCTGCTACAAAATAAGCTGATTGCCAGCCATACGAACAAAACTTGAAGGGAGTTGTAAGCTCTTAAAGAAGAGGTTTTCGAGAGAAAAACTTTTAGCTTTTTGACGCGTGGTTTTCTTCCCAACTGCGATATCAGTATGAGCAGGCGCGCGTAAATTACGAAAGGTTTGCTGTTTCTGAGGATCTTGACTGCATTCAAAAATATGAAGACTGAACGAAGTTATAGCCCTCCAAAGTGAAAATTTGCAAAACGGACATTATTTTTGCAACAACCTAATACTTCTATCTATCCATTCAATATTTTTGCAAGCTATTCTTCAGCTTGATAAAATTCAAATACGGCTCATGACATGTTCTCCGAAGCTCTTGTTATAAGCATATTGTACGCAGTTCTCAAAAACTTGGATGTTTCTTACCTGAATGAATTGATTCTTAGCCATGTATGAAGAACCCCGTCTTTAAAAATTGACCTTAGGTTTTTTAGGATCGCTTTAGGTTAAGCAACTCACTTCAGATTTTTATTTGGTTGCATTTTCTTATAGTATCTTTGTGCCAGACATTCTGGCTCGTCATCTGGATTGTTGTTTTTTCAGACTGCGGTGAAGGTCCTTTTTGATGATTTCCTTCACCCAGCACGAAATCGCTGAGTTTAAATATCGTGTGCCGCGCTCTAAGGCCTAATCGTTTGTTGGTCCGTTCCTCTCCCTCCTAAGGAGAAAAGTCGTGGATTCCTCCTCTGTCTTCCTCTCTTAAAGTTGTTAATGTTCAATTTCAAGAAAATTATGAGCCTTCTGATCAGTCCTTTTACATCCCTACGGAGACCTGTGAAGACTGTTTTATAACCCTTTCATCCGGTAATTGTCATTCACAAATTTTGAATACAGCAAAATATTAGCAATATCGGACTTGGGCGACAGTGTGGGAACTCAGCAAGATAATGCGATTCGCTGGACCACTCTAATTCTTTATCGATTTTTGGCATAAGAATGACTTCTCAGCATTCACTAACAAGTCATTTTCATGATTTCTTGTAAACAAGCAGTACGGTTCATTCGATTTTCGGGGTAGGAAGGATGTGGTGATTCAAGACGAGCCTACAGCGGGGGTGAGTTACTGTGATTCGAAGTCCCTTGCCGCAAGGCGTAATGGCTAGGTGGTAAGGGGAAGCGAGGGAGGAAGGACTGGAGCAAGGAAAGGATCAGCTGGAGTCTTGGGCCAGGGCTAAATCGGGAAAACCAGCTAGTGTCTTATATGTCTTCAAAAACACCTCAACCTTGTTCCAGAAAGTGCCTTTAAGCAAGTGTAAACAGCCGTATAGCATTATTCGAGACCTGTGCGTCACCTCTGCTTCGCAGAGGCTCGCACTGGCACGCTCTACTATCTAGGGCCCTACTTATTCTCGCATAATGATGGCACTGGAACTCACCGAGCATTGCTGGCTATCACGGACAAAATGTAAACAACTAATCATTCCAAAAGCTATTCTATGCGAAATCGGTGATTTCGCGTGGGTGAGACCTTTTGCAGGAGGACAAACGCAAATTTTTATAGGTTTTTGATTTTCCCATGGTTTTGACAGCTGCAATAAGAACAGCAGCCACCGTGAGCTACATCTTTGTGCAAAAATCTCGTCAAAAGTTCTGGTAAAAGCTTGGCAAAATGACCATTTACGCAACCAATACGTTTTGGCGCCGTTTTTGTAAAGTAATGGTCTTTTGATAACCTTTTTGGGCCTAAGTTCATGGCTTGCACATTTACATGGCATAAACACCCACGACTCTGCAAAAATGGAATTACGGACCCAATTTTGCGGCTCAAATGCAAAGTGGATCCGTTTGGCGCGCAGTTTCTGAGGGATCCACTCAACGAATCTGCTCGTGCTTTTGCGTGTTGGACTTTCAAGCGGGTAGCATGCGCTGTGCAAAATTTGAGCCCAGTAGGTTGGCTGGAACACGCTCTACGAATTTCGTAACAGACACACACACACACACACACACACACACACACACACACACACACACACACACACACACACACACACACACACACACACACACACACACACACACACACACACACACACACACACACACACACACACACACACACACACACACACACACACACACACACACACACACACACACACAAAGTCACGTAAACATCCTTAGCCCGTTATTATAAGTTATGATGATTATTTTGCAATGCTCATCAAATGTGAGTCATTCCTAACTAAGAAGCCCAAATCGCATGTAGACACGTAACTGCTAGGAAGACTCCTCCCAGAGTGTACAGCTAAGCATGATCGGATCCTTATGGAACACTGGTTTTTTCTCGGGAAATTATTTCCAATCCAGCGACCAAGTACACTATGTTCAGGGCGTCTTGCAACAGATTATGTCCACTGTCGTCCATTACCACAATGTACAATGAGGTTATCAGCAAATGCAGTACAAGAGAGAATTTGGGAGGGATGAGGCAAAGGTTATAGGTATACATGTTAGAAGTATTGGTGAAAGAACCTTCCTGTGACACTCCACGTGATTTTCCTTGGTTTGGAGAAGGAACTATTAATCCGTACGACAAAAGATTTTTCAACCAAAAATGCCTTGATTCGGCAATCAACTCGGATGTGCACCTACAGTTTCGAGCTTTTGCAGAAGTTTTCTAAGCGGACCTTGTCAAAAGAAAATTTGAAAATTTGAATAGATAATATCCTTGTTCAAACCATCCTCTATTTGTTATTCATTCAAGGAATGGATTTACGTTACGTTTACGAGTTGTACAAGGGGCATATTCAGCTTTTTGTATGTTCCCTTGATGAATTCCGGCGGCAACCGTCTTCTCTTGAAAGTCATTTTTCTTTCTTCAAAGTTAACGGAAAATTCTCGAAGTTGCACTGATTAGCTAACCCAACAGCACTAGGCATGTTTCTGACAAGAACAAGTGAGTCACTGAAATACCGCAATTTTGACGAACCCCAACTTTCGACTTGAGGTTCATCACAAATTTCATGACTCCAGTACATCATTTCTAACAGCAACATGCTTAGCACCGTTAGGTTAGATAATCTGTAGGACTTTGTAAGCTTTCCGTTAGCTTTGAAGAAAGAAATATGATTTCGAAGAAAAGACCGTTGGCCGCCGCGAATCATCAGGGGATCATATAGAAAGCTGGAAATGCGGTTTGTACAGCTTCTTGCTCCCGTTCATTATGTTCATACTTACGGATATAGAGAGTGTGAAATCCAGACATCTGGAGCTTTAGGATTTCGCGCTGTCTACTTCTTATATATAAAGCTGAATGTCTGTTTGTATGTCTGTCTGTCTGTCTGTATGTATGTATGTATGTATGTATGTGTGTACGTATGTTCCGAATAGAAAATTCCATTTCTGAACCGATCCGGACCAAACTTGGCACACATACACTTCGGGCCTCGGCGGGTGTCATAGGCTACTTTTCGTCATCGATTGATATCGATTTTATCGATTTTTATCGATTTTTTTTGCTGAGTTCACCTACGGGGTGGGAGTTGGCACAGGGGGGTAATCGAGCATGGGGATTCCGAATACAATATTGGTTTTCAGGATTATCGATTACTTTTATCGATTTTATCGATTTTTTTGCAAAGTTTGAGCTACGGGGCTGGGAGTTCGCACAGGGGGGTAATCGAGCATGGGGATTCCGAATACAATATTGGTTTTCGGGATTATCGATTACTTTTATCGATTTTATCGATTTTTTGCAAAGTTTGAGCTAGGGAATCGAGCATGCTGATCATCCCCAAGGGGGGTGATCAGCATGCTCGATTACACCCGTGCCAAATTCCAGCCCCCTAGCTCAAATTTTCAAAAAATCGATAAAATCGATAAAAGTAATGGACGATCTTGAAAACTAATATTGTATTCGTAATCTGCATGCTCGATTACCCCCTGTGCAAACTCCCAGCCCCGCAGATCAAACTTTACAAAAAAATCGATAAAATCGATAAAAGTAATGGACGATCTTGAAAACTAATATTGTATTCGTAATCTGCATGCTCGATTACCCCCTGTGCAAACTCCCAGCCCCGCAGGTCAAACTTTACAAAAAAATCGATAAAATCAATAAAAGTAATCGATAATTCTGAAAACTAATATTGTATTCGGAATCCCCGCTAGATTACCCCCCTGTGCCAACTCCCAGCCCCGTAGGTGAACTCAGCAAAAAAATCGATAAAAATCGGTAAAATCGACATCGATTGATAACGAAAAGTGGACTGTGACACCCGCCGGGGCCCGAAGTGTATGTGTGCCAAGTTTGGTCCGGATACGGCGGAGCCGGGTAAGCCAGCTAGTATCTTATAAGTCTCCCCCCCCCCCCCCACGAAGCACTCGTCCTTTGTACTCTTCTCCACTGTTTCAAATTCGAACCTGGCAAATTCTATTAGGTTGGTGCAAAAGTAATGCGCGTTTTGCGAGTTTCCACTTTGACGTGCTATAACTTTCTAAAAAATCCGTATTTTTCAGCGCGGTCAAGTCCATCAGAGGCACCAAACTTCTCTCTACACAGCGCACACTAATTTGTGGTAACATCACATAACGGTGGAAAAATATGGATTGATAAGCACAAAAAATTTTTTCCGAAAAGCTCGGAAAAAAATTTTAACTGATCATAACTTCCTTCAAGATTTGTCGGTATAAATGAAAAGTTGACTGTCTTGTAACCGCAAGCCAGTAGTACGAAAAAAATTTGAAAGGAGCTCAAACAAAGAAGATTCGCGAAAATGAAAAAATAATATTGAAAATTGTTCGCTTTTTTCGATATTTTTTCGTAGCCCTCAAAATCCCAAAATATGGAGATTTTTGATTTTCTGTGTACTGAACAGCTTCCACATTTCTGCAAAAACTGTCAATAGGAGGCCCACTCTCACGCTTACACAAATGAGCGAAACTTTGGCGATTGCCTTTTTCAAAGGAAATCTATGGGCCACAGAATGGTCAAAACCATCACTCATGTTGAGGCGCCGAAATTTCAGTCTAAATAATTTTTGAGAAAACAGCAAAGTGTGCATAACGAAGAAAATTTCTAATACATACAGCAGTTAAATTTTCAAAAGAATGCGTTTACTCGCGCTGAAATTCTGGCCAAAAAAGTAAGTGCAATGAAATTCTGATTTTGATTGCGGTTGTATGAAGCTCTAGAAATTTCTAACGAATGAGGCTAGAAGCTTATTTTAACCACCACTGAATAGAGCATGAAAGAAGCTTCTTGTTAGTATGCTGGGTAAGTTTCATAAGAAAAACTTTGATAGAGAAAAGCTATCTTGAAACAAGGGCTAGAAAAACGCGCAAAACTTTTGCACCAACCTAATATATCATGACTACTAATACGCTGACAACGTCGCCAAACTCCGTTTTCTGATTTGGACAAAAATTTTAACACAAACCTAATTTCGAAACTTTTATTTCCTCTCACAATAATTTCAGCTCTTCAGATGGGTTCGTGCATTTTCACAGGAGGCTGTATGTGCGTGAACTAACGATGAACATTGAAAGTACAACTGAACCTTGCACTGCTAAGTGCTTGACGTCCTCTATCATTAAGACCCGTTGTCATATATGCCCTTCCAAAGCTTCCCCTCAAGACTTAAATGTTTGCAAGTCTTATTCGGCGCAATAAGTTGATTCTGTTTGTGATGCCTCTTCGTTGATGAACGTGGTTAGCAGCTCTGGTCATTGCTAATCCGCTTTGTGGAAGAGAGGTGTTCCAGTGTTTTGACGGCAGGAATCAAAATAACGAATTTCCAATTCAGAAGGTGCAATATCAACATTACATTCATGGCTTACACGAGCATCGAATCAAATTCTTTCCTGCTCAACTCTGCTGTTTTACTTCTAAAATGTGTTGTTAGCATAAGCCAATCACTTAACAATCGCAAACAATGAGACACTTTATTGGTGAAGAATTCTGCAACACGGTAAAGAATCATGCAACCCAGGATGCATTCTTTTGAGTATGAATTATGCAACATGGTAAAGAATCATGCAACCCAGGATGCATTCTTTTTGGTAAAGGTCAGAATTCTTGTGTATTGCGGAGGTTTTGTCCCGCTGCGATCAAGAGTGTAACAACTCCCCTTGTTCTCGATCACCTTCACCGCCCATCTGTATTCAGAATCAAAGTAGAGATAACATCTCGGCTCATCCTAAATTCGTATTCATGTTGGTTTCTTTCATGAATAGCAGCAGATGTAAGAAACTTCGATAATTACTACCTCAAGACAAATGCCGAAACGCGCATTTTTGTCGCAATGTTGATCAGCAATACAGAGTAGATACGAGTGAGATTATTTTCTATTCAAAAAGGCATCATCATGACCGTTTTCACCGAAACCATTAGGAAATTTTACCCCAAAGCCAGTCATGGTATTTTCTACTTCAAGGTCAAGTTGATCAGTACAAAATGAGCGTACTTTGCAATTGGATGCCATTTTGAGAATACCGACTGTTACGATAAAGTGTTTTGAGGTCGATTCCATTTTTACTCCTTGTTAAAGGCAGTAGGTCGGCAGAATGAGACCCGTGGCAAAACAAGGTCACAGGGTAGGAGCCCCCATAATGGAACCTATGGGCCAAAGTTCGATCTTTCTCTGCTACTTCTAACCCCCGATTTCAAAGCGAAAGCAGCGCTCATCTCCTGTCCTCTCCGAACCCGCCCACCCCATGGACGAGTGAACGCGAAGCCCGTCATGGCGAAGACGCAGAGTCATTACGAGACCTCACGCTTATAGCATTGCGGCTGGCGCTCTGACCGCGGAAGTCACTCGTCCATGGGTGGGTGGGTTCGGAGAGGACAGGAGATGAGCGCTGCTTTCGCTTTGAAATTTCGGGGGTTAGAAGTGGCAGAGAAAGATCGAACTTTGGCCCATAGGTTCCATTATGGGGCTCCTACCTGTGACCTTGTTTTGCCACGGGTCTCATTCTGCCGACCCACTGCCTTTAACGGATACGGCCGTGATGAAAACATATTCTGCTTTGCTAATAGTTATGTTATTTCCATAACCAGATTCAAACACATCATCCTGTTTATGAATTTTTTCCATGTCGCGATTTCCCAGAACGGAAGTACATTCTGGGCACTAGCGCTAATGATCTGATAAAAAGCAAAAAAAATGCGTGGTAGTGCACATTTTCCAGAATCGGAAACATCATTCGTGATACTCAGCTACAAGATCACCTACGCTGAAAATTTTTTTACTGTACTCTGCAAAAAAAAGCCCCAAAATAGAAACTGTGGCTAAGCAGAGCTCGCTGCTCTTTTCCTTGAATGCTTACATTTTTGACTTACAAGGGAATGGTCAAAAGTCGAAGTGGTCAATTCATACAAGCTGCATACCATTAGATGCAGCATAAGACGGTGACTCTAAATAGGTCTCCGTTACCTGCAATGCGCTTTGGTGAACGAAAATATAAGCCGCTGAAGGTCATTATTTTGCCAAGAAATTGTGCGTGTAAGATGCAGACTTGGCCATTCTCGACTCAGTGTTGGACCAACATGCAACTAGGTCACTTCATATGACCCGTACCTAGAGCTGAGCTGAAAGTGCAATAATGTGCCTAATTTTGAGATTTTTGTATGCGATTTTTTCGCAGTAAAGCTGCTCATAAGTTCGCCTACAAAGGCGCTCTACAGGTATGGAAGACAGATTTGAAATCAGCATGTTATGCTGCATCAAGTGGTGGCAGCTTGTGTGGACCACTTCGACTTCTGACCATCCCCTTGTTAGCATTCCACAAAAGGCATTTATTTGTTTCCGTTTCATATGGCATTTTTCCGCAGCTTACCGAGTAGCAAAGGCCGATACAGTACTTGTCATTGAGACATCCAGCAAAACATTCGGCTTCGGAGATCGCCTCCGAATTAAGCCACGTCCCCGGCATTACATCAACTTGCATGTAGGTACAAGACGAGGTCCATGCTGTCTGAAAATCATTGCTGTGTTGTAGGTAGTGCGTGTTGGAACGCAGGAGGTTACCTGTGTTGCAAGCAAAACGAAAACTGCGAAATTCATCGCAGACCAGTCACTGCCAAGCTCGCAGTTACATCTGAAGCTTTGTGGAAGCGTTGCTAATTCACATTAAGCGTAGTCTTTGAGACATCAGCGACAAAGGATTGTTTTGTGTTTCTATGTGGTTTAAGGCCTAGTTTGCTGTTCTGACAAATTGCTCATTGTTAGAGCCGAAACCAGTCATAAACGAACGAGATTTGCGAGAAGTATACCGGAGGAGCACTCAGCGACAGACCATATGTGACTTTGTGAATACTAACTAAACGAATGCCTACTGCAGCCAGTTGGTAAACGTGTCCTTTGGTACCATAGAAATATAAATAAAATCAGACTTTGACACAGGCCCCTCCTAAGTGCTGCAAATAATCACAATTCATCACAAACTTACTTTTCGCGCTTCTTCTCCACGAATCTGCACAATCTCATGAAACCCTTTGTTGAACGTATGATTTTTAAAAGATGTAAGCGCTAAAAAAATACTAAGTTCCGACCTATGTTGGTCAAAATTGTAAAAATTTCAGCATTGGAGGTGTTCGAAACTTTTTGAAGTGGTTGGCAGGGTCAAGCGTGGAGTGTGACATGCCACAACTGGGAGCCATAGAAGGGTCAGAAGGGTAGGGGGGGGGGTGTCGTTATTGAGGTGATACTGAAGCTAACGATAATATCATAATCGTTAACAACGTCAGATAGCCCCCTTAGCACATTGTTTTTAGCCTACTATCGTGTATGTACAGTAAGCATGATAAAAGACCACTAAGAGCATAAGAGCATCATTTTCGTCATCAGCATGTCAAATAACACATGTGGAAAGCGAATTTTGAGATTTCCAAATATTGTGCCACCACAGTGAAATGGTCATTTTCGAACATGTTAACTTTGCTTTGAAGAGAAGTAACTATCTTTGTGCTAAAAACAAAGACGTACTGTTTCTTTGCACATGAAAAATCCCGCTTTAAAAGAACGCATAACTGGCAGAGGTGCGATGGGAGGAGCCGGGCCCACCAAAAGTGAAGGTTCAGCTACCACTGGCCGGCCAAAAGTGAAGGTGGTAGTGCCGGACACTCACCTCCCAAAAACGTCGACCGGGGGCGGGAGGGAGAGGGGCGGGGGGGGGGGTAGACCGAACGAACTGAGCTATCTTTCTAAGTCGAATTCTGACACAACGGCCCTCTTTAGGGCCACAGATACGATAAATACAGCAGGAAATTTGAAATAAACGTGTTAATCAAATGGTGTGTTTTGAAGTGAAACTCAGCGAGATTTTATAGATTTTATTAAGAAAATTTTGTTTTAGCTACTGCGAAGAAAGTAGGTCGACCCAGGCGGTAACCGCCGAGAATCAGAATTTCGAATGATAAAACAACGATAGGGGGACGAGTGGCATAGTGGTATGAGGCGCCGCTATGACCAGATCGGACACAGGTTCGGTCACCGCCCTTGGGCCAACCAAGCCCTCTACCCTCCGGTACCGGTAAATTGGTACCAGAGTAATCTGGGAGGATAAAGGCACTGACTTGGAAACGGCTGGCCCCCCGAAGTCACTGTAATAGGCTCGCACGCATACAATTGCATTATCGACTATGAAGTTAGTGTGTGCGTTCGGCGCATGCCCTCAGAGGGTACTGAAGATGCCGAATCCTTTTCCTTTATCCTTATTAAAACAACGATAGATTATGCGAAATTTCCACTTTTATAAATCTTTCGGTTGAAGATGTCAGCAATGGCGACTTCATAGGTTTTGAAGAGTAAATGGTGCTCTATAAGATAGTGACAGAATTGATTCGATCTGAGAAGTGGTCGCCGAAAGACAGAATTTTGAAAACTTAGGCCATTTTAGGTTGCTTAGTGACAGCTAACAGTTAAACTCATATAAATCCTGAATGTGAAGGTGTGTGATGTTGCGACTTCATAGACTTTGTAAAGTAAGGTTTGCCTTATCAGAATACTAGCTGGCTTACCCGGCTCCGCCCGGCCCTGTCAAAACACTATGATAAAGCTCTCATTCCTATCTCTGAACCTTTCCCTGTGCCCACGTCTACATGCCGATTCACTATTCCCGCTGTTTTAGTAATCAGCATGCTCGATTTCCCCCCTGTGCCAATCCCAGCCCCGTAGCTCAAACTTTGCAAAAAATCGATAAAATCGATTAAAGTAGCGGATGACTTTGAAAACTAATATTGTGTTCGTAATCAGCATGCTCGATAATCCCCTGTGCAACTCCCAGCCCCGTAGCTCAAACTTTGCAAAAAAAAAACGATAAAAATCAATAAAATCGATATCGATCGATGACGAAAAGTAGCCTATGACACCCGTCCTGCCCCGAGCTATATGTGTGCCAAGTTTGGTCCGGATCGGTTCAGAAATGGAATTTTCTACTCGGAACATACGTACACACAGACTTACATACATACATACAGACAGACAGACAAAGAGACATTCAGGCTTTATATATAAGACTAGTTGACTTACCCGGCTCCGCCCGGCCCTGTCATTATTATATTTGCAATCAGCATGCTCGATTACCCCCCTGTGCCAACTCCCAGCCCCGTAGCTCAAATTTTGTAAAAAATCGATAAAATCGATATCGATCGATGACGAAAAGTAGCCTATGACACCCGCCGGGGCCCGAAGTGTATGTGTGCCAAGTTTGGTCCGGATCGGTTCAGAAATGGAATTTTCTATTCGGAACATACGTACACACAGACAGACAGACAAACAGACATTCAGCTTTATATATAAGACTAGCGATCCTACGGGTCGCTAGTAAGTGGGCGGGGGCAGATACATTGATATCTGCCATTAATTAACTAAAAATCCCAAGAAAGAGAGTTTCCATCTTCCCAGCGACCTTTCGCGTGTGAGTAGTAGAAACAAAACAATGCTCTTAGGAAAAGAAGCTATTACCAGTGACTATCCGCAAAGCATCTCTGCTGTTCCTCTTGCAGATGTCTTCGCCCAGATAAGGCTCTTAAAGAAGGAAGCTACCTCCAAGCACCTGTTTAGAACAGCTGATTCATCCCAAAACTCAGATTGATTCCCAGGAAAGTGCCGTGTTAATGGAAGCGTCAAGTTATGTCTTGCAGCAGCCGAAAACTCAGATATGTAGATAAAAACAAAGCAGTATTTTTTTCGATGATGTCTTGCCAGTGAACGGACTCATTTCTTAGAACAGACTAAATCTTGCCCAACGCCTTCTTTTGAAGGACAATCTTACCGAAACTGTACTGTCGCATAAAACCCTAGGTCTTTCCATCCCTCGAAACCAAGCTCCTTATGCTTCCGCTTTAAGGGGCAAAAGTATGGTTGAGAAGAAGGGGCCGTAATTTTTGCAGCAAGTTTCTTTATAATTAAATATTGGCACCTAAAATTTTTTAGCGCAAATATCTTGCCCCCTGAGCCCTGAGTCTTTTCTTCCCTCGAGACCAAGCTCCCTGTTTTTTTTGCTTCTAGGGGCAAAAGTGTGGTTTTAGCGAAGTTCAGAAGGCCAAGATTTTCAAAGAAGATAATTTCCTGTCGCAAGAAGCTCATGGGTCTGTCTTTCCCTCGAGATCACTTTTCTGCCTTCAAAGGCAGAAGTCCGGTTTTTGCAGAGTAGAATGGCCACAAGTGAATTTCAAACAAGTTTCTGTAGAATAAACATTGACACTCAGAAATTTTCAGCGAAAGTATCTTGCTGGCTGAGCTTATGAGTCTCTTCCCCTCGAGACCAAGCTATCTGTGCTTTCCTGCTTTTAGGGCCAGAAGTGTGGTTTTTGATTTTTGTGGTTTGCCAAGTTTGGGAGTCAAACGTCTTAGCGAAAATGTCCTGTGGCAAGAAGCTCATGGGTCTGTCCTTCCCTAGAGACTAAATTCCCTGTGCTTTTTTGCTTTTATGGGAAGAAGTACTGGTTTTTGCGAAGTCTAGGGGTCAAACATCTTAGCGAAAATGTCCTGTGGCAAGAAGCTCATGGGTCTGTCCTTCCCTAGAGACTAAATTCCCTGTGCTTTTTTGCTTTTATGGGAAGAAGTACTGGTTTTTGCGAAGTCTAGGGGTCAAACATCTTAGCGAAAATGTCCTGTCGGATGAAGCTCATGGGTCTGTCCTTCTATCGAGAGCACTTTCTGCTTTTTTAGTTTTAGGGGCAGAAGTATGGTTTTTGCAAAGTAGAAGGGCCAGAAGTAAATTTTGAAGCAAGTTTCTGTATGAATAAACATTGACACCCAGAAATATTCAGCGAAAGTATCTTGCTGACTAAGCTTATGAGTCTTTTCCCTCCGAGACCAAAAGGGTCAGAAGTAAATTTCAAGCAAGTTCTGTATAATCGCTGACACCCAGAAACTTCTGGCGAAAATATCTTGCTGCCTGAGGCCATAATTCTTTCTTCCCTCGAGACCAAGCTTCTTGTGCTTTTTTGCTTTTAGGGCCAGAAGTGTGGTTTTTGAGTTTTGTGGTTTTTGCGCTTTTAGGGCCAGAAGTGTGGTTTTTGAGTTTTGTTGTTTTTGCGAAGTTTGGGAGTCAAACGCTTAGCGAAAATGTCTTGTCGGATGAAACTCATGGGCTGTCCTTCCCTAGAGACTAAATTCCCTGTGCTGTTTTGCTTTTAGGGGCAGAATTACTGGTTTTTTGCGAAGTCTAGGGGTCCAACGCCTTGGCAAAAATGTTTGTCGCATGAAGCTCATGGTTCTGTCTTTTCCTCAAAACCAAGCTATCTGTGCTGTTTCGCTTTTAGAGGGAAAAGTGTTTTTTTGCAAAGTAGAATGGCCAGAAGTAAATTTTGAGCAAGTTCTGTATGATCATTGACACCCAGAAACTTCTGGCGAAGATATCTTGCTGCCTGAGGCCATAATTCTTTCTTACCTCGAGACCAAGCTCCCTGTCTTTTTTGCTTTTAAAACCAGAAGTGTGGTTTTTGAGTTTGTGGTTCTTGCGAAGTTTGGGGGCCAAAAGTTTCAGTGAAAATGTCCTATCGCATGAAGCTCATGGGTCTGTCTTTCCCTCGAGACCATTTTCTACATTCAGAGGCAGAAGTCCGGTTTTTGCAGAGTAGAAATGGCCACAGGAGAATTTCAAACAAGTTTCCGTAGAATAAACATAAACAACACACCCAGAAATTTTTAGCAAAAGTATCTTGCTGGCTGAGCTAATGAGTCTCTTCCCTTCGAGACCATGCTACCTGTGTTGTTTTGCTTTTGAGGGTAGAAGTATGGGTTTTGCAGAGTAGAATGGCCACGAACTTCAAACAAGTTTCTGTATAATAAAACATCGACATCCAGAAACTTCTGGCGAAAATATCTTGCTGCCTGAGGCCATAATTCTTTCTTCCCTCGAGACCAAGCTCCTTGTGCTTTTTTGCTTTTAGGGCCAGAAGTGTGGTTTTTGAGTTTTGTGGTTTTTGCGAAGTTTGGGAGTCAAACGTCTTAGCGAAAATGTCTTGTCGGATGAAACTCATGGGCCTGTCCATCCCCAGAGACCACTTTTCTGCTTTCAGAGGCAGAAGTATGGTTTTTGCAGAGTGGAATGGACAGAAGTAAATTTCAAGGAAATTTCTGTATAATTAGATATCGACTCGTAGAAATTCTTAGCGAAAATTTCTTGCCGCCGCAGTTTATAAGCCTCTTCTTCCCTCGAGACCAGGCTCTTTGTGCTTTTCTGATTATAGGGGCAGAAGTAGGTTAAAAAGTAAAGGCGGGCCAAAGTGAATCTATAACAACTTTAGGTAAATTTACCGTCTTCGTCAATTACGAGTGTGATTATAGAATTCTCAGCATGTTCACTTACTCCCGGACCAGTGCCATCTCAGCCTCGTACCTTCAGTTGAAGAAAGATGAAATCAATAAAAGTAATGGGCATTTCTTGAATTGGTTATCTTATTCGTAATCAGCATGTTCGCTTACCCCCCTGTGCCAACTCCCAGCCAGGGCCCGACCAGAGGTGCGATAGGGGGAGCCAAGTCTCCCCCTACCTTCACTTTTGAGCTGGTACGGGGTGACCACCTTCACTTTTGGAATGAAAAATTTTTCGCTGGACGACAAAGAAGGAAAATAAGCAAAACAAACGCAAAAAAGATTATTGAAAGCATATATTTATGTATACGGCGGCATATATATTTAAAATAAAGGTTTTTAGTAAATGGTGTATTTGGAAGTAAAGCTTAGCAAAACTGTACGGATTTTATTAAGCAAATTATGTTATAACGTATAGCGAAGGAAGTAGGTCGATCCAGGCAGTAACGGCGGAGAACCAGAATTTTGAATATTTAAATAGTGAAAAATCATGCGAAATTTCCACTGTTATAAATCTGTTGTTTGAAGATGTCAGCAGTTGCGACTTCATAGGTTTTGAAGAGTAGATGTTGCTCTATCAGCTAGTGAAGGAATCGGGTCGATTTAAGAGATAGTCGTTGAAAACCAGAGTTCTAAAACTTTACGCCATTTTTGCGTGTTTTTTGACTGTTGAGAGTTAAACTCTTATAAATCTTGAATGTGGAAGTGTATGATGTTGCGACTTCATAGGTTTTATAGAGTAAGGTTTGCCTTATCAGAATATGTCTTGTCCTTTCCGATCCATTGAAACACCTCCGAGATCCAGAGTCATGAAAAAGCAGGTAAAAAAGAGCTTTTTGAACTTCAACAGCTCATAACTTCTTCAGGATTGCACGAATCATGTTGCGACTTCATAGGTTAGATTCTTCTTGTCAAGAGCTTTCAGATGATATATAATGTGTGGGGGTTTCGCGCCTCTTACGGCATATGCCCGGGGGGGGGGGAGACTTTTTAGGCCAAAGTCTCCCCCGGCAGCCTCCAGCCAATACATTAAAATGGGCGAGGGGGAGACTTTGGCCTAAAAAGTCTCCCCCCCCCCCGGTCATAATTCGCAGGAGGCTCTAAACCCCCACATATTATAAATCATCTGAAAGCCCTTGATGAGAGGAATCTAAACTATGAAGTCGCAACATGATTCATGCAGTTCTGAAGAAGTTATGAGCTGTTGAAGTTCAAAAAGCTCTTTTTTACCTGCTTTTTCATGACTCTGGATCTCGGAGGTGTTTCAATGGATCGGAAAGGACAAGACATATTCTGATAAGGCAAACCTTACTCTATAAAACCTATGAAGTCGCAACATCATACACTTCCACATTCAAGATTTATAAGAGTTTAACTCTCAACAGTCAAAAAACACGCAAAAATGGCGTAAAGTTTTAGAACTCTGGTTTTCAACGACTATCTCTTAAATCGACCAGATTCCTTCACTAGCTGATAGAGCAACATTTACTCTTTAAAACCTATGAAGTCGCAACTGCTGACATCTTCAAACAACAGATTTATAACAGTGGAAATTTTGCATGATTTTTCACTATTTATTTATTCGAAATTCTGATTCTCGGCCGTTACTGCCTGGATCGATCTACTTTCTTCGCTGTACGTCATAACAAAATTTGCTTAATAAAATCCGTACAGTCCAACAAACTTCTACTTCCAAATACACCATTTACTAAACACGTCTATTTTAAATTTTTATAAATAAAATTTATAGATATTTTTTATATTCATCGTATCTGTGGCCCCAAAGAGGGCCGTTGGGTCGACGTTAGACCTAGAAAGATAGCTCCGTTCGTCCGTTCTATCCTCCCCCCGCACCTCCCCCCCCCCCCCCGTCGACGTTTTTGGGAGGTGAGTGTCCGACACTACCACCTTCACTTTTGGCCGGCCAGTGGTAGCTGAAACCACCTTCACTTTTGGGGGACCCGGCTCCCCCTATCGCACCTCTGGGCCCGACACAGATCGTCTGGAAGCAGGCTGGACTTCGTTTTTGAAGCAAACAGCGGATATCGTTTTTGACGAGTCGGAAACGAGCACCAAGAATAAGTGCCATTTAGTCGAACATAAGCTTTTCAGACAGGTTATCACACGATTGGCATGCTCTATCGTGCATAGCGAAAAGTGCGCGCGATTTGAAAGCAAGGCTTAAATGAACAAATTGCTTGTTTACAGCGCACACAGAAGCATATGACACCAAAATTGAACTGTGTGTATAGAAATTTATTTGCGAAAGTATTATGTAAAAAGATCTGAAACTTATGTGAAGTAATACCTTTTCCAACATTAGATCGTCTCCAGACGGCCACCAGATGATCTGAGATCGTCTGGAGCACATATTTTCGTCAGTTCACATAAGTTTCAGATCTTAGCATGGACGGATTCCCCGGCCAAAAATCTATCCCTGAGCATGAAGACATTTTCATATCATTGCCTTTTCTTTGCTTTTGCCTTCATTTCTTCTCGCTTTCTTAAATATCGCGCTCTAATGCCAAAGTCTTGTGCATGCGTAGTATTCAGGCTTCAATTTGGATTTTCACTCTTAATTACGTCTTTTCTTCCAGACTAATAAATCTTTATTGTTTTCATCTTCTCCTAAGCAGGTAGGTCAAAGTGGACTTCGTAAAACTTCCGGAAGTCAGGGGAGACTTCATTTTCAGAATCCCTAGGAACCGACTCGTGCCGGGCCCTGCTCCCAGCCCCATAGTCAAAATTTGCAAAAAAAATCGATAAAGTGATAAAAGTAATGGGCATTTTTGAAAATGGTTATCAAATTCTAATCAGCATGTTCGCTTACCCTCCTGTGCCAACTCTCAACGCTGTAGCTCGAGCTTTGCAAAAAATCGACAAAATGATAAAAGTAATGGGCATTTTTGAAAATGGTTATCATATTCGTAATCAGCATGTTCGCTTACCCTCCTGTGCCAGCTCTCAACGCTGTAGCTCGAGCTTTGCAAAAAATCGATAAAATGATAAAAGTAATTGATAATTCTAAAAACTAATATTGTATTCGTAATCAGCATGTTCGCTTAACCCCCTTCGCCAACTCCCAGCCCCGTAGCTTGAACTTCGCAAAAAATCGACAAAATGATAATTTAACTAATAATTCTAAAAACTAACATTGTATTCGTAATCAGCATGTTCGCTTACCCCCTTGTGCGGAGTTTGCCTAACGGTGGGCAGGTCCTGGTTAAAAGTTGCCTGGGGTCTTTGCGTTCATCTGCAACCTCATCCATGCTTTTTAAGAACAAAAAGAGTCCTTGTGAAGAGGCAAAGAAGTGGGCGGAGTTTGCCTAAAGGGCGGGACTAATTCATGAAGTACATTTGAGCCTATGTTGATTATATGAACAAAAATGAGAAGATTGGACAGGTAGTATCAAAATTAAGGCCGCCGCGCATCATTGCGCGGCACTGCCGTCAGCGTGTGAAGAGTATCACACATGCCATCGCTCCGGACTTGACATAACATGATATAATACAACGCAGTGGATGGCCTACGGGAACAGACACTAAAACGAGAGGGGTTTTTTGACTCACTAAGTGGCTTGCAAACTTTGAAAGATGATTTATATAAATTGCAAAAATCGTTGTGACTTGTTTTTGCTTGCGCACAAAGAAAAAAATCAAAAACTCGAAAATTTAGAACTGTCGTAGAAGAATATTCTAGGAACTCGTTGTCGGGAGTGTGCGAACTAATCGATTCGCTGACTTCCCCTTACCACTGTTAAAAGGCTAGTCCCCGACGGACATCCATATCAGGTAATCGAACGTGAGTGCGATGCGCGAGCGTTTACTGGCGTCGCTGTGAGCGTCACATGCGCTCTAGCGATATGCTCTATCGTCGCGTATGCGACAGTAAACCACCCGCCTTCGTCCGAGACTGACCTCTAACACTGGTGTACGGTCTAATTCGAGAAAAAAAATGAAGGCACCCTAATAAGCTTGGGTCTTTGACTCAAATAACCACGTCCAAGAAACGTTCGCCTATGCCATTCAACATCTGTACTGAAGTTTTTTTCCACAATCATAAAAGCTACAGCTTTTATTAGATCCTTTATCAAACTTCATAAAAACTGTCTAAGCCCATAAATGAATTTCTACCTAGGAAAACCTAAAATTTCAATATGTCCAGCCTCCTGTAGCTGCCATGTGAATGATCCCACAAGAATAAATTTATTTATACAACAAATATTTATTGCCACAAAAACCAGTTCTACGGCAACCATAATCCAACCAATCCGGGCCATCAAGATAACATTCCCACCATCGGCGTTTTCCCAAAACATGAAAAGCACGTGTTTCAAAAACGAATTCCTCGTCGCTACCAGAGGAGCCAGATGGTGTAGCTATTCCTTCTTCCGCGACGGCGTCTTCAGATATTGCAAGTTCTTTATCAGCAACTATGGTTAGTTCGCCATCGAAAGGTTGAAGGTTGCGAAGTCTCGCGGCAAGGTGATGGAGGCCATAGTACTGAAAAAGAGCTGTGAACTGACAAGACAGCTTTCTTTTCAGATTATTTGGGCGCGACGATTCCGTAAAAAAGCCCATTATGTCGGGTAACCCATTCGCACAAATTTTGACTCCATATTGTAAACCTACCGTAGCCACTTAAATGGCCCAGCCCTGCGGTCAGATTGATAGAATAGTAATCGAGTGACTAACTCTGGTGAGAAATCTAGCAAAGCCGCGGCCTTGAGCCCGTCGCGCACACCTACCGTAATCCCACAGGATTCCGCTATCAAGAGGAAAGAGTGTATACGGTGTGATTAGTGTGTCAGATAATTACCAAAAACCACACCTCAGCAAGATGGATCTACTTTTAACCCTAATACCGCAGCTCCACAAAAAAACCTCACCAGGTCGCAAAATGGGTACGGTAGGGCACTATTCCAATTAAAGGCAGTGTCCAGGCAAAAAGTCGATTTTGGGATCTTGTGCGTATCCGGGCCTATTCGCTATGCTGAATCCGAATATCCACACTGCAGAGCGCGAAAACAGCGAAAAGGGCTCCACAGCAAGATAGAAATCAGCAAGTGGGTGTGGTTTTTCCGCAATGTGGCTTAACGATCCCAGCTTCCGGGGCGTTCCGGTTACTTTTATGTCATACATTCGTACATGCCCGGTGGCGATGTCAGGGCGGCTAGCGGAAGCGAGAAGATCGTTCCGGAAGCTGGGACATGAATTTGCAGTGAAGAAGACCGCCCCCTGCTTTCCCTCATGCGTTAGAGCTTTTTTCTGCCGCTTCCGCGCTTGTGTGGATTTTCGGATTCAGCATAACAGCAATAAGCCCGAGTAAGCGCAAAATCTCAAAGTGGATTTGCCCGTACACTGCCTTTGAACGAACAAAATCTAAAGAGCGGCTTTCACTTTAGGAAACCGCCTACAGGAGTTATTCGAAGCGCTGCTCACCAGAATGGAACTCATTTCGCACGGTAGGGCTTTTACGGTAGGCATACAGTAAGATGTGGGGTCAAAATCTCAATCTTCCTGAAACTTTCACAGAAGGTCTATTCCACATGCTGGAATGCGAATACCACACTTTTTTGCACGAAAACGTGTCCATGCATGGTTGAGGTAAATGTATGGTAAGGGTCAAAACCACAGACTTCCCTAAAGTTTCGCATAGAGGTGTATTTAGCACGCTTAACATGTATATTATCATTTCGCACGGTAGCTCATTTTTCGGGTAATGTTGGGCATCGGTAGATAAGCCGAAGTTCCGAAATCGCTCAAAACCTTGTCTAGAAGGTTTTACAATATGCAGACTGCAATATCATGCTTGCTCGCTGCAATAAAGCCTTATTGCGGAGTAATGGTAATTTGCAGCGTATGAACAAACATCCTTTCCATTTTCCAAGCCAATCTACATCACAAAAATTCATGAAAATGTCTTCATGCGAAATGTTTGTGATCACGCATCGAACCCCCCCCCCCCTACCTTCCCCGCAAAAAGTTTGACGCAGATGTACGATTTTGACAGCTTGACATATGCCTACCGTAACTTTGAAAAAAGGTCCCAGCATGATCAGAATGTAGAACAACCCTCAAAAAAAGTGAAGCCAAATCTAGGATTCCGACCTCCTATCGTATACAAGGAGACGTTCTCGCGGGTAAGAAGAGTGATATCGCGATCAGCATGCCTATGACCCCTGAGTGCAAAAATTCGGCGAGATTGGATTTTGATCCATACTGTATGCCTACTATTAGGTCGTTCCGAAAGTAATGTCGCTTTTTTCAAACGTATGCCACATCTCGTGGAACAAAGATATGTAGAAGATTCTGGTAGCATTTGATGCAGCAATTCATTCTCTTTCTAATGGTTATATAACTACCGCACAAAATTGAATAACCTCTGAGAAAATTATCGGAATCTGCGACCCATGCTTTTTGAGAAGGTCAAGTTTCACAATTTTTCCAAATTTTTATAACAACCCCCGAAAGGAGTCCAAGTTATGTATGGATAAAGCAAACCCTATGGGAAACAGTACAACTTTTTTCTACTTTTCAGAGCTCGTCATAATTTCTGTATAGATTTTTTGATGGAACCACCGAATTTTAGCAGGCTCGTCTCAGACACAAATGCATCAAGCACCAGTAAATCTTCGGGTTTTGAAACTTACAAAAATGGATTATGGTTTTACACTAATTTTACAAAGCAAATGAGCGTTTACCGCTTCCGATTAGCAACTTTCGAAAATTCCGTGTACAGCCGGAGGCGCGCTGGAAAACCTGAATTACGATGATTTTATCTCGGAAAACTCGATGAATCGAAAACCAAAAACAACTGATAAAAAGAGGAGAAAAAGCTGCGTCGAATGACACCCGAGTTGCTTGCCGGTTTTTGTTCTGTGAGGTTTAAGTTGACCAAATATGGAATTTGATGGCATCGAAGAATTGGTTCCAGAAACTCTAAGAAGCAAGCTAAGGAGAAGAAAAAAATTATTCTGTTCCTATAGGATTTGCTCTATCTACCTGCCACTTGTACTTCTTCGGAGAATAGGTACAAAAATTTTAAAAAATTGCCGAACTTGACCATGGCAAAAAGCATGAGTTGCAGATTTTGTTAATTTTTCGAAAGCTCAATGAAAAATATGCAATGAAATTACAACTTCTAGAAAGAGGATGAAATGCTGCATCGAATGCTCCTAAGATCTCTTGAAAATCTTGATTCCATGAAATGTGGCGTTCATTTGAAAAAAGCGACATTACTTTCGGAACGACCTAATATTTTGATACCTTGAGAAACGGCCTACCATGCGAAACAATTTTCGTGATCGGCAGGTCGAACAAGCCCTCTAGACAGATTTTCAGCTGATTCCGTGTTTTTGATTTTATGGTTTGTGTCAAGTGGAGTAGTACTCAACAAACCTTTTGATTCAACGGATTGGCGGCTAAAAGAAGGAGCTTCCATGATCTAGTTAAGGCTAGAGAATCATGAGAGCACGAACGCAAGGGAGACGCCGACTGCGTCGCGGGCGCGAGCGGCCTTAATAGGTCACAAAGCCCCGCCTTACTGCCCTCAATCCAGTTGCATCAAAGGCTACGAGATAAATCTGTCAAGTGGCCAATAGATCAAGCTGAAGAGGAATTTTTGGACTCAAAACTTCGTGTATCAGAACAATTCCAATTCCATTGGACTCACCTCGGCTTCCTGCTGCAACAGAGCAAGTAGATGTTCATCGTACCGTATACTGAGTCTTCCGTCTTGCAAGTAAAATACGATTTGCCCAAAAAGTTCGGGGTCTCGGTCAAGAAACAACTCTCCCGAGCACTACAAGTACAGCTTAAGTCGTAACAATCAAGAAAAACATCCCTCACCGGAAGATCCATGCATAGAAATATGCTCAAATCATTTGCGCCTGGACACTTTCTTAGCGTCCTTGTGTTAAGGAGAAATTTCTCACCACGGAGATTTAGTATGACCGGATGAAACATTGTGGAAATCCTGGAACTCGAGGAAATGAATTTTTACAGCAATCATAAAGTACATTCATGGAAACGCAACAAGCTATCACGGAAGAAGAAAATGTCTTGTTTCCAGTAAAGCTCAGGGTATAACAATTGTCGCCAAAAAGAGGTCCCACAAAATTTGCGACAAATCACGCCTCTAGATAGACACAGCCTCGTGCGAGTCGCTCGCGAGGGTGGAGCCTATCTGGAACGTAAAGCTTCTACTAGAACCGAATCATAAACACTGAGATCGCGATTGGTCCTGGGACGAAACGCTGCTGTTGACATCGGTGGTTTAGGTAGTGAGCGAGGCTGATAGACTTTTATAACCGCACTAGAGTGAAATGCAGTGTTGAGGAAGCCTCCTCTTACAGGGGAAGGGTACTTGGTCGAAGTGGCGTTTCCATATGAAATATAAATTGTCTTATAGAGCATGATTCCAAATTTGCTTTCATTACCTGCAAAGCTGATTTGGGAGGTGAGTTGTGGGAATTTTTTGAGGTGAAAATCTAAGGGCTTGGTTAAGATAAAAGCAGGTGTTGAAGTCTTTCCAGCGCCCAAAAGGAGTGATGACTGGCACGATTTTATTAGACTTAAGTATTTATTGCATAAAGCGCCCTGGCAGTAATCAAGGCACTCTGTGAGCTCAAAGATTACAGTTCTGAATAATTTGATTGGCAGAGCATCATTTTTGCATCGAAAAATTCAAATAGCTCCGCTCCTAAAAGCGCTCCGCAAATACCAAAAGCAGATTTGAGTATATATTTCATATACTAACGCCGCTTGAATCAAATATCCTTCCTTTGTTAGAGAATCTGATGGAACAAGAAATTCTTTCTGTTAATGCGCATAGCAAACAGCTTTCTGAATGCGACGTAGGAAGAAAAACTGATTTTTGCGGTTATCAACCGCGCTTGGTGTGCGAGGTGATTGATTTTATTGGGACTAACAATGACAGCGATCTTTTGGATCGCTAAGTGGATAGTGGGTTGAGGAGCAAGCTGGTAAGTTCTACAACACAGTGACTGATTTTACTGCTTCAACTAAAGAGAAAAGCAAACTTTTCCCAGTAATGCTCTGAAGTCAGACTTTTTGAACAAATTCTAAATTGATCTGTGGAATTGATCTGAGAAGTTGACTGCTAGATTGCTTTCACTAATACAATATCGAATCCGCCAGCGAG
This sequence comes from Cylicocyclus nassatus, assembly GCA_958299035.1. NCBI lineage: Eukaryota > Metazoa > Nematoda > Chromadorea > Rhabditida > Strongylidae > Cylicocyclus > Cylicocyclus nassatus. The sequence goes on from CATQJL010000112.1 coordinate 25,000,530, forward strand.
ACCTATTACCTAAACGGAGCGGAACGCAGCTTATCATACTCCTTGAAATGATCATCTGAGGAGATGACTTGCTCTAGAAGCGAAATCTCTTTACACAAATGATACGCTTTTGGTACACACAAAACCCAAAAATAAAACAGTATAAACGCCAGAAGATTTTGAAATGCAAAAATTACCTGAGAAACGGTTATTTCCTAAAATGATACATTAATCAAAGAAATTCAAACATTCTCATACGGCAAAATTTAGTGTACTGCGCTTCCTTTCTATAAACAAGGAGATTTCAACAAAACTCGAGTACAATCGCTGAGCATAACTCACAAGGGGATTGGTTGGTATAAAGCCCAAACAGGAAGAAATCTGCCTTGTGTTATGAAGTTGTTGCTCAGGATGGCTCACAGGCTGGTAAATATACTGACACGAAAACAATGTCTTGAGACAGTTCGATGTGCCCAAACATGTCTCGAGACTGTTTTGCATGCAAAGCAAGTGGTATGACGGTTTGATTTTTGGTATTTCTGCCCAGGTTGCGGGAAAAAGTTCGAGACAATTCCATGTATCCATCTGTCTTGTATGCACGAGGGACGGGTCCGCAATATTTCGTCCAAATCGTCAAGTAGTATATTTCCACAACTGCCACCAGTTATCGTGTTTCGAAAGTACAAGATAGTTACAGGTTGCGTAGTGATGATCTATGAGAATAAGTCATCTGCGAACACACTGCCAAGTTCCTGTGCTTGTATTGTCACTTTTAGGGATAAATCTTTACAACTTCACGGCAAAGCCTCTGCATATGTAGTAGTCTTAGCTACACATTTTGAATCAGGGAATGTCAGCTTAAAGTCTCAGAAAGTTCACGATGCAGAACGCTTTAGTCCATTTACCATTGTTTTTCAGCTGTTTAATTTGCAAGTCACAAGACTAGGGGAACTTTCGAATGATACAAACATTTCCATATTAAACAGGAAAATCTTGCAAAACAGCCTTGGACACAAGAATTGGACAGAAGTAGGCAGCAGTCTAGTACATACTTGAGAACAGTTGAGATGATGGTAGACATGCGTATAGCCTTTGTATGCTTCATCAATTGTTCTTCTCTTCTACAGCTTTTCAACCTGTTAGCTCTCATGCCTACTTTATCTGATTCTCACAATCTTGGGATTTTTTTCGTTGATTTGGTCTTGAAAATGGGTGAACTGGGAAAATCCCCGCTAACAGCAATGCTTTGATAGCGAGAAAAACAAACGGGTGGAAGCCGAACAATTCAAGCACTTATTTAGATCTGCTCTTGTGAACTCCCCAAGGAATTTTTCAGCTCGCATCTATCTTTCAACATCATCGCTATTACGAGTCATTCAAATGTGATTGTAAAATAATGGGTTGAGGACATTAGGTCGCCGAATTTGGAAGAGTCCCGCGCGGATTCCCTGCAGGAACGCATGTCCGCGTATGTACAAAGGTGCGTATTTGTCGCAAATGACCGCGGGGACCGCCCTCTTTCGGCGACCTAATGTCCTCCACCCTAAAATAATCACATGGAGTGGCATCTTACGGTAGCTACTAATTTGTGCTACCGTAACCTGTTTGACTGAAGAATCATTTAATGATGCTCTGCAAGTTAGGCCCACTTTTATTAGGTTGGGACATGGTCTTACACCAAAAACTTTGAAAAAAATGCAGCTGAAACGCTCTCACGGCAGCATTCCGTTCCCTATATATTTTTTCTTTACATCAAATATTTCATTCCGAACAATGTCAAAATTGATAATAAATATTCCAATATTACAACTTCTCAAAGAGACGTCCTATCAGCTCGAAGTTATTTTATCTAAAAAGCGTAAGTTATAAAACTCAAACAAAGTAGAATCAAAAATTCTTGACGTTTAAGCATTTTTGGGAAGTAAAGGTAAAAAAATACACAGTATGAGTGTTTGCCTTCAACAGGTAATCTTGCAATGGTATGACAATGCTGATTTTTGCTTTGGAAATATTTGGAGAGAGTAAGGTTTTCTCCATAAATTATAATATTTCAGACGGACCATTGGATCTGGAGATTACGGAGTTCTAGAAAATTTTGATGCAAGACTTATGTTCAAATCGAATACCTACATTTGCTAAATTCCTAATAAACCGTTTAACTAGAGCTCATACATTCATTTTGAATTTCTGCTGTCATCTTGCGAATTTTATCGCTCCCTTGCTGTTACCTACTTATCCGCCACTATTAAGCTTACCTATAAGCCTACCCCGAAGATTCTACGTAATTTATGCCAAACCCCATACTTTCCTGTGACTCCAATAAACAAATACGATACTATCAACAGTCGCATTTATTGCTGAATAAAGAAGAGAACAACAGATACAGCAATCAAATGTCATGGTCAAAGATGATTTCTAGGAATGGGTATCGCGAAGTACGGACCAGGAGTAAGGTTTTCGAAAACTTCGGATGGGAGAGTCTCCACAATCGTGGGCTGAGACTGACACTCGATGTGCTGCACAAGGCTCTCGAGTCCATAAAACTGAAAGAAAAACTTGGACTGAAGCAAATAGATTAGGTATTACTTAGTCGAAGCCATTGCCCGAAATTTACTCAAGGAAATTTGAACTGATTTATCGTTGAAATTCTAAAGCCAACCTGAGCTTCGCGCTTTAGCTGGGCACTGATGCTTCCACTTCCATTTACACTCACGGTACCATCGCGAAGATAATTTAGGATATAGTTAAAATGAGTAGGGTCCCTATCGATGAAAACTTCCTCGCCTTCCTGCAAATCTCAAATTCACTATATACAGCTATTGGCAGAAGCACAGAATGATCACCCACCATAAAATCCATCTCCGCAAGCATGCTTCTGTCTAAAGGACCCGGGTTCTTCCTCAGTGTCTCGAGCGAGGTATAGAACTTCTTTCCGCCAACATTCAATATAACGAGCATGCTGAAATCAAGAGAGTAGAAGAATGAAGCTGTTCAATGCAGATGACCAACATGGAGTGAGACGATTGCTCTTACGAAACTACGTTGACATCGACGTTGTCACATGCGGGCGTGGCACAGATACCTTTTCCGTTTCGGACCCAGCCGTCTGCCTCGTTATCGAGCGTAGCCATGATTCACACGGCTGGCATCGCATAACCCATCGAGCGGATGCTATGACAAATCGCTGAACAAGTTTTACATTGATAACTTTCACTTTAAGTCCCAATTTAACGCAAAAAAGGAACCGATTGAGGAACGAAGTCCAAAAGGTACGAAATCTTGCATGAAGCCTACCGAAACATTGCCGCCTCAAGAACGAACAATTTGATTAGGAGAGGCAACAGACATTACGCCCTGTCAAGGAAATAACGAAATAGAAGAATAAGAAAGAAACCAGAAATTTTCTTGGGACACTTAATGCACATGTACTATGGAGTACCGAAGAACTTTGCAGAAGCACTACTGTGCTGCTATGAAGAGTACAGATACATGTGTGAACGACTCACGAAAGTAATAAATTCAATGCAGTGCAGGAATGCATTCAAACTGTTTCTGAGCAAAGGATGCCAAATCCGCGGAATTCCTCTCCATACGTTTCAGTCATCAAGCGTGAACGACTCACCTGTTTCAGAGAAAAGAATGCTCAATCAAGCTCCTTTCCAAGCATGGTCCGGCACAGGTAGCTTACAAGCAAGCTGGATATCGTTTTTGGGACAAAAAGCAAAGGGGTTCCGTTTTTGTGGCCAAAAAGACACGAAACTTGCGACGTTCTTTTTCTGGTCGACGTTTCGTTTTTTGAGGATTTTTTACGGATTATGGACTAGAGTCAAAGGGGACTTCGTAAAAATTCGCAAAAGTCAAGGGAGACTTTGTTTTTTGCATTTTCAACTAGCCACCTCGTGCCGAGCCCTATCTCCGAGCACGATGTGTTAGTCATTGAACAATTGAAGCGCAAGGTACAAATCATCGTGCGCTTAATAATTCTGCAATTCTCTGAATGGATATCGAAATAAACTCGAAAAACTTTACATCGAATACAGAAAGTTGCCTGCCCCATTACTGACAATGAATCACCGCGGAGACCAAGAAGGACGGCAAGAAGCAGATTCTAATATATAAAGAATCGTAACTCCAATTTGAAAATCATAAATAGTGGGAAACCGCGATGCGGTCCGAAGCGCGCGGATACGATCTAGCACCCTTAAAGGCAGCGTCCAGGCAAGTCTGGACCTATGGGGATTTCATGTCAAAAGTACTTTTGTGGCCCCTAACTAAGCCACTGCCCAACCGGCAGCTCAGGAAGTGCTGTAATGGCTGAGATATTCCCCTCGAAACTGGCCCCCGCGAACGTAATCGCATGGATTCATGGCAGTTTCGCGCCAGGATCCACGCTTTGCGCCATGAATCCATGCGAAACACGGTCGCGGGGTCCAGTTTCGAGGGGAATATCTCAGCCATTACAGCACTTCCTGAGCTGCCGCTTGGGCAGTTCCTTAGTTAGGGCCCCAAAAGTACTTTCCACGTAAAAGCCCCATAGGTCCAGATCTGCCTGGACGCTGCCTTTAATTACTGGTTCACTAGTAGTGAAAGAAAAGAAAATGAAGCCCTTCAAAGCCAAGAAAATACAAGAAGAGAACAAAGACATAGGGAATGTCAAAGAGGATAAAAAGAAAAACAGTAGCAAACAAGATCAAGAGAGAGGGACAACATATACAACTTGTATAGCAACCTTTTAGTGGAGTTTGTTATATTCGTCTTTATTGATCAGAAGTTGCCAAGTGAATTTTCTTGCTTCTTTTCCTCTTCCAAATCTTATGAAGAAAAGTACCATTACGACCGATGCATAATAAGCTCATCTTATTCGCTTAAAATCTACACAGGAACAAATATGTATGTGGGTGTCCGTAAAGTATGTATACACTGTTTGATCGTTAATATCTTTCTTCCTAACAAGTCTTTTGCCTTGCTTCAGATAATGTTTGTAGAGCTGGCTTCAACTTAGATTTGCAGTTTAGAACGAATCACTCATCTTTCTTCATTACTGTAGGATTACGGTAGAAACTAGAGGGTTTTGAGCCATGAAAGGTCATATTTTGCCTCAGAAATGAAACAAAACAGCCTGAAAGTTTTTACACTAGGCTAATCAGAGCTGTTGATTGTAACTGTAAAGTTCCCAACTTTTTGTGATGCTTCATTGAAGAGTTATGCCGGGTAAGAGGTAGCGGCCATTTTTTCAATGTTCCTGAAAAATACGGTTACATCGTTTAGAAAGCTTCGCAATCTTGTGAATAGTTGAGTATTGAACTCAGCGTCCATAAAAACCCTATTACACAAGTTTTCATATTTTTTCTGAAAAATTTTAGACCGGCAGCTTTTTCCACATTGACACCATATGTTTCAAGAAGTTTCTGCCGTAATCCTACAGTAATGAAGAGCGATAGATGATTCGCTCCATAATGAAAATCTAAGTTGAAGCCAGCTCTACAAAATGGTACCTGAAACAAGGCAAAAGGCTTGTTGGGGAGGAAGATATTAACGATCAAACAGTGTATACATACTTTACGGACACCCTGTATAATAACTCAATAGGAATTCATGAGCCACACTCAAAAAGAGCAATCTCAAACTTAGACGCAACACTCGAGAAAAATGTCCTCGTCTTTCTAATAAGATAAATTGCGAGACTGTACTCATTTTGTTTACACATCCGTTAAGTTAATTCGATTGCATGTGATCAACTCTGCAAGGATGCTCGGCTCATCTTCAATGTTCAATTTCCTTTTCTGATTCGTTAAGATTTCTCCAAGCGGCTATACGAACTTTCCAAAAGTTTTAGGCTTTGAACCCTCTTGATCGTTCGAGAAAAAAACGGTCAGGCACCACTCATCTTCATGGAAATATGGCTCACTTATATATATACAGTAATTCAATTTGAATATATTCATACATGCAAATGTACAGTATAGCAATCTATTGAACTGGTGTGATTCGAAGCGGTTGCGGCTTTGGAAGAAGTATGCCAACATAGATCGGTTCCAAATCGACGGGTCTTTCCTTCGTAGGTTCAATCTGCAGATAAGTAATCGAATTTCTTGAGCAATCTGAAAATACTTACTAACCTTGAAATGTTGAAGTAAAGTGACGAAACCAACAAATAGCTCCACCATCGCCAAAGCCTCTCCCGCGCATTGCCTTTTTCCAATAGAAAAAGGACACAGTTGTTCCGTTGCTTCCTAAAGAGAATATTTAGCTATTTTTGCTTGTCCCAAAATTTTTAGGAACCCTACTTTATTAAATGTGGTCCCATCATCCATCAGGAATCTTTCCGGTAGAAATTGCTCAGCATCTTTGTAGACGGGAGAGTGAGCCATGACATGGTTAATATGGCCAATCACAAAGGTGTTTGCAGGAATTGGAATGGAGCCAACGCTAGTGTCTTTTGTGGTACGGTGAAAGACATTTAAGGAAACAATGTTGGCACATCTTTGAATCTCGTAAATAGTTGCACTAGAAAGCGATAATTGCCTTTTCATTATCTGCATCTGAAGCCCGTACTCACATAGTGTATGGCATTCGGTTTCGGAAGTCAGCAGTGGGTTTTCGGTCTGGTCCGAGAACTGACATGATTTCCTCGCGAACTTTGTCCTGTAAAGTTCGGGATTGATTCAGGGGAGCTAAGAGAGCAATTTATATGAAACTCCGTGTGTTATTCATCTATCAAGTAAGTTCCCTAGTTTATCTTATTGAAGGAATCAAAATCTGCTCCAGCATTTGCTTAACAAATCATTGTTCGCACTTTGCAAGTATGAAGTAGAAATTATCAGTACAGGCGTCTACGTATCATATAACCATTATAGTATTATCGGGTTGTTCCATAGGGAACTTCTTACGAAGAACTAGAAACACAACAAACAAAACGTCAAAAAGATTTGAAACAAAACAACAGCATTATTAAGGGAGTAATAATTGCAAATAGCCTCTTAGATGTTTTTGAGGGAATACGGTTCTACTATGAGGGTGTTTCAAATTTTTTTTTCGTTTTCATTACAACCGCCGTGTTTTTGTATTTTTTTATCAATTAATGTGGATTGAGTAATCATTCGATAGGGCAAAGCAAGCTCTGCAAGATGGCTACCAAGAGTCTGCCTTGGTCGTATTCCACGTGAAGTTTTGAGCTGAAATCTGATAGCGGTCGAAAACGAACTCCACCGTTAAGAATCGTAACTCCGCGCCAAAAATTTTTAAAATTTCCCATTTATCCTAGCATATGCTAAACACATCGAACATTCAATTGTACACTTTGCGTATTATTCCAGGCAAGAAATAAAGAAAAAATGAATGGAGTAAAATGGCAAACTCCGCCCCTAGAAGTCCTAGGCTCTTCCCACACAAGTGATCCGATAGCTCATACACACAAATACGATCATGTATTTGTGCCCTTGGTAGGTGCCCCAAATCTCGAGAAATGCTGAAGGGTAAAAACGGTAAAAAATTATGAGACACCCTAATATAAATATCGATTCTCGTGTAAACTTATCAACATCATGTGAAACACGACATAAAAAGAAATTACTTCAAACAAAGCTTAATCGCAAAATAGGCGTTAAATTTTATTTAGCCCATAATTTTTAGATTTTGTCTAGGTTGTATTCGGTACGTCGAATAGCCATAACCCAGAAGCTTTGGATCAGATTTTGCTCAGATACTGTTCTGGAAGGCTTCGTTTTATATCGTTCTAGCTATCCATATATGTAGCATTGAACCAAAAAGTGTTACCAAAGTATTATCTATCTGACTAACATTTTTGGAAGCTATTTTTCCAGCTTGGCAAAATACATGGACGTTCATGACATTTTTCTCGAAGTCACTGTTATGAGTATGTTGTATGCAGTTCTTAAAAACGTGTGTTTTCTCACCTGGACCGACTGATTCGTAGCCATGTATAATGAGCCCCATCTAAGTGTTGTAGTAGTAGTTTCCATACCAGCTAGAAAGAAATCCATGCATACATTGAGAAGGTTTTCATAGCTAGAATTGCCATAGTATTTTCCTGGAGCTTATTTATTGCCTGAGCAACTTACTTTAGGTTTTTATTTGTCTGCATTTTCTTATAGTATGCTTGTGCCAAACACTCTGGCTCGTCATCTGGATTGTAATCTCTCAAACTGCGTTGCACGTCCTCTTTGATGATTTCCTTCACCTAGAACAAAATCGCTGAGTAAAATTTTCTTCTGAATCAACTTACTTTCGACATCATATCCTCTATTCTCCCTTTGATAGCATATCCAATTACTGGTAATTTGTGTACGAAAGGAAACATTTGAGGGAGCATTATCAGCTTATTTTCCCTACAAAAAGCGAATAGAAATTTTTTTCAAAATTACGTAGAAGGCTTTTCGTCCTAACCTTCCAGCTTCAAAAATGGCATTGAACTGATCAGCAACTGCCATCAGACGATCGCTCTTGTCATAATCATAGCTGAACCCGTATAGCGTTTTATTGATGACATTTGCGATGAAAACCTAGAAATCTGAGTTACTTCAATAAGTTGGGCAATAAGATTGTAGCAGCAAAGTAGCACAAATTCACAGCAATCAAAGGTACTTTTGAAAACCTCCTCCCCTGAATCCATTCAAAAAATTTCGATGATTCTTTTTCGGAGAAGACGGCCTAACAAGGCTCGGCACGAGATGGCATTAGTGGAATTTCAAAACGATGTCCCCTTTAATCTCGGAAATTCCGTACAGAGCCCCCTTCGACGCTAAACCCTAAAGGTAGAAATTTCCTCAAAAAAAGGAAACATCGACTAAAAAAATTTCTGTCTTTTCGACCACAAAAACGATTTCCCCTTTGCTCCTTATTCCAAAAACGATATCCAGCTTAGCCCGATGCCAGCTGTGCTAAACCCTGAGGCTTAATAGTTTAGGTGGTCCGTTAATCCGCTCCAAATTCCATGATTCATCCTCTGTTTTCCTCTATCAAAAGTTGTTGAATTGTTCAATTTAAATTATGAGCCTCATTCTGAGTCGTTTTACAATTTCCTACGGAAATTCCGTAAAGACTGCCTTATCCACCCAGTTCATCCTTTTTTTCACAAACCTTAAATAAAGCAAATATTAGCATATTGTATCGACTTGGGTGATAGTATTAGGTTGAACCGAAAGTTCTGTCGCACCATTTTCAAAAAATCACTTCTTTCCGTCACAACGATTTTGCGCAACTAATTTTGTCTGAAAGTGAAAGTGTAGAGCATGTAGTTTCCAAAATCCCCTGGGGACTTTCCAACATGCTCAGCTTGCAGAGATAAAAATGAAAGAACGTTATCCGAAATTCGGAATTTTTAATTTTAAAAATCTAGAAACTGTGCAAAAAATCCGGAACAGCTGTCACCCTAAGTTTTTTTTGGATTTTATTACTGAGTGAGTTAAGTTTGTGATGATCGAACTCTTCTTTCAGAAGTTACGTTTTGGAAAAAAATGCCGAAAAATCAATTTCCTAACGATTCTTAAGAAATCATTTTTCGGCGTTTTTTTCAAAAAATCATAACTTTTGAAATAAGGGCTCGATCAGCACAAACTTGACTCAGTTAGTAACAAAATATAAGAAAGCTTAGGATGATGGCTGTTCTGGATTTTATCGCACAGTTTCTAGATTTTTAGAATTTTTGCTTAAAAATTCCGAATTTCGGATAATCTCGTTGTTTTATTTTTATCTCTGCAATCTGAGCATGTTGGAAAGTCCCCAGGGGATTTTGGAAATTACATGCTTTACACTTTCACTTTCAGACAAAATTAGTTGCGCAAAATCGTTGTGACGGAAAGAAGTTATGATTTTTTGGAAATGGTGCGACAGAACTTTTGGTTCAACCTAATATAAGAAGCTCAACAAGATTATGATTTTATAAGAAACGAGTCATCTTTTTTGTACCCAGATATAACATCTTTACCTGTATTGGATGTCGGAGATCCATTGCTTCCTTGTTCTTGATCGAATTCATATGCGCGAGAAAATCTTGCGCGGAAAGGAGAACCTAAATTCTTCGTTGGCGATAACGAGAAAATCTAGGTTAGCCATAATATTAGAATTTTGGTACAAACCTGTTCTTCCATCAAATTTTTTCCCATGCCGAAATCTCGCAAAATTTGTATCGAAGTTCGACGTTGTTCCTTCCAATTATCGCCCTGAAATCGTATACTTTAAATTTCCAAAGTGTAATTTTCATCAAAGTCTTTGTTTGAAATTGACTTTAGATTTGTCGGTTTATCGAAAATTATCTCCAATGAAAATCGATCAATTACCTGTGAAAAGATGACTCCTCCATTCTCGACATTTTGGAAAAGCGTGTCAGGAAAAGCGTTAGTTCTTCCGGCAAAATCATCACCTGCAAAAGAGTCAGCACATTTGGAGGAGGGGAGCCTAGATAGTCATAGAACAAAAAATTGGGAAAAAAGAAGAAAGGAAAACGAAAGGAATGAATTTGAATGTAGAAAGCGGGAATGATTCTATTCGAAACTTTATTTTTGGCTTGTAGGAATTACAAGTGAACGAATGTGGAACTATCTAATTAATCGTCAAATTTTTTACATTATTATTACTCGAATTTGTATTTTTAAATCTTATGTTATTTATTTGAGATATTTAGACAATCTCGCTTAGCAAGCTGTGCCTACCTTTCTTAGCAAATGCTTCCTTGATGAGGTCATAATCTGTGATGACCACATACGGTAATGGAAGCCATACTGTGAACACATTACCGTATACCTTCGAGTATTCGGAAAGATTTTCGTGTAGCTTTCGGAACTCTACCTGCAAGAAATTGACGTCTCTACGAAGCGGTAATCGATAATGAACCTACCGAAAGTAAATTTCCTAAAAATGGAATCGGTATTGGTCCCTTAGGATAGCGTTTAACGTTCTCGTAGAAAAGCCAGATATAGATGCTCAGAGCGCTTAGAAGAAATGAAATAACTATCAGAAACATTTCCGCCGGCGATCACTTGGGTTGTATGCTCTACTTATACCAGTCGCAGTTAGTGTTCGTAGTTTGTGTGCTACACAAAAAACACGCTATAGTCGACGTAAATAGGCGAGCACAGTGTGAGGAGCGAAAAACAGGCAGAAAAGCGGCATCACAGTCAGCGGTTTTTTACTGATTAGATATGAAAAATGGCGGAAAGTGCGTCGTTGGAGTTCCTTCAGTCCACGTAAGGTTTATGCACAGTTACGCTTCAAAATAATTAACTAGTAATAATAAATAATAACTAATAACTAGTTACCGTGTAAGATCTTTTGTATAACTTTTTTTATGAGCAAACATTCCTTATTTTTCTTTCTAGTAGTAACGGTGCAAAATTTGCAATGACCAGGGCTCGGCACGAGGCGGCTAGATGAAAATGGAAAAAACGAAGTCTCCCTTGACTTTTGGGAAGTTTTACGAAGTCCCCTTTGACCCTCAACCAAATTTTCTCTAAAAACCTGAAAAATTCCCCAAAATCCCCAAAAACGAAACGTCGACTAAAAAAACGTCGCCAAGTCGCCAATTTTGCGTCTCTCTTCGGTCACAAAAACGAAACCCCCTTTGCTTTTTGTCCCAAAAACGATACCCAGCTTGCTTACAAGCCCCTGTGCCGAGCCCTGGCAATGACAGAGCATATTTGGTTTTTCGGTTACCAGTACACTTCTTTTTTTTTGCAAATTTTGGCAAACCGTTACATTTCCACTATTGAATGCAGTGCTAATGATCTGTGACCACAAATTTGCTGATTCGATCAGGCGAACACAATTATAGACCAGTACGACCATTGATAACAGACGGCGTAAATCTCAAACTTGATAAACGCACATAGCAAGACAGCTTGTTCTCCAATATTTGTAAGTACTAGCGACCCTAAGGGCCGCTTACAGCAGGTCAAGGCAAATTCATTTGGATACAAAATGAATAGTTACATTCACAAGCTTTTAACTAATAAGAATAACCTACAGTCCTATACCCATAAGAATAGAAAGTACTGCCCTACAAGCATCCTACAAACCATACCTAGAGGGGAAAAGGGCCGAACTGATATTATAAAAAAACTTGCCGTTTAGAGGAAGTTCTAAGAACACTGCCCTTCGAACCGCCTACAAATCGAACACAACAAACTCCCTCCCAACAAAGAGTTGTTCGAAAAAAAAACTATCTACGGGCCACTCGCACTTATAATTTGAAGGAAGCACTGCCCTGAGGGTTGCTTACAGACTGGAATTATAAAAAGGAAGATCTGTAACTTCCACCATCCAATACCTCAAAAAAGGTGCCTTATGGGCGGCTGCATGCCATTTTTCACTAAGATTCATGCCCTAAGTGCGCCTACAGACTTTTTATAGGAAAAAATTGCTCCATGAACTGCCTACCGAGCGACACACATAAGAACTGCCTTCAGAACGATATTCTGAGAACCATGGCCCTACAGGCCACCTAAAGGGTGGTGTCCCAAGAAAGAATGGCCACTCGAGCCCCCAAAAGCAATATTTTGGGAATGCCATACGGTACCAATATCTCTAAGGACGCGTAAGACCTGTACAGACCGTACTGCAAGAAGAGCTGCCCTACGAGTTGCCTGCAGACAAATATAGTTAATATTGGAGGTCTGCCCTATGGGCCGCTTACAGACTGTGATTTTGAGGAAGAACAGCCCTGTGGACTGCCTACACGCCAAAATTTCTCAAATAAGATTTTCCAAAGAATGATTGCATTGCGAGCATCGCACAAAGCAATTTATCCAAAAAAATCGCTCTGTTGGCTGCTTACGGAACGCCTCTTCGAGAAAGTACTGCACCTTGAACTGCACACAAACCCTCAAACGATATTTGAAAAAGAACTTACAAACCCTCAAACCAAATTCTTGGAAAATGCCTTACGAGCCGCTTAGAGATCGATGTTCCGAAAAAATCCCTATAAATCGATATTTTGAAAAAAAGCTGGCCACTACAAAACGATATTTTACGCCTCTACAAACCAATGTGTTGAAGAGCAACTGCCCTGCGCACCGCCTACAGACCCATAAATACATGTAGTATACACTATGGGCCAGTCATGGGATATTCTGAGAAATAATTACTCGACAAACCCCTCACAGGTCGATGTTTATTGAAAAAGAATTGCCCTGTAAGAAGAACGATGTCTTTGAAAACCCCTACAAGTCCCCTCCCCCTTACACACTCATACTTGAGAAAGAATCTCCCTGCGATTACCTACAGTCGAAATAATGGAGAGGAAGTGACCTAGGGACCGCTTGCAGACCGATTTTGCAAAAAATAGCTGTCATTCAAATCTCACAGACCGATAATTATCCAGCCGTGAGGAGCTTACACGATATTTCTAGTAGAAACTGCCCTACAAACCCCCTACAAAACTCTCAACCCCCTATGGATATCCAACAAACAAAAGTTTTGAGTAAAAAACAGGCCCACCAGCCGCCGATAATTCGGGGAAGAACGAAAGAACTATCCTCATTACTCACCGAAACGTAACGGCCATGATCACTGTGTGAGGAGAACGAAATGTGAACAAATAATCAGATAATAGATATTACCAGGAACCAGGAACCATTTACCAGGAACGTGTGAGCAAAGTGGCGTGGTAATATACTCAACAACAAGCGAAATCAGTCATGCTCACAACATACAAGCTTGCGAAAGAGGGGGGGGGGGTGACTGTTAGCAACCTTACGAGAGTGTCGGCACCTCCGCAACTGTAGCCTTTTTGCACTTAATAGCCGCACCCATTTCGAAAACATTTCTCGAGGGACGATGCTTATCCCTTCGAAAATACGCTAGCCTTGTTGACAATCTGTGCCCTCCGCACCCTCGGCAACCACTCGCCTCAGTCGGCAACTTGTCAACATGTAAGTGCAGACCTTTGCCATTCTTTATTGTAGAAATGATATAGGTCGAGCCAAAAGTAATGAGAACTTTTCGTGCCTCTTTTCGAACTTTAGAAAATTGTGAAGAATATACTGATAGAAGAGTACCCTAAACGGTATTAAACGTAGCTTTGCTTCTTTCCAGCAGCCAGACCAGCGGTCCAGTTGACTTCTTAGTTGTCGAAAAAATTTCTCAAATTTTGAACCTGTCATTTTTGCTTTGAGTGAGTTTAGCTACTAATCCTCAGAACCTTTATTCTGAGGGTTCCACACAAGTTCGATTATCTAAAGAGAATGCAGGACCTGCTTAATGCAAACCATCTCTAAGTTCTTTCATAACTAAAACTTCAAGGCTTTTCAAAATCATTTTATTAAAAGCCCTAAAATTTCAAGAAATCGCTCAAAAGAAAAATGCATAAAACTCTACAAAATCTTTCAAAATTGGGAGCTTCGAAATTAGTTTATTATCAAATCTTGATATTGCAAAGTATTTAAGCGCTTACCGTTTCAATTTACCATAAACTAGAATTTTTTGCGACGTCTGAAAAAAGCAACAGTCATAATTGAATTTGAACTGCATACGCTTTGGGTTCAAAATTTCTGCAAATATTTCATTAACTACGAAGTGATTTGGTCGGAAATTACGACTGCTGGAAAGAGAAAGAAAAGCCGTATCGGATATTGTTTAAAGCATTCGCCTGTTTACATTCTACCTTATTTGAGAATAGGTGTGAGAAGAGATACGAAGTTCTCATTACTTTTGACTCACCCGTATGTGATACACGAAGGTGCAAAAGGATGAGAAAGAGAATTAAAAGAGAAGGAATTTTAATAGGTAAGAAACATAAATATATTAGGTCGTTCCGAAAGTAATGTCGCTTTTTTCAAACGTATGCCACATCTCGTGGAACAAAGATGTGCACGAGGTTCTGGTAGCATTTGATGCAGCATTTCATTCTCTTTGTAATGGTTATGAAGCTGTTGCAATAGAGTCAATGAGCTTCCAGAAAAGAGTCAAAATCTGCAACCTATGCTATTTGAGATGGCCAAGTTTCACAATTTTTCTAATATTTTATAACAAACCTCAAAAGGAGTCCAAGTGATGGATGGATAGAGCAAACCCTACAGGAAACAGCACAACTTTTTTCTACTTTCCAGAGCTCGTCATAATTTTTATACAGATTTTTTGAATGAACCACCAAATTTTAGCAGGCTCGTCTCAGACAAAAGTGCATCAAACGCCAACAAGTCTGCGGATTTTGAAAGTTACAAAGATGGACTATGGTTTGGCAACAATTTTACAAACCAAACGAGCATTCACCGCTTCGGTTTAGCAACTTTCGAAAATCTCGGACACACCTGGGGTGCCTTGGAAAAGGTGAATTTGATGATTTTATCCCGGAAAACTTGATGAATCGGGAACAAAAAACAACCGTTAGAAAGAGGAGAAAAAGCTGCATCGAATGACACCCGAGTCACTTGCCGGTTGTTTTTCTGTGAGGTTTAACTTGACTAAATATGAAGTTTGATGGCATTGAAAAAATGATTGTAGAAACTCTGAGAAGCAAGCTAAGGAAAAGAAAAATTTACTCGTGTTCTATAGTGTTTGCTTTATCTACCTGCCACTTGTACTTTTTCGGAGATTAGGTACAAAAATTTAGAAAAATAGCCGAACTTGACAATGGCAAAAAGCATGAGTCGCAGATTTCGGTAATTTTTCGAGAGCCCATTAAGCATTATGCAGCGAAATTAGAACCATCAGAAAGAGGATGAAGTGCTGCATCGAATGCTTCTAAGATCTCTTGAAAATGTTGATTCCACGAATAGTGGCGTTCATTCAAAAAAAGCGACATTACTTTCGGAACGACCTAATAATATTAGGTTGGCACGAAAGTTCTTGCGTAATTCAAACAAAATTCAATAACTTTTCAGAGACTAAACCAAAATTCACAGTCTTGTATGCTAAAAATATTAGAAGCCTTACGCTTCATGATGGATGTTTAAGCATAAGATTCCGTAAGCTGGACATCAATAACGAAGCTCTCGAATATGGGGCTTCAAATTTTGCTATTTTGAGTTTGATGCCAGAAAATCGCAGAGTGCCGCTAGCTAGCTGAAAAAAATCTGTAGAATTTACTTACACAACAAAAGTCCATATGTTACTTTGAAAGGCTTTGATCTTGCACAGTGAAGCAAAAACAAAAAATTCGTGAAGTATGTCATTTTGCGGAAAAAATCCCCTCATGTCCGCAGTTTTTCGGCGAAAATACTTTTTTACAATCGAGAAAACATCGCAAGGCTTTGAATAGGCACTATGTCTAATTTCTGGTTGCAGACTGTGTTTCTGTGGAAAAATTAGAGCGATAAGGGTATTTGTCCTGTGAAATGAGAAATTTCACAAATTTTTTGTTCTCGCATTTCCATGCGAGATCGAAGCTTGCTAAAATAACGTATGGACTTTTGCTGTGTAAGTAAATTCTACAGATTTTTTTCGGCTAGCTAGCGGCCTTCTGCGATTTTCTGCCACTAAACTCAAAATCGCAAATTTTGAAGCCCCACTTTAAAGAGCTTCGTTCTCGATGGCTAGCTCATAAAATGTTGTGCTTGAACTTCGATCATGGAGCGTGAGACTTCTAATATTTTCGGCATACAAGATTGTGAATTTAGGTTTATTCTTTGAAAAGTTATTGAATTTTGTTTGAATTACGCAAGAACTTTCGTGCCAACCTAATATATCCTTTTCTTTATCCCATGAATATAATATTGAATATATCCCTTTTACAACATAAAGAGACAGATAAGTTTACTAGCACTAAAAAAATAACTGCGTCAATGATGAGCCAAGTTTGTACACCGTCGGAGCATACAATAGCCCTTTATGTTCGTGAATACATACAATACCGCCCTTATTTTTTGCAAAATTGTCGTGTTTTGAGTCCTCGACTTCGCACAAAGATCGTAGGTGATAACTAGTCACTTTCAAAAACCTAGTTTTCAACCAGTTTTCGATTTCTCACAAGTTGTAAGCTTTTGCTTTATAAAAATAGGTGTAGTAATGTGTATGAGTAACTTTTGCATCTTTATTAACGCCGTTGTGCACAAGCTTACCAATTTCCTAATGAAAAGGAAAATCAAGACATTACGCAATTTTCACCACATTTCCCATGTGCCGAGTATTCTTCAAATGCCAGTCCTTTTCAGTTATGCAAACTATATATGCTTTGTAAGCCCTATGACGATTCCAGTAACTTCCCTTGCTGCAACCAATATTTCGTGCATTCTTCGAGGTCAACCGCTTTAACTGTCTTCTCAGGCCCACACTAAAAAGTTCGAAAAAGATGCTGAAGGCGCAATCGTGACAAGTTTACATTATTGAACTTACTCTGATGCATATGGAAAGACAGCAACACTGTAATGAGAGCCGACCAATTTTGCTTTCTGCCTTTTCGCTATCGCTTTCACCTCTTCGAGATTCTTTACATTCTTCACTGTGATAGCATTGCGAACCATTGCCGCGTAAATTTCGAGGAAACAGAAGTAATTCTGGAAGCGTACTTTGGTTGAGAGTTTGGCAAGTACTACTGCAGGTAACAGCAAAAGCAGAAGTTCGAGCCCCGAATGTGCACAAATCAGGGCTCGGCACGAGCTGGAACCAGGGAAATTTCGCAACAAAGTCCCCTTTGATCTCAAAAATTTCGCACGAAATCCCCCTTAACCTGTTGATTGGAGCAGATTTTTCGTTCGCGGAGTAGACCGAAAAATTTTTAGATGTCTATAAAACGCCGAAAAGAAAGCATTATGAAATCGTTTTTTTTTCTCCATGTAAACTTTCACAGTGGAGGTACAATCTATATAAAAAAAGTATGAAAACTTATGTGAGCAAAGGGTCGGTGTCAGCTCAGCTGGCACCCAGCTGCACGGTGCCAGCTAATTCAGAAGAAAGTTCAGCACAGCTTTCATTCATACAAGATTTCATAAATTTTTGGGCCGTAGTTTGGGTCCCCAACGCGCATGCACACACCAAATTTGGTGTCATATAATTTCGTTTTATTTGTAAACAAGGCGGCATGTAGGCTGCGAGTGGCATACTGGCGGCATGCTAATGAATAGAGGCATAAAGACTAAGCATGCCGCGGTATGCCAGCGGCATGCCCCTGACATTCTAACCAACAGCGGCTTCTAACCCTGAACGATATCCCCTTTGCTTTCCGCCCCAAAAATTATGCCCAGCTTGACCGGTGCCAGCAGTGCCGAGCCTTGACACAAATGCTTCTTATAAGGAAAGCTACCTAACTTAGCTCGGCGTTTTGGTAAAAGGCATACACATTCTGAATCAGATTCAAACGCTTATTCCACATATGTTATTCCTAGCTGCATGCACCATTCCGAAGCGGGTTACGGGCTTTTCCTACGCAAAATTGTCATACTGCTGAACATGAGAAGACTGCCTGTAGATAAAAATCTACAAGAAAAAGGTGCTGAGGTCTGAGGTATCGAAACCATATCCAATCTTTTCTCACTAAAAAAAGCTTAATACAGGTGTATCAATTAAATGATGATGACGTGATGCTCGTGAGTCGATGAGCATGCCAATTTTGCGCAGAAAAAGCCCCGTAACTCGCTTCGGAATAGTGCATGGCAGCTAGGATTAGCATATTTGGGATCAGCGTCTGAAGCTGATTCAGACTATATATGTCCCTTGCCAAAGGCCGAGCTGAGTTAGGTAGCTTCCCTTGTAGGTTCATATGCATTAACATCCCTGCGGCGAGGGAGATGGCGTCCCGCAATGATAAAAAAGCCGCAGCAATGTCCGGAGGCGGCTCTTCATAAATAGGGAAGCCGTTCCCCTTGCCGCAGTAATGTTAAGGTATACGGGCCTTAATCATATTGCTCTCTTACAACATCCGGGTGGAGTTTCTTTTGTAGCTGTAGTCTTTGCCTGCGATTAGTCCATTTATCGTCGTCATCATAAGCTTTCCATCGATTTTCGTAGTCGCACTTGGTCTCATGTGTTTTTGCAGCCACTACTGCGAAAAAAATCTGCAATTCTGTTCATAACAAGATGCCAAATTTGCTACTCAGAACTTACAAACAGCGTGAAACAGGGATTCATAGTAGATCAAATGTAGTTGCGCCGTTCTAATAGCTGTGATTTGAAGTGTTGATTTGCCAATAATACCCCTGCGCCTAACTTTGTTGGAAATTTGGAGCAGTATATTGAATGTATTGGTGTACTTCATCAATGCAGTTAATTTTGGCAGTTCCATAGTACAGCACTCACACTCTCTTGACTTATGGAAAACAATAGCTCTCTTTCGCAGCACACATTTCTTGCGTACGAGTAATTCTGAAATGGACGAAAAGATTCATTCGAGAGAGATATTTTTTGTCAATTGTAACAAAACATTTTGAAATTTATTGCATAGGGGTTCCTAGACATAAAGTAAACAACAACAAACAAGGGATTAAAACATCAGGAAACGAGGTGAATGAACATAAAGCTCAAGTCCGTGAAGGAGAAGAGGTTTTTGAGAATGGTTTGAATTGCGCCATTTAACAGGAAATATATTCTTCTTAACCGGCTTATTAATATCATGAGTAACTCAGTTTACAAAAATTCCGCCTCACATTTTTCCTAGGCCGTGGTAGTACTATTTTGTCTAAGCCTTCTCTATTTATAGAACTTCTTCTCTCAAAAAATCTGAAGCACTGAGGCTGCAACTTCCGATTGAGCCATTATCAGATCAAAAGCGGTCTTTCAAAGCAAGAGGCTCAAGACCCAAATTCTTATTTCGAATGGTGTAGCTGGGAATGAGATCGTATACAAATTCATTACTCCTTATTAGCAGTTTCCTAGTGTTTTGGACTTTTTCAATCGCATATATGCTCTTATTCTTGCAAGGATCAAATACAACAGTTCTGATGTAACTTGATATATATTTAGAACAATAACCCCTCAAATACCAAGAAACGCCATTATACTTGATAAACTGCCACTTATGCGTGATGAGCGTACCTTAAATCAAACTTGTGCAATTATACCGTTTACTTAAAGAACTAGAAAAGAAAAACCGACAAAATAACATAGAACAAAGTAACAAGAGACATATCTCTAAAACTACATAACAAATGCAAATGAGTAGCAATGCCAAATGATACTAACAGGAATGGCTTATAAAAAGGACATGTGTGACAACATAATTGCTGCAATACTTGTTTATCCGTTTCTATGCACTACTTGCTTTCCATAATTGTCTTTTATACTGGTCTTGTATGATTGTTCTTGACATTAGAAGAGAATGAGCACAAAAATTATTCAAAATCAAGTTCAGCAAATATGAGATTGTAGCACAAGCTTATATATTCTGATAATGGATGTTACAGGAAGACAGAAAAAGTCCCTCAAAGTTATCTCGGTTATCATCTTTCGCGATGCAGGGAAACTGACGCGCAAAGCATTCTTTTTAAAATAAACATAACCACAAAACAAGAATTCAACTCAATAATTACTTGTATATCGTGGAGTAATTCCTTGTGTGTTGTGAGTCGTTTCACGACAAGTTCCGTATTCAACTAAAGATCTGACATAGACTTTACAAGCTCGTACGAGAAGATCGATATCCCTGCAACCGCCAGCTGGCCACCTTGAACTTTTCGAAGTAATTTCAACCAAATAGTTAATTATGAATGTTATAAAAGCTGAACTGACAAAGAAAGCAGGTTTCTCGTTGTTCTTCCTTCTTTTTTTGATAGCTAATTTTTCTTGGTGAATCGGGCAGGCTAAGCGAATATAAATGAAATCGATCTTAATTCTACTGCCCATTTACACTCTTAATGGGAGTCAAGAGTTCGTTTGGATTGCTGTACGGTCGAAGAATGCTTGTAGCAAAACTTCGGATAATTATTATTTTCTACTACTTCTTATAAGTGAAGAATTTCAAAAAAAAAGTTTAAAGTCGTAAAGACTCAGAAAGATGCAAGAATTGCACCGCAAGGTTTACTCTGCATACTCTTTTAGCGATTCTCCTTCAGAGGCTTTGCTTGTAAATTTTCTGAATTACTAAAGCTGGCCAAAGCAAAGAGAATGGGTCGGGCGTTTTGATCACTCGAGCGGCTACCAGAGGGACACTCCGTATGAATAGGTTGTGAGAAAACTCAGTGAAACAAAATTTTCGAAAAAATGCCACTTTGTTTGCATGGTTTTTTTCATAGTCTTATATATAAAGCTAAATGTCTGTATGTCTGTCTGTATGTCTGTACGTATGTGCGGAATAGAAATTTTTATTTCTGAACCGATTTGGACCAAACTTGGCACACATATACTTCGGGGCAGGGAGCGTGTCATAGGCTACTTTTCGTTATCGATCGATATCGATTTTATCGATTTTTTGCAAAATTTGAGCTACGGGGCTGGGAGTTGGCACAGGGGGGTAATCGAGCAGGATGATTACGAATATAATAATGACAGGGCCGGGCGGAGCCGGGTTTGCCAGCTAGTTTCTCATATTTTTCACTTGCAAAATAATGGGCATTTTTTCTCTGGATATGTGCTCGTGTTACAGACGTGGTGACAGTTACTGTGTAGATAAATGAAACTTTACTTTCCTTCATTCACTCTAAGCCCGAATGTGTAGTTGATGGAATGAGGGGAATAGAATAAGCATACCGTAAAAAAAGAAATCTCAGAATAAGCAAAAATCAAAGAATGAGCAGATTCTACGCAACAACCATGTCAGAATCCGGTAACTCATTATCAGTAAGCCATTTTGGATGATTTCGATACAAGTTCTTTTCTATGAGACACACTAGATACAGCCCATAAATGCGGCGCTGCTTCCAGTAATAGCCCTTACTGCAACCGATATTTTGTGCAACCGTTGATGACAATTTCTGCAGTCTCTTTTTGAGTTGCATTCTGAAAATTCGAGAAAAAATAGGGAGGCACAATGGAGTAACCTTTGATTTTAACTGGCTTGGCGGCTAGAAGGCGGGGTTTCGTGACCTATTAAGGCCGCTCGCGCCCGCGACGCAGTCTGCGTCTCTCCCGGGCGCGTGCTCTCTGATTACTACCCAGCCTTAATCAGTCACAAAGCCCCACCTTCCAGCCGCCAAGACAGTTAATTCAAAAGGTACAATTTGCGGAACTTACTCTTCTACAAATCCTATGACACTGATATTGTAACGCGAGCCAACCAAGTATGCTTTTCGTTCCTTTGCTATGCGTCTTATATCCTCTAGTCTCTTCACTCTTTGTGTAGCGACATCATTACGGATTAAGGCAGCATACATTTCCAGTGTGCAAAAATATTCCTGGAATATGTTAATGCTGCACATGTGATTTTTTGGCGTATAAGTGGTCCTAAATCTCTTTAGACCCTTACCAAATTCGCAGGAAGAAACTGCTGCAAACGATGCCGAAGTTTTTCATCTCTTGTTTTGCGGTGCTGGCTAAAAGCTCTCCATTTGTAGTCGCATCTAGTCTCATGCGTTCTGGCAGCAACTGCTGCGAAGAGAACCTGCAGTTATGATATAAGAGGCTGGAATTTGCGATGGAAAAACCTACAAATAGCACGAGGCAGTAACTCATGGTAGAGTAAATGTAGCCGGGTCCATCTAGACTAATATAGCAGCGTTTTCAGAAAATTACTTTGCAATTTTTCATTTAAAAAATCAGTTTTCGAACTTTTGATACACTCCATGAATGCAATCACTCGTAACGGAAAATTTGTCACTTCATTAGTAATCGCTCTTTTGCTCTCAGATCCGTAGAAACAATAGTACTGTCCTCTAGTGCATGCTTATTAAAAGCAGGGCCTAGCACGAGGTGAAATTTGAGAATTTTGAAAACGAATTTTTCTTTGGCATTGCAGTATACTAAGATATCTTTTGCGGTATTTGTAGAAGTACGGCTAACAACCTCCCGCGCAACCTGGAAGCACCCTGTGGTTGCGCGGAACCAAACAAGGTCATAATTAAATCCCTTTTCACATAATTTTCAAATTTTTTCTACATAAATCCATTCTTCAGTTCCAACGAACAAGGAAAATCGAAAATAGAACAGCAATACGTTAGAACAAGGCGGTTTTTATACAAAGGCCAACAATGCAGAAGAGACGACATTTGGGTTAAGATAAATTTTCGTAGGTAGAATTGGAACAGAAGAATAGATTTATGTAGAAAAAATTTGAAAATTATGTGAAAAGGGATTTAATTATGACCTTGTTTGGTTCCGCGCAACCACAGGGTGCTTCCAGGTTGCGCGGGAGCAACCCAAACTAGAAAAACACTTACAGCTCCTTTCATTTACATAATTTTTTCATAATTTTTCATACATTCCTTTTAGTCGTCGCCGCGAAAGTACACACCAAATTTGGTGGCTCATTATTGCTTACCGGTCGTAAACGGATTGATTATTTATTTTTTTCAGGCATAAAGATTGTGTTTTAACACGTTAAGATGGCGTGCACACGGGTTTAAGCACTTGTCATGTTTGTAACGTGTAACCTACATGTTACTGTGAAAAAGACGTCGGAGTTGAAATAAGGGCTTACTAAGGGTTAGCTTTGTGCTTAATATTTTATCAGATTTCATGAAACCACCCCTGGGAACTTTACGAAATTCAAAAAACGATATCCAGCTTGTGAAAGCGCCACATTCGCTGAGCCCTGCACTAAAAGAGTCTATGACTCTCAAAAGGTTGCATTACCAGGCTCGGCACAGGTGGCTTACAGGACAAACTGGATATCGTTTCGGGATAAAAAGCAAGGGATATCGTTGAAGCGGAAACCCCAGCCCCCCCCCCCCCCCCGACACACACACACAATCGCCTTCTGCCTTCATGTCAAACATCTTCTGTAAAAGACGCAAATTGTCATTTCAGCCTTATCGATCTGCAAAAACCAAAAATTTCCTGTTCCAACATGTTCGCAGGTTAAAGACAGTGTCCAGGCAAGTCTGGTCGCATGGCTCTTTCGCATGAGGGGCTCCTAACTAAGGCACTGCCCAAGGGGCAGCGCAGATTGCTCAATCACGGCTGAGAAATTCGTCCTCGAAAACCCCGCGCCTGCGCCATGACCGTAACCCAAAAACGACTTCGCTCACTTTAACATTACAGTCTTTAATCCGGAGTAGGCGAAATATTCCAAATGTAGCACCGCGTCCGCACCGCTACTAACTGAACGAGATAGATTAGAATGAAGAGACGCAGACTGCAAAGCGGCGTGAATCGTTGCGAAGCAGACTCCAGCCAGTCCAGTTTCCGCCTGAACTGAGCTGAAAATAAATTACTATACATTCTGCGACCAATCCCAAGTGTTTCTGTCACGGCGCAGCAGCGGAGTGTTGTGGATGGATTTCTCAGCCGTGAATGAATCATTTGTGCTGCGGTTTGGGCAGTGCCTTGGCTAGAGCCTTCTCGACAGTTTCCAGGCAATATATATGCCCAGATTTGCCTGGACACTGACTTTGAGCGCGCGAATTCAAACTCACCCCGAAATAAACAAAAGACTTGTTTACAGCGAAGAGAAAATGAAATGATACCAAAATTGTTGTGTAGATGGGCAGTAGGGAGTTGCGACTATGCGCGAAAAATTATGAAAAAGTTATGTGAAATGAAGGCGTGGCATTCCAGCCACATGGATAGCCACCTGAGGTGGCTGTGAAAAGGAAAAGTCATATATTTTTCTTCCCTCACAGAATTTTTTCACATATCTAACACAACCTTGTTCTGCATCAAAGACCCTACAACTGAGTTTTTGGTTCTCCTAAACTCCCTCTTCCCCACCTAGTTACAGCCCTCCAAATATCTTGTATGGCGGCGGCAAGCCTGCTCCAAGCGCGCAGGGGTGCGCGCCGGACACAGCATGCCGCTAATTCGACGAAAACAAACATCTTCAGTTTTTTCGTCTGTTCGATGTTGGTTTTATGTTGTCCCATTATTTTTTCGTTATTCATTTTGATCCGTTCATGACCGCTTCATAGGTGGTGGGAGCCTACAAGGACTTCGTTTTTGAAAAATTGAAAAAGCCACCTCATGCCGAGCCCTGCGCATTACTTCTGCCGAAGTGCAGCAATCAAAAATTGTCGATTGCAATAGATTAAATCGCTGAGCTAGCATTTTATAGAAGTATAAGGAATTCCACTTTTGACCCAGCTCTACAGTGTTGGTTTCTTTTTGAGGCATGAGCAAAACTTTTCGAAAAAATCCCAAGAAGAAATTTTAGAGATTGGAAATTCGTCGAATTTCACGTGTTTTTTCAATCTATTTTGAAAATTCTCTGAAATGAATGCTCGTTCAAAGCTGACCGCATGTAGTTACATACTTGCGAATGCAAAACCACAGGGATACTGAACAGAAGTAAGGGCCAAGGAGGATGACTGGGGGAGGGGGGGGGGGGGTGGGAATACGCTCAGCTCTGCGACATTTCCAGTACGATTTATCATCTCATTTGTTCATGTGCCTTGCACATCGCAACTCCAGCTCTTCAGTAACGATAAGTCCAGGTCTTCCGTACATCTCCAGGCACTCCGTGTCATCGTTTTCCACATAGTTCGAAGAATTGGATAAATAAGTGTCTAAGCAAGTACTTTACAAAAAACAGAAAATCATAGTAGGGCTAATGAGCTATACCATTCGCGACGGCAGAGGTTGGTAGGTTAAGTGAGCGAGTTTTTTTCACGAATATTACTCAGTTTCTTCTTTGCTACGACAGGTAACTGAGTAATATTCATCAATCATGCCAAGGCTTGAAAGCAGAACTTTTGAGTTTATTGTTTTTTTTTCCTTTCTCATTTTTCCATTTTTCTCCGCTTTAAAGGGCCATCTAACGATAAATCACTGATGGGTGGGTTTGGATTCGAACCCCGCGATTAAGGAAACATGAACTTTCATGCACATAATAATCAAGAAATCTCTTCAAAAACTTTTTTCTGCATCCATAGAACAGATTCCCAATTCACCCGCGTTGCTCATGGTCTTATTCGTCCCGGAGACATCTTCATCTTCTGTAAAAAAAATAAGCGTTAGTTCGCGGATTGCAAACCACCTAGCATGAGAATTTGCTTCGCTAATGAAGTAACGTGCTTCATACAAAAGTGCAAAAAAGTTTATTTTTGGTATAAATTATTTACATAAAGGCATTATATACAGTTCTTCTCTATTTTGTTGCCACTGGAGTGACTCGTAGTGGTTGCGGTTTCGGTAGGAGAACCATAGCACAGATCGGATTCATGTCCACGGGTTTTCCCTCAACCGGCTCAATCTGCAATATTACCGTATAATTTTCACAGAAATCAGGTCGGGGTTCTTCTCAAAATAACCTTATAGTGTTGTAGCATGGTAACCAATCCAGCGAAAAGCTCCGCCTTGGCCAAAGCTTCTCCTGCACACTGCCTTTTTCCGATAGAAAATGGACACATCTGCTCGACCGTTTCCTGGAACGATTTATATTATCTGTCTGTTTATATAATTTAACTCAATGCACCTTATTAGGTGTGATCCCATCATCCATCAAGAATCTTTCCGGTCGGAATTGCATAGAATCCTTGAAAACGGGAGAATGAGCCATGACATGGTAAATATGCCCAATCACATAGGTGTTTGCTGGAATTGGAATGGAGCCAATGCTGGTGTCCCTGGTAGTACGGTGGTTCACATTTAGTGAACTAATATTAGCACATCGCTGAATCTCGTGAATAGTGGCCCTAAAAACATAGAGTTGTTTTTCATTACAGTTTTATGCCCGTGCCAGCGCCGTGTTAGCTCCAGATCGCCGCCCGATCAATACGGGCGGTACGCTTGCATGTTCCGGCACGTCGTTGGCGCAGCTCCGGCATGCGACCACTCTGGACGCATGCCGGAGTAACTATGGTTACTCACATGGTATATGGCATTTGACTCTTGTAGTTGGAGGTTGGTTTCCGATCTGGTCCAAGAACAGACATGATTTCTTGACGAATTTTGTCCTGTAACGGCATGTAGTTCATTATAGTCTAGAATGCGCGATCGATTATGTGTGCGATTTCACCAATAATACGCAGTTGTGCAGAAAAAAAACCAAACTACTACTAAGGACGTATATCGTCTCGCTCTTTCTCGAATTCTTTATATTTGACCAAATATTCTGTTTCGATCATTTGAACGATTCTAAGTCTGTTGGAAAAAAATCCTTGCGCGTTCTGCTTTGACTGTCTTCTAGTGGAAGCTACTGTTGGAGTCGAAGCGTAGGAACATTCACTTTAATTTTGATACTGCGCAAAATTTTCTGTTGAACAAAACGTGGAGTAGCCAAAGCTATAAAATTTCATAAGGTTCTTCTTTGATTTTGAACTGTTTGCGCCGGACGAATGCCTTTGTGCATTCCAACAGACATGTATGGCAAAGGGATTAATTTGCTTTGTTATTTTACAAAGAGCATAGACCTTTATAGGGATTTACTCGAGGTTACAGTTATGCTAAAGAATAAAAATTCAGATCAACTTGTTTGTCCATTTCGATTTCAAACACAGTGCCTATCACTGAGCCATCCAAGTCCCATACTTTCTTATCTCTAACAAAGTAAAAATGAATTAGAAAGAAGGTATGAGCAACCTAGATTCATTGTGATAGCTTTGGGTGTTAAGAAAAACACTCGATAAAGCTCAAGCAACCAGATTTTGGATCAGGGGTTTATCTTATCATTCTGCTATAGCAAATCGCGTAGCCAACTTATACTGCAATTTTATAGAACCCCCTTCACATTTATCCGAGTGAAAATATATAAATTTTCAAAAGTGTGACTTACTTGAATAGACTGATTAGTAGCCATAAATAGCGTGCTCCACCTAAGTGTGGTTGTAGTTGTTTCCATCCCAGCCAGGTAGAAATCCATGCATACATTGAGAAGGTTTCCATAACTAAAAAGTTTTGACATTCTCTTCCATGTTATTTTCCTACCTTTCTTTTTTTTTCACGCAAACGACTCACTCTAAATTCTTATTTGTCTGCATTTTCTGATAATAAGCTTGCACGAAGCACTCTGGCTCGTCGTCTGGGTTGTAATTTTTCAAACTGCGTTCCACATCTTCCTTAATGTTCTTCAGCATCTGAAGAAGAGAGCAATAAAATGTGTCCTTTGTATGTTGGACACAAACCCCAGATATCATGCGCTCAAATCTTCCTTTTGCCCAATAACCGATAACAGGTACATGAAATAGGAAAGGGAACATCTGAGCGAACATTGTCAATCTGCTCTTGCTATAAAAATTTGATAAAGGTGGTCTTGAGAGCAGCTGAAGTCAAGCTGACCTCATAGCGTTAAATAATTCGGTTAACTGGTCAGCGTGACCCATCAGACGGTCGCTATTGTCATAGTCGCAGCCGAAGCCGAATAGCGTCTTGTTAATGATGTTGGCGATGAACACCTGCAAAATATCATTTTTCACAGTGAATATGCTGTTAACCCTTTGCATAATATACCCATGTAGGCGCCCCACAAAGGTCGGTTGCCTCATCGTGGCGTGGGGGTGACACTGGGTGTCGAACTGCGATGCACAGCCGAGTGTATACACTAGCAGGGTCTCCCAAGCTGTGAAGGAGTTCGACGTTTCCGGTCTCGGCCGGATGCCTAGCTAAGCCGTGTGGCTTCTTCTGGTCGCTAGGCGGTTCTCCCCGCTCGCCCCGTGGAAATCAAGAGTTGGCCTAGTAAGTCTGCTCTTGTAGGGGAACAAATCTTGTTACTCAGACAGCAAGAGGATATAGAAGAAACCCTGTACATCGGATCCCGTCTACGGCGCCGGGTGATAGCAAGAACGATGTCATGGTCCTTAGGGCGCCTTTTGGGACGACACGCCATGGAGAATGCCTCATGCTCTGCACCTACAACGCCAGGACAGTCTCCACAAACGCCGACCTCCACGCTCTTCTCGACGCTGCAGAGCACATCAAGTACCACATCATCGCTCTGCAGGAAACGAACTCCAAAAAGACGGACGTGCGACAGATGAATGATGGGACGCTCATCATTCGTGGTGAAAAGGTTCCATCACGAAACGTTGGAGGCGTTGGCTTTGTCGTCCACCCATCTATCGTCATCTTGTCGATTCGCATGAGATCCTGTCACCTCGACTGGCCATCTTACGACTACGACCTCCACGTAGACCATCAGCATCATCGACTTCTACTCACCAACATCAGCAGCTGACGAATCAGAATTAGATGCTTTCTACGAAGACGTGGAGCAGGTCGTCCGCAACGAGAAGTTCTTCTACAAGTTCGTTGTGGGCGACTTCAACGCAAAGATCGGGATGCCACTAGAAGAGGAATACAGGATTAGGAAGTTTGGATATGGGCGTCGAAACGAGAACGGCAACCGTCTCGTTGGGCTTCTCTCCGCCGCACGACTTTTCCATGGGAATTCCATCTTCATGAAGAAGAACATCGCCGGTGGACTTGGGAATCGCCCAACGGAACGACTCACGCGGAGATCGACCACTCAGATAATCGCGGGGGCAGGCGGCCATGCGATTTATGGGCGGGCGGGCACCGGAAAAAAAGTTCGCTGATTTCTTGCGGTCCGCTTGCAGATATTGGAAAGAATTTTAGCGAAATTTTGGACGAATGCTTGAAGAACAATTGCGGTTTCCTTGCAGATTAGCTGCGGCGCAGTGGCCGCATTCTCGCGGACTTTCCGCGAGAATATGCAGAATTTTCGGGGGCCGCACGGTCCTTTGTGGAGGACCGCGCAGCCCCCAGGTACTTCCCGCTGAGAGAAAGTACCTCAAACTTGAGTAATTAAACCATCGATGACTCCTCTGCCATGTAGAGTCTCACCTTCTCAGATAATCGCCGGGGGCAGGCGGTCCGCAAACTCGCGCTTTTCTGCAGGCGGTCAGCAGGATTTCGGGGCGTGGCCAAATCTTCAGCGGGCGGTATTTGCGTTTTCTGCAAGCGGGCATCAATACAAAATTTTCTGCAAGCGCTCGTCAAACAATCTCTTTCAGCGAGCGCTGGCCAAACTTTCAGCAGGCGCTCAGACTCTTTTTACGCAGTTTCGGGCGTACGCCGAGAAAAGATGAGACTCTATGTGGCAGAGGTGCCATCGGTGGTTTTATTACCCAAGTTTGGGGTACTTTCTCCCAGCGGAAAGTACCTGAGGGCTGTGCGGTCCTTCAAAAAGGACCGTGCGGCTCCCAATAATTTTGCATGTTCTCGCGGAAAATCCGCGAGAATGCGGCCACTGCGCCGCAACTAATCTGTAAGGAAACCGCAATTGTTCTTCAAGCATTCGTCCAAAATTTCGCTAAAATTCTTCCAAATTTCTGCAAGCGGACCACAAAAAATCAGCGAACTATTTTTCCGGTGCCCGCTTGCTCAAAATTCGCATGGCCGCTTGCCCCCGGCGATTATCTGAGCAGGTGTACGCCGAGCAAAGGTGAGACTCTATATGGCAGAGGTGATATCGATGGTTTTATTACCCAAGTTTGGGGTACTTTCTCTCAGCGGAAAGTACCTGAGGGTTGTGCGGTCCTCCAAAAAGGACCGTGCGGCTCTCAATAATTTTGCATGTTCTCGCGGAAAATCCGCGAGAATGCGGCCACTGTGCCGCAACCTAAGTGTAGAAAAACCGCGATAGATCTTCGAGCGTTCGTCCAAAAATTGGCCAAAATTATTCCAAATTTCTGCAAGCGGACCACAAAAAATCAGCGAACTATTTTTCCGGTGCCCGCTTGCTCAAAATTCGCATGGCCGCTTGCCCCCGGCGATTATCTGAGTTTGCTCGGCGTACACCCGAAACTGCTTAAAAAACGTCCGAGCGCCAGCTGAAAATTTGACCAGCGCTCGCTGAAAGAGATTATTTGACGAGCGCCTGCAGAAAATTCTCTGTTGCTGCCCGCTGGCAGAACATTAGACAGTAAAGGAAGTGCCGCCCACTGAAGGTTTGGCCACGCCCCAAAATTCTGCTGAGCGCCTGCAGAAAAATGCGACTTTGCGGACCGCCTGCCCCCGGCGATTGTCTGAGCACATTCTCACCAACCAAAGGTGTAGCTTGCTCGATGTCTCAGTAGTTCCATCCTTCTGCAGTGGCTCCGGTCATCGCCTCCTTCGAGCGAAGATACGATTCAATCATGGGCTGGAAAAGTAAGTCTATCACAGTACCCCAAGAAGGAAGAATGTCGTTTATGACGATAACAGGCTGGAAGAGCTCATATCAAGTTGTGACTGGCCCATCGAGGAGGACCCAACGTAAGACTACGACCGGCTTCTGGAAGGACTGAGAGCTTGCGGAGAGTATGCCTCAGTGACTTCTGAGAAGAACTTGGAGCGCATTTCGAAGACCACCAAGGAACTGCTCAAAAAAAGAAGATTTCTGAGACAGGATCCGAATGCAACTCATCTCGAGCGACTGATAGCCAACGCCAGTTGCAGAACAGCTTTGCAGGACGATCTCAGAAAGCAAAGCCAAGATACTGGAAGCAGCCGAAGGAAGACGAAGTCTCAAGAAGTGCCGAAGGGACCTCTGCGAATATCATGTACCGCTGGCTGCACTATTGAACGAAGACGGGACTCAGACTTCTTTCCGATATAAGATGGAATTCATCGTGAAGAACTTCTACACCAACCTCTTCCGCTCATCAACACCCGTGCCGATGCCCGCTGTTCCCGCTGGAGAAGTACCACCAAGGATTCTGCCTGCTGAAGTGCGTATTGCGATACAGACTATGAAGACATTCATGGCTCCAGGCAGGGCCCGGCACAGATCGTCTGGAAGCAGGCTGGACTTCGTTTTTGAAGCAAACAGCAAAGGGGATATCGTTTTTGACGAGTCTGAATTGAGCACCAAGAATAAGCGCCATTTAGTCGAACACAAGCTTTTCGGACAGGTTATCACACGATTGACATGCTCTATCGTGCATGGCGAAAAGTGCGCGCGATTTGAAAGCAAGGCTTAAATGAACAAATTGCTTGTTTACAGCGCACACAGAAGCAAATGACACCAAAATTGAACTGTATGTATAGAAAATTATTTGCGAAAGTATTATGTAAAAAGATTTGAAAACTTATGTGAAAATAATACCTTTTCCAAAATTAGATCGTCTCCAGACGGCCACCAGACGATCTGAGATCGTCTGAAACATATATTTTCGTCAATTCACATAAGTTTCGGATCTTTTTAGCATGGACGGATTCCCCGGTCAAAAATCTATCCCTGCGCATGAAGTCATTTTCAAATCATTGCCTTTCCTTTGTTTTTTCCCTTCATTTCTTTTCGCTTTGTTAAATATGCCAAACGCTCTAATGCCAAAGTCTTGTGCATGCTTAGTATTCAGCTCCAATTTGGATTTTCACTCTTATCTTACATCTTTTCTTTCAAACTGGTAGATCTGTCTTGTTTTCATTCTCTCCTAAGCAGGTAGGTCAAAGGGGACTTCGTAAAACTTCCGAAAGTCAGGGGAGATTTCGTTTTCAGAAACCCTAGAAACCGACCCGTGTCGGGCCCTGGCTCCAGGACCAGATCATCTTTCCGTCGAATTTCTGCGAACCGGAGGACACCATCGAGGTTCTAACGTCGCATTTAACATCTTACCTTTAGAAGGGGAAGATTTCCGACCAGTGGAGAACATCAAGAACCGTCCGTCTCTTCAATAAGGGCGAACGGGAGGATCTTCGGAACTACCGTTCAATATGCTTGCTGAGTGTGCTGTACAAGCTTTTCACGAAGATTATTCTCGCTCGCATATCTAGGACTTTGAATGAAGTTCAACCTCAAGAACAAGCTGGATTCCGCAAGGGATTCAGTTGCATGGACCACATCCAGACGGTTTCGAGGGTCATAGAAGTCTACCGGGAATACAGACTGCCTCTCGTCCTAACCTTCATCGACTACGAGAATGCTTTCGACAGCGTCGAAACGAACGCCATTCTATCAGCGTTAGTCGATCAAGGAGTGGAACCAACTTACGTGAGGACACTAGCCGACTGCTACAAGATCTGTGCAACAACGATGCAGCTATTCTCGCCCCCTAACCATTCCAATTGGGAAGGGGGTTCGACAAGGCGACACTATTTCGCCGAAGCTGTTCACCGTGGCCTTGCAGTGGGTGATGAAATTACTGGACTGGGACGAGGGAGGCGTATGAGTTGATGGGAGATTCCTGTCAAACCTTCGTTTTGCCGACGACATCGTTCCCTTTTCGAGCAGTATCACTGAAGCAGAGACGATGCTGAAGGAACTATATGAAGTAGGGAAGAAAATCGGATTGCGAATAAATCGGAAGAAGGCTCAGTTCAAGAGAGACACCCTTTGCGAAGATGCAAAAATGGAATTGGAAGGCACCCCGATTATGGAGACGTCTTCTTACGTGTATCTCGGACGTTCGATGAGCATGGAGAACTACTTGAGGGAAGAACTTTACAGGAGAAGAAGAGCAGCCTTGGCCGCCTTCGGGCCTCTGAAGGAAGCCACCGACCAACTGAGGGACCGGAGCTTCGTACCCACCTGTTCGACTCAACCGTTCTCGCGGCGCTCTGTTACGCAGCTGAGACTTGGGCTGACACCGTAGCCACGTCGAAAGCTTTACGGACCACCCACAGAGCGCTCGAGCGCAGTCTTCTGAAGATGACCCGAAACAAGCAACATCTAATTGGACTTCGCAGTATGGATATGAGAAGATTGTCCCGTCTTCGTGACCCAGCGGATTACGTTGCGAATGCGAAACATTGGTGGGCCGGTCACATCATGAGAAGAACAGACGACAGACACTAAGAACATCTGAGTGAATTCCTTGCGAAGCCAAACGTCCTCGAGGAAGACCACCGACGAGATGGGCAGACGTGTTCGTGGAACGGATGGACCAGCTGAGAAATCAGTTGGATACGATTTTCGCACCTGGAACTCGTGGACGCAGACACCGATGTCAATCAAGAAGATCGTGGATGTCTGAAGCGAGGGACAGGGATCGATGAAAACTTTTGTGCTGAGGCCCGCACGCCACGTGAAGACGGGCCATCTAATTTTAAGTATCTAAGTACCCATGTAAGCAAGATTGGGTGATTTCTTCTTCTCCCCCCCCCCCCTCCTCCTCCCCTCGGCTCGCCACTGGAGCGAGTATATATGAGACTTGGAACAGGAAAAACAGGAATGTAACAGGAAGAGTTGCAGAAAGCATGAGCATACAAAAGGGGCGTGGCCTAAGGCGAAGACAAGTAATTATACTTGAAAACTTGGCCGCACTGCCCTCTCATACTCCATCTCCCTCTTCTCTCGAATCTCGACTATCCATAGCTATCGAAAAGAAAAACAAAAATTGAGAACTGACGATGCTGAAGCAAGTTTTTCGCAACTTTTCTGACAAACTTTGAATTGAGGGAGGAGTAGGAAGTAGAGGAAATGGTACCTCTACAAGATGATTCTCATTGATTCGGAATACCTTTATTTCTGGTTATTTCGATCTTATCATATTAGTATGAGTGTTAGTTAACCTGAACTGGATGCCGAAGATCAATTGCGTCTTTGTCCTTGATGGATTCCATGTGGGCAAGAAATTCTTGGGCGGATAGAAGGATCTAAAATAATCTTTGAATCAGATTCTAATGTCTTGCCTTGAGAGCGTGTTAATTGCGATGTTTTCTTTGTTCTCGTATGCGTACCTGCTCTTCCATCAGATTTTTTCCCATGCCAAAATCTCTTAAAATATGAATTGATGTTCGTCTTTGTTCCTTCCAATTATCACCCTGAAGGTCATCTATCTATATTGTTACACTTGATCTTATGACATTCTGACGTCATTCTCTGATTAGTGATAGATCGGCAAATTAATTGGTTCTTGGTCGTAGTTTTCACCAACCTGAGAGAAAATAACTCCTCCATTTTCGACGTTTTGAAAAAGGGTATCGGGAAACGCATTTGTTCTTCCAGAGAAGTCATCACCTAAGTAGATCATGAATAGATGGCGCTAAAAGATCTTGGCAAATGATTACTGTAGACTCTTACCTTTCTTGGAAAATGCTTCCTTTATAAGGTCGTAATCTGTGATAACCACATGTGGTAACGGTAACCATATTGTGTACACATTACCATATATCTTTGAATATTCGGAAAGATTTTCATGTAGTCTTCGAAAATCTACCTGCAAAATTCCTCAAGTCATATTTTGAGGGATTTTTTCAGATCTGTCTATTACCGATAGCAGATTCCCAAAAAGTGGAACAGGTGTGGGTCCTTTTGGGTAGCGTTTCACATTTTCGTAGAAAAGCCATATACAGAGACCAAGAGCGCTGATTAGGAATAGAATTACTAACAAGAACATTCTGTCGGCGATTAGTCGACCCTGGCGCTGTTCTTATACCCGAGTCACCAAGTTTTTGGTCTGTGCGCTACAGAAAAAAGCGCGGGCGCCACATTGAAGAGATGTGCTAGGAGTGTAAAGATACGGAAAACAGGCGAAAAGGGATAACCATGGTCTTTTGACAGCATCAGGTTACTGATTAGATATGGAAAAGTTCGCGCACGTCGGCTCTTAAAACTTTGCTCGATCAAATTCCGTGCACTTGAATGACCGTAGCAAGCTAGTGATAAAAGCGTCGTTTTTTTTGTTACTGCGTAGAGAACGAACTAATTAATTATTGCTGCTATGATGTTCAAGTAAACTAGAGCATTGCTGAACTTCGTCCATTCCGGCCCTAGTTGGGGTAGTTTATAGGTCACTCAGAAAATTGTGACGAAGGGTTTTGCGTAGTCTTGCGGTGCGTTCAAATACTATCAGATGAAGCAGGGAAACCATTTGAGTAGAGGTAAAAAACCAAGAGAGTGAGGTTGTCGGAAGTCGTGCCGTCACGCCATTATCACAATTTTGGAAGGCCCTATAAAGGCTCTCCGGAACTTCACAACGAATAAACCGTAAATTTAATTATGCGAATGCTAACCAATATGCGTTCTGGATCGAAACGTGTCTAGCCTAAAAACGGTTGCCGAAAAAAACTTGAGGTTTACCATCTACAGTATATCGGCTATGTCACACTCTTTCAAATGTATCAAGTGGAAGAAGGCATAACTTGGTATACAAGATGTGCTAAAAGCTTTGTAGCATAGTTTGCACTGCTATAACTTATAGTAAATCTATGCTACTTTCGATTTCAAATTAATGCCACAGGAAGCTGCAATTACCCTTTACAGAAAACATGTTTACAATTTCATAATAAACTTCAGATGTCTTTGAAAAAAATAAGATAATATCGAACCATAACTTTCTGAGAGCGCAGAAATCTATCTCCTTGAGGTTCACAATTTATACTCTAGAGTGTTTGGAATATTCTTGCGCAACTTCATTTCTACAATGTAGAGGAGCCTTTGGTCTAGCATTATGATAACT
The DNA here is from genome assembly GCA_958299035.1 of Cylicocyclus nassatus. Lineage (NCBI taxonomy): Eukaryota > Metazoa > Nematoda > Chromadorea > Rhabditida > Strongylidae > Cylicocyclus > Cylicocyclus nassatus. Next base: position 25,036,760 of record CATQJL010000112.1, read on the forward strand.
GCTTTCAAAAAACTATTTCATCGAAAAAGTCAAGCTAAAATCTGAAAACACTAAGTGCGTGATACGGTCACTATGTCTACGAAATAATCTCAAACGTGTTAAAATATAGCAGTCTTGGATCTAATGTGATTTTTCCTTCATATGCCTTTTAGATGAGAATCTAAGTCAAGACGACTGGTAAAATCACTTTCGAAACAACTTGAAGTCTATTTTCTGTTTTCCCTTCCCGGGATTGTGTCCAAGGTCACACCCTGCGGCGTTCCTGTAGTTTCAGTACTAAACTTTACAAAAAATTATTTGTAGTATATTGTAGCTAAAAGCTTGCTCGAGCATACGGCGTATTTATAAAGCCTTAAGATATTTCCGTAAAGGGGTGGGAAGAATATCGAAAGATTGCCTGCGTGCCACGGTAGTGGCAATCGCCTACAGTTTGAATGCTTGTATTAGAGAAAAAAGATACAATTTCAAGACTGGAAAGCTGTATTGTATCTGTCATGTACTGTATCTGTCACATCGCATTAGATGCTAACTCCAGCTCTTTAGTATTCATGAGTCTAGTATATTCTGCTACATCTCCATGCATTCCGTGTCCTCGTCTTCCACATAGTTCGAAGACTTGGATAAATAAGGCGCAAGTACTTCACAAAAAAAACAGAAAACCCCATAGGGCTACTGAGATATACCATTCGCGACGACGATAGAAACTGCTCTGATTTTCTGGATTTCAAAAAGAGAATTTTTGAAATAGGAAGACTTCAGCAGGAAATGGCTGGGAAAGAAATAATTTTATTAGAGCATTATATCTTATCTTTCAAAATAGACCTTTTATTTTACGTAAATATGGATTTAGTACTAGTGTGCATTTGGCTCTGGTGCATGAGGTGCGGAATGCGTGGCCCATTACCAACGAAGATTATAATGGCGGGAAATAATTCATTCAAATAGAATGAATCTTCGAAAGTACATCTGATAACAGTAAGACATGTTTGCTTCAATATCTCTTTACTACGTTTCATCATATCTCTCATGCCTTCACATAAGTTATGTTTTGGACACTTCCTTGAGAACTACTGATGAAAGTGTTTCGACACGGGGGCACCAAGGAAGGTCGCATATCTGGTCTAGTTCTTAGCCCCGAAACCAGTATGCGCAAAAACATTTATAGGTTCTGTCTTTTCTTTGTATATTCTCTTTCTCTTTCCCTTTCCTTTTCTACCTTTAAAGGCTATATTGACACTTCGTTTTCATCTTTGGATAAATAAGGCGCAAGTACTTCACAAAAAAAAACAGAAAACCCCTTAGGGCTACTGACAAGGAAATGGTCAGAAGTCGAAGTGGCACCAAACAAGCTGCCTACCATTCGATACAGCATAAAATACTGATTTCAAAACTGTCTTCCATATCTGCAGAGCGCCTTTGTAGGCGAAGTTATGAGCAGCTTTAGTGCGAAAAAATCGTATACAAAATTTACAAAATTAGGCACATTATTGCACTTTCAGCTCAACTCTAGGTACGGGTCATATGTGACCTAGTTGCATGTTTCGGTCCAACACTAAGCCAAGAATGGCTCGTACGGCCAAGTTTGCACTTTAAATGCACAATTTCTTAGCAAAATAACGGCTTTCAACGGCTTATAATTTCGTCCACAAAAGCGCTCTGCAGATAAGGAAGACAGTTTTAGAGTCAGCGTTTTATGCCTCTCCAGCACATTGCCTTTTGCCAATGGAAAATGGACACATCTGCTCGATCGCGTCCTGGAGTAAATTTTATTATTTGCATTCATCTATTTTAATTAAAAATCACCTTATTGGATGTGATCCCATCATCCATCAAAAATTTTTCCGGTCGAAATTGCATAGAATCTTTGAAGACGGGAGAATGAGCCATAACATGGTAAATAAACATCTAATGGTATGCAGCTTGTATGGATTGGCCACTTCGACTTCTGACCATTCCCTTGTGAGCTATACCATTCGCGATGACAAGGATTGGTAGGTTAAATGAGCGAATGGGCAAAGCAAAGGTTGATTGTTTTTTCCTTTTTCATTTCTCTTTTCTTCTCTTTAAAGCCACCTAAACCACTGGTGAGAGGATTTTAATTCGAACCGGCGACTAGGGAAATGTCAGTTTTCATGCACGTGAGACTTAAGAAATTTCTTCAAAAAAACTTTCTCTGAATTTTTACACGTAGAGCCGATTTTCAATTCGTCCGCGTTGCTTATGGTCTTATTGCTGTCCCCGAAATATATTCATCTTCTATAGAGAAAAATAAGCGTTTTTTCATGGATTGCACCGAGAATTCGCTTCGCTGTTGAAGTAATATGTTTCAGTGCAAAAAAGTGTTTATTTTTGATATAAATTATTTACATAAAGAAATTATATACAGTTTTTTTCTATTGCGTTGCCACTGGAGTGACTCGTAGTTGTTGTGGTTTTGGTAAGAGAACTCCAGCACAGATCGGATTCATGTCCACCGGTTTTCCCTCAACAGGCTCAATCTGCAATATTACCTTATAATTTGCAAAGAAGTGATTTGTGATTTTTTCTTGAATTGACCTTATAATGTTGGAGCATAGTGACTAAACCAGCGAAAAGTTCTGCCTTTGCTAAAGCCTCTCCAGCACATTGCCTTTTGCCAATGGAAAATGGACACATCTGCTCGACCGCGTCCTGGAGTAAATTTTATTATTTGCATTTATCTATTTTAACTAAAAATCACCTTATTGGATGTGATCCCATCATCCATCAAAAATCTTTCCGGTCGAAATTGCATAGAATCTTTGAAGACGGGAGAATGAGCCATAACATGGTAAATATGGCCGATCACATAGGTATTTGCTGGGATTGGAATAGAGCCAATGCTGGTGTCTTTGGTGGTACGGTGATTTGCATTAAGTGAAACGATATTGGCGCATCGCTGAATCTCATGAATAGTAGCCCTAAAAACATAAAGTTGTTTTCCAACACCGTTTTAGGTCCGTGCCAGCGCCGTGTTAGCGCCGGAATGCCGCTCGATCGATACGGGCGGTGTGCCTGCATGTTCCGGCACGGAGTTGGCACAGCTCTGGTTTGCGGCCACTCTGGAAGCTGCCTGAGTAACTATTGTTACTCACATGGTATATGGCATTTGACTCTTGTAGTTGGAGGTTGGTTTCCGATCTGGTCCAAGAACAGACATGATTTCTTTGCGAATTTTGTCCTGTAACAGCATGTACTTCATTATAGTCTAGAAAGTGCGATCGGTTATGCGTGCGACTTCACCCAGAATACGCAGTTGTGCAACAAAATCCAAACTGTTACTAAGGTCATTTATCGTGGTTCTATCCATCGCTCTTTTTCGAATTCTTCAAACTATGTTGATCAAATAGTTTGCTGTTTCGACGCATTTGCACGATTATAAGTTTGTTGAAAAAAATTCCTGCGCTTGCTTTGACTGTCTTCGTATGGAAGTTATTGCTGGAGTCGAAGCTCAAAAATTCACTTTAATTTTGGCGCAAAATTTTCTATTGAATTCATAACCTCGATACATAGAGCCACGTACTCTGGTGACCTTCACTTTGAGGGCTTTGAGGGGACATAACCTTCACCTGGAGAAAAAACGGAAGTCATTCGGGTTCGGTTCAAGCCCCGGATGTTATTATCCTGATAATAGAACGAATGTTAATGAAGCAAATACAGGGAATAATATCTATAGGTTATTTCAGCGAAACCGTGAACTTGCGTTTTCATAGCCTTCTTTAAGTTAAAAAGAAGGTTTCTCTGAAATATACGCCAGAATTCAGGACATTTCTCGGTTAACAACTTATTTGACCAAAATCGAGTTTCAGATGTTTAGGAAAGCTGCTGGAGTTAAATAAAAACGAGAAACTGCGCTCAAATCTTGCGCGTAGAGTCGTGCACAAAAACGCTGGTCTATCTCGTTAATGAGTGATTTTCAAGGTTTGGGACGTTGTCAGTTCTCCTTGTCATTTCATGACGATCAGAATGATATATATTGTTGCAGAGTTTCGTTGGGAGATCACGATCAGAGCCAAATGCCCGTCGGCTCTGGTCTGTCTCCGCTGCTCGTCTGCGTCTCCGTGCGCTGTGCACTATTTCGCTACCCCAAACGCGGGGCGCGGGGCATTTGGCTCTGGTACCCTTTTCTTCGCTGTTTCAAACCCAATTCTGGCAAGCTATATATCATTTTGAAGCTTTTTATCTCTATTTTCACGCTGTCAACGTCCCAAGACCACTTTTTTTTGATTTGATTGAAATCCGGCAAAAACATTGTTTTCGAAAATTGCTTGTTTTTCCCCTACTGTAACTATATTCACGCGGTTTTTTTCGTGCACTCTATAGGTATTCTTTTGTCCATGATGCGACAACCACCCAGCCCTTACCTCTTCGATTTTGGTTGAATTTTTCGAGAAAAATTGTAAAAAGTGCGTTTTTCTTGACCTTGTTCTGTTTCAGTGCTTCCGCAGCGATTTCTTTCCAGCTTAGGCGATTGTTGCTCAAAACAAAAAGCGCAGCAATCCAGACAACATCCCAGGAAACAGGAACGTCAGCGCGGGGGTAAAAATTTAAAGGACGCATCAAAAATTGAATTTGGCTTCAACGTTCTTTTCGAACTTAGTAAAAAAGAAACTTTGCGTTTTCATAACTAATTTCTTTCCTGTTTTCTAACCACTTTTTCCGAAACATGTTTTCTGAAACAATCACACAAAATAATTAGCTCTTCTTCGCTTTCCCCACGAGTTGCGAATTGCTGGTGGTCCTGGAGCGAAAACTTGCACATTGATAAGCAGCCAAATGAAAGATTTCAAACCTCAGTGCAGTGTTTTTATCCGGTATTTAGCAGTTTCTTTTGCTGGCGTATTCCAGTATACCGACCCCAAAAATTAAAAATCTCGGATTTGGCTCAAACTCAGTATAGGGGGGGGGGGTTATTCGATCCGCTGATGCCGAATATCATATCGATTCCGTGCGATAGCGCCATTTTCCGAGGGTTACGGTGGATGTACAGTAGGGGGTCAAAATCACAAAATTCTCTGAAACTCGGTAAGAGGGGGTTATCCGACATGCTGAACACGAATACGATATTCATTCGTTACGGTAGCTCCTCATTCCGGGGTTATGGTGGGTATACGGTAAGGGGTCAAAATCACGATATCCGCTGAAACTTCGTGTAGGGGGGTTATTTGACATGATGATCACGATTATGATGTTTATTAGTTACGAAAGTGCCTCATTCCGACGTTACGGGGTATACATTACCAATAGCATCGCTAGATCGAGATTCAGGGCATGAATCTCAGTCACACGTCGCAAATTTCCTCCCCCCGGTTTGCTTAGGCAAAAGCCGCCGCAGGGTGTATCGCGCGCGGCGGTGGGTGTGGTAAGCAGTGAACTGGACCCTCCTACAGTATACCCACCGTAACCCCGGAATGAGGTGCTACCGTAACGAATGGATATCATTTCGTGTTCAGCATGTCAAATAACCCCCTGCACCAAGTTTCACAGAATTTTGTGATTTTGACCTCCTACCGTATACCCACCGTAACCCCCGGAAAATGGCGCTATCGCACGAAATCGATATGATATTCGGCATCAGCGGATTGAATAACCCCCCTATACCGAGTTTGAGCGAAATCCGAGATTTTTAATTTTTGGGGTTGGTATAGTGGAATAGTACCCTTTTGCTTTTTCTGCATTCGTCATTTTTTTCTTCTCTGATCTTTTTTAAACGACCTTCACTAATTATGACGTCAGGAAACAACCTTCACTTTTAATGCCCTGTCTCTAGACTATCGAAGGTATGACTGAATCAAAACGTGGAGTAGCCAAAGCTACAAAATTTCGAACTGTTTGCGCTGCACGAATGCCTTTGTGCATTCCAACAAACATGCATGGCAAAAGGATTAGATTTGCTTTGATATTTTGTAAAGAGCATGGGCCTTTATAAGGATTTATTTGTGGATCCAGCTAAAGTTGCAACGTTTGACTTCCCAAGCTTGCTAAAAAATCAACATTCAAATCAACTTGTTTGTCCATTCCGATTTCATACACAATGCCTATCACTAAGCCATCCAAGTGCCCCATACTTTCTTTTCTTTAACAAAGTAAAATTGAATTGAAATAAAGGTATGAGCGACCTAGATTCATCTGATAGCTTGTTGAAAAAAAAACAGCAACCAGATTTTGGATGAGAGGTTTCTTATCATTCTGCGATAGCAAATTGCGCCTCCAATTTATTCTACTAATTTTATAGAACCCCTTCACATTTATCCGATTGAAAATATATAAATTATGAGAATTGTGACTTACTTGAATAGACTGATTAGTAGCCATAAACAGCGTGCTCCACCTAAGTGTGGTTGTGGTTGTCTCCATCCCAGCCAGGTAGAAATCCATGCATACGTTGAGAAGATTCTCATAGCTAAATAGTTTTGACATTCTCTTCCATTTTCGTTTTCTCCTCCCTTCTTTTTTCACGGGAACGACTCACTCTAAACTCTTGTTGGTCTGCATTTTCTGATAATAAGCTTGCACGAAGCACTCTGGCTCGTCGTCTGGATTGTAATTCTTCAAACTGCGTTCTACATCTTCTTTGATGCTCTTCAGTACCTGAAGAAGAGAGCAATAAAATGTGTCCTTGGTATGTTGGACACAAACCCCAGACATCATGCGCTCGAATCGTCCTTTTGCCAAGTAACCGATAATAGGTACGTGAAACAGAAAAGGAAACATCTGCGCGAACATTGTCAACCTGCTCTCTCTACAAAAGTCTGATAAGGGTCGCCTTAGGAGCAGTTGAACTCAAGCTGACCTCATGGCGTTAAATAATTCGTTGAACTGGTCAGCGTTGCCCATCAGACGATCGCTGTTGTCATAGTCGTAGCTGAAACCGAACAGCGTCTTGTTAATGATGTTGGCGATGAACACCTGTAAAACATCATTTTTCACAGTGAATATCTTGGTAACAGCGGAATTATTTTCACTGGTTAAAAAGATTTCAAACTACGTGACTTTTGCAAAAATCGCTCAAGCTGCGTTCAGAGTAGCCCGTGCCGGAGCCATGTCGGCACCCACATGAGAACGTCCGCGTTGATCGGTCGACATTCCGCTTGGCGCTGACACGGCGCTGGTGCGATTTCGGTGCGGATTCTTTCTGGTACGATTTGGTGCGATTCTGCACAAGAGCGACTGTGGACGCCGCTGATACAATGGAAGAAAATAGAAATGTCAGTGAAGTGCTTTACGCTGCTTAATCATATAAGCTGTTTCGAAAATTCTAACAATTTTCCTAATAACCAATATCCCACTAATAGTGAGTCTAACATTTCAGGTTACTTGCGCGTAACATATACAAAAGTGAAAGAATTGGCTCTTATTCGCATAAACACTTTCATTGGGGTAGGGGAACGAAAGACGCCAATTTGGGCCGCCTCCGCGGACTGCTGGTCCTGGAACGACATGCAACAACACTGCAAAAGGACCAGTTGGCCGCGAAAGGTGGCTCAAACTGGCGGCCTTAGTTTCCCTACCCTCTTCACGGCGGTCGGGAATTTTTGTTTGGGAGGAGAGAGCAACAAGGTTTTTTTTTCGAATAAGGAACATGGCGTTAGCCACACTCTCCAATGGGTTATTTGAGATGCTTCGAAGCTTAGTCAGCCTGTGACCCCGAATTTTCTCGAGAAAAAGGGGTATGGCACTAGCCATGCCCAGAAGATTTTTTTGCATAACTACTTTGAATTTTTTCATAATTTAGAGTATTCTTTCTTGCGCAATATAACCATGTAGGCAAACTTGGGTGACCCCCCCCCCCTCGGCCCGCCACTGCAGCATTTACAAGTAGTTCACTTATGTGGCAGGAAGAGTTGCAGAAAGCATGAGCATACAAAAGGGGCGTGGCCTAAGGCGGAGCTAAGTAATTGTACTTGACCACTTGGCAGCACTGCTTTGAAGCAAATGTTTCGCAACTTTTCTGATAAATTCTGAAGTGAGAAAACTACGCTAGTGGGCTTGGTACCTCTGTTAGATGATTGAATCGGAACACCTTTATTTCTGGTTGTCTGAGATTTTATCTATTAGTATGAGTATTAGTTAACCTGAATTGGATGCCGTAGATCAATTGCATCCTTGTCCTTGATGGATTCCATGTGGGCAAGAAATTCTTGGGCGGATAGAAGAATCTAAAAGATTTTTCGAATCAAACATGAAACCTTGAGTATGATAAGGCGGTAAATATAGCTGCTTTCATGCGTACCTGCTCTTCCATTAGATTTTTTCCCATGCCAAAATCTCTCAAAATATGAATTGATGTTCGTCTTTGTTCCTTCCAATTATCACCCTGAAAGTTATCTCTGTTGTTACAATACTTGATCTTATGACATTCTGACGTCATTTTCTGATTAGTGATAGATCGGCAAATTAACTGGTTCTTGGCCGTAGTTTTTACCAACCTGAGAGAAAATGACTCCTCCATTTTCGACATTTTGAAAGAGAGTATCGGGAAACGCATTTGTTCTTCCAGAGAAATCATCACCTTAGTAGATCATGAATAGATCAGTGCTAAAAAATTTTGGCAAATGGTTACTGTAGACTCTCACCTTTCTTGGCAAATGCTTCCTTTATGAGATCGTAATCCGTGATAACCACGTATGGTAAGGGTAACCATATTGTGTACACGTTACCGTATTTCTTTGAATATTCGGAAAGATTTTCATGTAGCCTTCGGAAATCTACCTGAAAAACCTCTCGACTCAAATTTTGGAGTTTTTTTTTTCAAACTTTTCATACCGATAACAAGTTCCCAAAGAGAGGAATAGGTGTGGGTCCTTTTGGATAGCGTTTCACATTTTCGTAGAAAAGCCATATGTAGAGACCAAGAGCACTGATCAAGAATAGAATTACTAACAAGAACATGCTGTCGGCGATTAGTCGACCCTGGCGCTGTTCTTATACCCGAGTCGCCAAGTTTTTGTAGTCTGTGCACTACAAAAAAACACGCTACAAGAGGTGTGCTGGGAGTGTGAAGATAAGGAAAACAGGCGAAAAGGGGTAAACATGGTCTCTTGACACCATCAGGTTACTGATCAGATACGGAAACGTTCGCGCACGCCAGATGCTTCAAAACTTTGCCCGGCCATATTCGGTGCAGTTATTAGTTAGCTGCGATTCTGTACGTTTGTCGGAATTTTCATTCTCGTTGTGAAATCCAATCAGGATGAGAACACCGAAAGGAAGGGTAAATATTTATTTTCTTCTGCAAATAAATCATTCTATCAAGATACTCAGACTTTAATTGTCTAAAATCATAACATAAGCGTCATTTTCGCTTGTAACGCATTACAGCTTCACTTTTACTTCAGTGTCTTGTACATTCTTCCACAATTCTTGTCCTCGGTTACCAAACGCAATTTGTTTGAGAAATCCCAATGAAAAAAGGAAAGCCCAAAATTTAATTGTTTGCCACTCTCTCTCAGAAGAGGAACCTTTTGACTTTCTTCCCGTCTTCGTTCGGCACTTTTCACCTCACTGTAAAACTTGCTACATTGAAAATGGAAAAGGGTCAAAGAAATGAGCAGTTTATTTAAAGCTCAGCTGAGCCTGTACACTCAAAAGAATGGCCGAAAATTATAAGTCCAGACTTCCTTCCGAACCGTACCCGTTACAAGCGGACCAATCAGCACATCATACTCGAGGAGCTGATTGGTTGGTCCTTCAGAAAAATCACTATTTGGTCGAGATTTAAATTGAATTGTATATACTGCCGCTCAAGCAGTGGCTCAGTTACAAGTACATTTCACCTGAGAAACCTGTGCACGGGAGGAAGGGGGGGGGGTTGCATTTCTCAAATTTTTGTCTAGTGGCTGTTACCTGAATTTCTCAATTTTTTTGTCTAGTAGTTGAAATTTCTTGTTTCTCGGTTAGAATAATCACATGTCTGACAAAAAACATCACTGCTGCCATCTGTTTCGAGTGCAAAAATAAATAAATCCTGACTTGTAGATCGCACTGCTCTTAATGGGATAGACGGGCAACTTGTAGAGTCTGAAGCTCCTCGGTCTCAATGTCATAGAGGAGGTGACAGCGAGGGGAAAAGGAAGGGTTGACTGGATTCCAGTTTCATTTTATTTCGTCATCAAAAATGTCATGGGGTAAATCTAGAAGTCAATAAATGCATGTATCTATGTTAGCGCAGGGCCAAATTCAGGCACTAAATCTGTTTGACTGTCAATCTGTTGCTGAATTGTACAGATTCTGTCTGATCGCCAATTTTTATAGATAGCTATAGCTTTTATGTCTCGTTTTACTATGCACACATTTTCTCAAAATTCTTTACTTCGCCCATTTGTACATTGTTTTTCAAAATACCACTTTATGTCTGGATGAAAGTCGAAGTGCGGCTCGGATTTTGCAGTACGGAGTCGCCAATTTCACCCTATAAATCAACTTAGCATAACTTTTGTACTCAAAATGTTCAGCTCTCACCTGAAGATGCTCAATTTTCCTTTCAATTTCGTCAGGTTCCATAGGCGACACTGAGTCTCCATGGTCAATCTCGATCTTCTTTGGATTAACGTCTCTATGTTTCTTAGCCGACGTCGCCGTAGAAAGAACTCGCATCGCTTCTGAAAAAAAGATTCTGGCTTTTTTTCGGGAAATAAGTCAAGGTGTGCCAGCCCACTTGGAGAAGGATCAATCCATCTTGCAGCAACTAGTGAATAGTACAATGGCACCAGAACGACAACACATTCGAGAAAGATTATGAAGTAGGACTGAAAACTGATATATAGAAGTGAAGTCCCCGGATGGCGTTCAGAGTTGCCCGCGTGCCAGTGCCGTGCCAGTGCAGTTGTGGAGACGCCCCATATCGACTGATCGACAGCGCCAGCATTGCGCATTTAGAGCAACTCTGGACACAGTCTAAAGAGTTGAATACATTACATCAAACATATCGACCAGACAGCGACGACGAAGGTAGAATAAATGAGGCTACTAGCTCCACTCCCTTTTAAGTTTCGCATGTTTTTGTTTGTTTCGACACGCTTTGACTACCTCTTCATTTTTATCGGGAGATAGGATTGCACCGGTGTAAAAGCATTCTGCGAATTCAAAAACTCATCTATTGAGGTGTTCCAGGAGTCACCATACCTTCGATACATAGAGCCATGTACTCTGGTAACCTTCACTTTCAGCGTCATGATAGAACACAACCTTCACCAGGGGAGAAGTACAGAAGTCATCCGGGGCGAAGCCCCGGAAATTATGACATAACTAATGACATAATTGTATAGGGATGAATTTAAATGAGGCAAATATAGCAGTGACATTTAAAAGAAGCTCAAAAAAACCGAAGGATTGCGTTTTTATGGCCTTTTTTGTTGAGAAGAAGGTTTTAATTTAAAAATTCTATCAAAAACTAGGGCAAAATTTCTCAATTAACCTTTCTCTGAACTGCGGTTGAATGTTGGAAGTTCATTAAAGCCGCTAGAGTTTAATAAAAACGAAAAACTGCGCTCAAATCTTGCGCAGAGAGTCGCTACTTAAATGCTGGTCTATCTCGTTATGGAGTGATTTTCAAGACCCGCGACGTCATCAGTGCTCCTGGCCGTCTCATGAGGATCACAACGATATATGATTTTGCAGGGTTTCGTTGAGACCCTGCGAAGATCCACGACCAGAGCCAAATGCCCCGTCGGCTCTGGTCTGTCTCCGCTGCTCGTCTGCGTCTCCGCGCGCTGCGCGCTACCTCGCTACCTCAAATGCGGGGCGCGGGGCATTTGGCTCTGGTACCCTTTTCTTCGTTGTTCGAAGCCCAATTTCGATAATTTATATATCATATTAAAGCTCTTGATCTTTATTTTCACGCTGACAACGTCGCGGAACTTCTTTTTGGGATTTAAACGAGAAATCCTCGAAAAACGGTGTTTTCGAAAACCTCTTGTTTTTTCTTCAGTTTAACTTTTTTCACTCGGTTCTTTTTGTGCATTCGATAGGTCTTGTTTCTGTCTATGATGTAGACAACGTCGCCGAGCTTACTTCTTTGCTTATGCCGGTTTTTTTTTGTGAAAAATACAAAAAAGTGCGTTTTTCTTTACCTTGTTCTCTTTCTGTGCTTTTGCAGCGAATTTTTTCCAGTTTGGACGATACTTGCTCAGAATGATGAGCGGAAGAATCCAGACAACGTCGCAGCGTACGAAATGACTATGCGGGGGTGAAAATTTGAAGGACGCATCAAAAACAGATTGGCGTCGATGTGCAACACAACTTTACAGACATGTTTAACATGTTCAATTCAGTTGTTGACAAGTTCTTCTTCTTTCGGTCTCCCAACTAACGCCACAGCTAAACAGCGCTTTTTTGACTGGAAAAGAACTCTGTGTTGTTGTCACCCAATTTTAACGGCAATCCTGGAGACGAAACTCTGCGTAGGAAACCACCAAGTTAAGGTTTCAGATTTGATGATGTGCTAACCTCTGCTTTATATGAATTTTCTAAGTTTTCTAATTTAATTTGTATCTCTCAATTTTCGTCTATTTTTCTGAAACAACCTTCACTTTTTATAGGGGACAAGAACTCAAACAACTATCACTTTCAAGCCCTTGTCTCTTGACTATCGAAGGTATGGGAGTCACTGACTAGCAGTAAACGATCTCTTCGGCTGTCTGGTATCTTCTTCTCTCTCAATCTCTCTGCGACTTGCAGGCGTCAAATTCGCTGCGCCGCAACGCATGCTTTTTGGGCTACTCAGGCGTAATTATATCTTTTTGAATTATTTTTCATGTTTACTTTGTAGGTTCTTGTTTAGTTTATTCCCGTGCAAGGTGCTCAAAAATTCTGTGCTTTTCTGCACAGATGGTCTTTTGCACTACAGCGTCATTAGAATGGCCGATTGACTTTCGAGTTATTAAACTCAAGAACAGTTTTCTCGCAGACTCTTTCCTTTCACCAAGTCGAAATCTGGTAGCTACATTCACATGTCACACTTTTCGAAATCCTTTATTTCGCCCATTTGCACATTGTATTTCAAAGGTTCGTTCTTTTTCACATGACCGTTGCCGATGTGTTGCGACTTGGATTTTGCAGCGTTGAATCACCGATTTCGTGCTGAAAAAATGTTAAAATCGTTGTGGTTTGTTTGCCAAAATTATACCTTCAGGCGCTCGATGTTCCTCTCGATTTGAGCAGAGTCAAGTGTAGAGACCGAGCCACCATGATCTACTGCAATCTTTTTGATGCTCATATGGTTGAGCTTTTTCGCCGATGACGATGTGGACAATACACGCATGGCTTCTGAATCAGTCGGTATAAATGCTACTGTAGTTGTAAAACTTCGAACTTACTAGAAGAAGTACTGAGCCATCTAGCTGCCACAAGAGAGTAGTAGAGCGGCACAAAAACGGCCAGACACTCGAGCAGGGTCACAATGTTTGACTGGAATTAGCAAACCATTGCTCTCTACTTTACTAGAAAATGCGAAGCTCACATCAAACATGACCAGATTGTGGCTATTGTACTTGAAAGAATGAACTTGACCATGCGAAGTTTTTCTTTACAAACGTGTTTTTGTGTTTTCTGCAGCATTCTCCTGTCTGAACTGGAATACTATTAACTCAGAAAATACATTGCAACAGCATTGAAATCCTTTTCTTTTCAGATAGAGAACTGTGAGACGAGTTCTGTTGTCCTCAAAGTATTGGGTAGTTTCAAATGTTCTAGCCTTTCTTTGTACCTCTTTTCACGCTGCTGATTTTGAAGAAAGAAACTGTTTTTCATGGCATCGCTTATACCATTTGATAGCTCTTTTTTCTAGATTTCCTTGTATGCTTTCGTTTACATAAAGCTTTTTTCATTATGTGGTTCCGTACCTTAAAAGGATATCAAAACAAATGTGAAAGTTTTCGTTTTTGCTCCATTGCCAGAAATCTACACCCAGAGGAGCAAATTTCTTTCAAAATCATATCATTCATCCTCTTCCTAACACGATTCCAACTTAAGGTGACGATTTGCTAGACGATATATATCGCCGATACCGTTTCCGGATGGCGAACTCTAGTCTGCAGTTTCGTTTGAGGAAACGTTATTCTGAAAGAGTTATGAAGGAAGTTTTCCTGACGGCGCGAAAAATGCCTTCGAATATGCGAGCTGCTGCTACAACCGTAGGTGGTTGAATGGTGCATTGGATAGTGGCTTGGACTGCGGAGCTGGACGTCCTGGGATGCCCTCCGTTTTGCATTTCTGTAAATTTACCACACAAATTGCCAAGCTTGTCGACATCGAAGATGTCGATTTTTATGCTACGGGGCAGTAAAATCACATTATAAGCAGAGAATCGCTCTCTTTCACTGATAAACACGTATTTTTTGTCTTTTTGACAGAATATTTTACTCAAATTCGCTCCAAAACTGCGACATCTTTAACATGAAAAGGAGCAGTTGACTTGTTAATTATGGCGTTGCTTCTGTTTTTGTGGTCCACATGTTATTGATTATTTGATACAACGTTCTTTTCTCAACTGGTAATCGCGCATCTCCTCAAGGAGTTCGGCTTGTGCGAGCTTCGGTCGCCCTCCAGGAAGGAAAAACGCATAATAGAAAGGTTTTCGTACCTTCTGCGCCAGGCCTCCTACGACAACCTGGAGGTCGACAGTGACGAAGAAATTGTTACTGCAGAAGATGAACTTGATTCGTCATGGTCGGTGGATGAAGAGGAGGGCCAATCAACCAAAACGGGAGGATCGATAAGATTTGGAAACGTGGAGGTTTAGAGCAAGCGGTATGTGTTACGAAATTAGCTCTCATATTTACGATGAAAATCATTATATAGATAGAAAATGCGATTTCATACTATCGCTCCACAGCGAAGGGTAGTCGCCCACTCAAGACAGTGAACTTTTCGATTCATTGCTTCGGAAAATCATCTTCAAAAATTGAGAGTTTTGGAGAAAAAGGGTAGGCGGATTTGAATATAAAAATTTGCTACGATATCTCTGCTTAGGACGCATTCATGCGGGTAGAATCGTACGACTGAGGAGAATTGCCGAAAAGCTGCACAGAATGGTAAATCAGAAGTTTGATTTGGGTGTAGCATTGCACGACAACGACATCCGTCGTCTCGCTCTGAAAATCAACTGTGAAGAATTTAATGTAGAAGGACTCATAGCTGGCAACCGCTGGATCCAGGAGTAAGAAAGGAGTGGTAGTTTCGCGACATATCACTGCTTCAACCTGCAAGAGAAAATACCTGGACAGCGGTCGCCTAGCTGATACAGCGCGCGCTTTCGTGCTAGAGGTGAAGGCAGGTAAAAAATCTTATGTGCTCGAAATGTGCTGAAATTTGAAGTTTTATTCTAGAGATGCAGCGTTGGCCTTTTAGTGCCATTTGCAATGCCGATCGGAGTGCTTTCCCAAAGAAAATGCACGGAGGTCGGTCGCTTGCAAAGGCTCAAGGAGCATGCTGCGAGTAGTTCAATCAGTTTCTGCTACCAGTCACTCCTTCACGGTCATGCCCACAATCTATGCGGATGGGCACGTAGGGAAGAAACATTTTATTGTACTGCAGGTACTTTACCGAAATTCCAAGTTCAGTCAACACAATCATTTTTCGCCAGGAAAAACAAGGAGTCCCCCCACAAGGGGTTACTTTCGGGCCGAGAATGTGGAGCAACGCGCCAACTCCACACATATCATGAACAAAGAATTGCTTGTCGATTGGGTGAAATCTTGTTTGTTTTCCACAAGCAACTCTGCCAGAACGTTTTTGCTAGTAGAGTCATGGTCTTCTTTCAAAGATCACTGCACTTGAAGCTGCTGTGCCAAGTGGTCAACAGATAAATCAAAAATATCCCTCCCGGTACTACTGCTAAAATACAACTTTTAGATGTATTCTTTTTTCTCCAATTCAAAGCAATGTATAAGCGATTCAGCTCCTACGTCATCAGAACCTAAATTTCTGTTTGCACAGTAGGGATTCAGTTATAAACTACATTCACTCATTAATGCTCAATTTTCTGCTCCTAGATTTTCTTTTCATAAGTACTTCTGGTTCGCTGCAGGGTATCTTGATGAGCATTCTGGCTCCTTCGAAACTCCGTCACAGTTTTGCTTTTCTTAAGATTTAATAGGGGCATGTAAGTAGATGGCTGTGAAGAAGTCCTTTTCATTCGGTGCGCGTACTGTGAAAGTGTCTTCTGTTTCGAACATTTTGTAATTTCGTATTGTGTTCTTGAATTTTTTGGAACGAATTTGAGTAAAATATTCTGTCAGAAAGGCAAAAAATACGTGTTTATCAGTGAAAGAGAGCGATCTTCTGCTTATAATGTGATTTTACTGTCCCGTAGCATGAAAATCGACATTTCTTCGATGTCGACAAGTTTGGCAATTTGTCTGGTAAAATTTACAGAAATGCAAAAGGAGGGCATCCCAGGACGTCCAGCTCCGCAGTCCAAGCACTATCCAATGCACCATTCGACCACCTACGGTTCTAGCAGCAGCTCGCATATTCGAAGGCATTTTTCACTCCATTAGGTTTTTTCCTTCATAACTCTTTCAGAATAACGTTTCCGCAGACGAAACTGCAGACTAGAGTTCGCCATCTGGAGACGGTATCGGCGATATACATCGTCTAGTAAATCGTCACCTTAAGTTGGGATCGCTCCCTTGTAAGGCACACGGGCACGCTTTGCGTATAATAAAAAGTTTTTGAGTGCGTTTTAACGCGTATTGGAGAATTACTAGATATCAGGAAGCTGTGAAAAAACATGTTCAGAGTAGCGTTGTTCAACGAGCCCGAACATGTTCTTCCACGAATTCCTTATAGTAAACTAGCTGACTTACCCGGCTCCGCCCGTCCCTGTCAAGACACTATGACAGATACACTCTTATCCCTATTCTTGTTCAACCTTTCCCTGTGCCCACGACTACATGCCAATTCACTATTCTGTTTTAGTAATCAGCATGCTCGATTATCCCCCTATGCCAACGCTCAAACTTTGCAAAAAAATCGATAAAATAGGTAAAAGTAATGGATGATTTCAAAAACTACTAGTATTCGTAATCAGTATGCTCGATTACCCTCTGTGTAAATTCCCGGGCCCGCAGGTCAAACTCTACAAGAAATCGATAATAATCGATGAAATCGATATCGATCGATGACGAAGAGTGGCCTATGGCACCCGCCCGATCCCGAAGTGAATGTGTACCAAGTTTGGTCCGGATCGGTTCAGAAATGGAATTTTCTATTCGGAACAGCAGAGACAGACAAACAAACAGATAGACAGACAGACATACAGACAAACAGACATTCAGCTTTATATATAAGAAGATCATGCAAAACGCATCAGAACGAGCAGGAACATGTTAATCAGACGTACGCAAAGCGTACGTCTGATTAACATGTTCCTGAGCTCGTTCTGATGCGTTTTAGTCAGAGAATGAATGATATGTAACTTTGCTAAGGACTCGCCCTACGAATTGGTTCTTTAGATACAATTTTAAAAACGTTTTGAACCTCTATAATTTTATAGATGAACACCTGTAAGTCGTATAAAAATCATAAGTGCAGTGCAATCGTGGTATTTTACGCTATAGAGTCAGATTAGGCCTAGAGCATTTATTATTAAAAAAATGAAAAGTTTTACTCGTTTGTCAGCAGTGAAAGAAGAAAACTCAAGAAAGTTCATTTTCCACCACCTTAGAGAGCAAGATAGGTGGGTTTTGTCAAAGTTGAAAAAAAAACCTTTTTTTTCTGAAAAAGTTCGGAAAAGTCTAAGGTTGGCAGTATTGCTTAGTGTGGGTTATAGGATACAAAGTGAATTTCAATGCTAGTTATGGTTTCTCAGAGGTTTCTGCGAGGAGATATTCGTCGATTTTCCTGGAACATTTTTCGCGTTGTTGCCAATGATTTTGTGTGTGTAGAAGTGCCAAAGATTTTTAGATCGTAACACAATTTATTGCAGCTGCAAATTAACCCGAGCTTCGATAACCTTGAAACATCCTAGCGCATTCTTGCCGTTTCGTTTTGGCCTACTCTGCGATAAAATACTCCTTTTTTTCTAAAGTCCACGGAAATCTAATGCGCATTACGGTAAAGGGCCAGGCATACTTCACGCGATTTGAGTCGCGAGTCGCGACGCGATTTGGCAGTATCCCAACTGTCCATAACTCACTGTTGCCCATTTTCAAATGCACAGAAGATAGGGCATTTTATCAGTCCATGTAAATTATACACACTATGCATGTGCAGTTTGCTAGTGTTGGATCTCAAGACTTCTGGCAAATTGCCAAATCGCGTCGCGACTGAAACCGCGTGAAGAATGCCCGGCGCTTAACTTCAATATGCACTCAAAGTTCTTGACATGAGGGATAGAGCAAACATGGATCGCGACCATATGTGAAATTTTTAGACATGCTTCGGGTTTTGCTCGCTGCTTTTCGTTCCACGTCTGAAAATAGCAGTTTTTGTGTGTTTTCTGTACTTAAGCGATTTCAGTAATCTAGTAAATATTTATTCAGCTCAATTCAAACAATTATCTTTAACGTGGACTGATCTCTTGTGATTTTTGCGCAAAAAGCAGCAGTCGTTGGAATGTTCGTCGTGGAATCAATCTGAAATATTTTGCATTGACAAGGAGTAGGTTGTGCTGTTGAGACCACTAAAATAGTTCAAAGGGCATAAAGCTAGAGATTTTTAGGCAGTGTAGGCAAATCTGGTTCCATGTGCTTCTTATGTGAAAGCTGGGGGAGCCTCTGGACATGAAGCAGCTCCTATGATTCATACGAGTCGATAAATCTGCCTCTAAACTCTTGCCCAGTACCGTAACAAGCGAGCCAATCAGGGTCCTCTGTACGATACTGGGCGAGGTACAGAGCTGGATTTCTCGTTCAGCATGATTCATGTGAGCTGCTCGGGCAGTGGCACAGTTAAGGCCCCAAGAAATTATTCAAGGGAGAGGGGCGAGCGCAATTCAAAAAGATGTGGGGATGCTTTCCGAATTTGTTAGGGGCTCACAGTTGAAAGCTTCCCCCCCCCCCCCCACCCCCGTGGTAACCACTTGAGAGATGCAGGTATTCAGTTGGTTGCACACTAGTTTTGTCATTGAAAAAATGGATAACGGCTAAAAATTTAAACCTTGAAAGTTTTATTCCCATGGTTCTGACTACTCCCAGTTCAGCAATAACTCTTTGGATTTGAGCATCCATACACGTACCCTTTCAAGGCGTACAAAAAGTATATCGACTTGGGCAGTAGTAAAATCCTCTTGCTTGTAAGAACTGCGTAGAGGACCTCTTCGGCGACGTATTGAGGTGACATAAATTCTGTTCTTCGGGAAAGCCTAAAATGCTGCTATAACTATGCAGGAGATAGATGAAATCTTAGAAACTCACGGAATATTATTACACATATTCGTACGGATATATGATGGACAAACGGTTGTGAAATTAATGTTATGGCCGCGATGAAACATCTCATTTTCTAGGGCTTCCTACAAAAGTCTGAGATAGGCAAGAAATTTTCTATATGCGATTCGTCGCACGCAGAGAAAGAACGCCATTGTGAACGCTATTAGCGTCTCTCTGATCATGCGTTCTCTCATTTCTCTTGTCGTCTGCCGTCTCCTCCAGCACCTAACTATCTCATTCGGACGCAAGAACGTCCAGTCTTTGCGTGCAATGATTCGACTATACAAGTTTTCGAAGTAAAGAAAAAAGCGGATTTAAGCAAGTAGGTGATGATCACAAACCTGAAATCCAAATGCGCCGAATTTTGACGCTGAGTAGTCGACGAGATCTGCAATTTGCTAATTTTTTGAAAATCTGCATAAAATGTTCTAATTTTCTCGAGTTTTTTTTTTTCAATAAAAGCGGTGATCTTGAATCAATAAAAAGTTAGCCTAAGTTCAGTTTGCACTTTAGATAACCATCAAGCACTGCTCATTGCCCAAACTTTCCCTCCTTTCCCCGCTTTAGTAATATTAATTGCTTTTTCAAGCGCTAATGCTCGAAAAAAAACTTTGTAAAAAAAGCTTCACCTCCATTCTCAGTTGCAAATTACCGTATCAGAATAATCTCATGAGGTTTTCATGATAGATTACACAAAGAAATATGTAAAGGTGGAAAGCGACCATGGTAAGTTACGAAGAAAGAAATTTGTTGGCAAATTTCCATCAATAAGAAACTTCATTTTTACGTTGTACTGGACTAGCTCATTGGGATTATATGCCCTAGGTAGATTGTATAGTTCTTTGATGCAGAAATGGCAAGCGAATGGGTAAGCCTGCACGAACCACCATCTACTTTCATTTCTATGATGCACTTTTGCACCAAAGAAAAATTTGAGTGTAAAAAATTAAAGATTATTTTGTTGTTAATTTAATGGTTATTAAAATGGACACGTTTTTCTTCTGCTGATAGTACTTCCATTTTTTGATTTTTCGAAATCTCTCATTCAAATTTTTGCAATTTTTTATTTCTTTACTAGTGCTGAAAAGGTACCTTTAGCTCCAACAATCCCCGAAAGTGAACAAATGCATACTATATGTCCATCATTTCGTTCAATCATTTGTGGTAGAAAAGCTTTCGCCATCTAAACACATTTTATAGCATTTGCCCTTAACATTGGTGAAATATCTCACCCAGATATGCGCCAGCATATTTACTCGTACAGTTTTTTCGATAAATTCATCACATTTATCCAGGAAATCTCCACCATCTCTTAGTATACCGGCATTGTTGATAAGTATGTCAACAGGACCAATATCGGAGGTTACGGTAGATGCAAATTGGTAGATTGATTGCCGATCGGACATGTCTACACGGTAGCTGTGCGCCTAAACACATATTTTGCTTATTTCAGAATTACTCGACTTGTTTGTATCTCAATATGTGCATTTGCACACTATACACAACAACCGAGGACTTCTTGATTAGTAAATCCTCGGTGGAACCTTTTTTGGTGAAATTGTAGAAAGGTGTACTACTGTGTACTAACCTATTCACATCCAATTAATTGAGAAGCGACAAGAAAATAAGGAGAAACCGGAAACGAGCAGATTCTAACGTTAAATGTCGTCAAGTAGTGCGTATGGTGTGCAATACTTCATTGAATTACGAATGATCCGGCGATACGTACTAGCTTACACAAACATCATTCACCAGTGCGGATCGAGGCCTAGGGGTGGGGAGCTCCATCAAATAGAGGCTTATATGTGTAGAAGACTCATGAAAAGAATATAGCCCAAATCTCAATACCTGCTGCGCTCCTATAGCTTTCAAATTATTTCAAAATTAAGTGGCCACTGGAACGCAGGTAATATTCGCAAATTTTTATTTTGCGTTTTCAAAAGAATAGTTTCTGACTAGCGGAACTACTATGATTTGATAGCGCAAAACCTCTCTCTACATTGTATGCAGCAAAGTGTTTAGATCGCAGTTATGGCGAAATATTGAATATCAAAAATTTTGATTTTTTCGCCTTACAGAAGCACTTATTTGATAAATCCAATTCTTACGAAAACATATAAAGCATTTTCAGCTAGGTAAAGTGTAATTTGAAGAAGATGATCGCAGCATTATGTGGCACAAATTTGGAATCCAAAACATCTATAGTGTCGTGATTTACAATACTGCAAAGTCTGCTCCCAGACCTTTGCCACATATTGTACTTTATTGAAATACTCTCAATTCTCAAAAAATTGGAATTAGCTAAATTCCTCGGTTGCATGACTCCCTTCATTCTTCTTCCGTTGCCCTTCCCTGCTCTCCGGAACAAATCTGGAATCGTCCTTGCAATTTGCCCATCTAATGGCGATCCGAGAAATTATTTTGTGGGGGGGGGGGGGATTTTTCAAATCAACAAGCTAGTCTGACCACCTTTCAAAAAGCTTTTGGATGCTTTCCAGATTTTTGGCGAGCTTTTAACCCAAAGTTGCCCGCAAATATTCGCGAAATCGTATGATTTGATGCTTTGAAAATATCAGGTCTTATTTTTTCAGAAGTGAAAACAAGTCCCATTTACACTATAAATCATGTAGGGAATTTTCATAGATTTTGCGATCACTCTTGAAGGGGGAGAAGGCACTCCCATTGATCGATTCGAAACAAATTTTTTAACATTATTACTCACCTCTGCCCCGATTTCTTTGCAGATTTTTCTCGTTTCCTCGTTGCCCTCTTCATCGATATCGCAGAGCACTAATCTGCAACCCGTCGTAGCAAATTTTACGGCTATCTGACGTCCAAGTCCATTAGCAGCACCGGTAATGAGGACAACCTGAAGGATGTGACATTTTCTTCTGCAAGTAAGTCAGATCGAAACTCTGCACCTGTCCTGCTATGTCCCTAGGTTTCTTAAGTCGTCGTGGTCCAAAGTTGCTTACAAAGGCGTCGCAAAACTCATAAATTATAGTAAAAACCATAGAAATATGAGATCTTGGCAAGTTGCCCAAAAACCCTGTGAGACACTTTTACATTATATTTCAATGAAAAAAAGGGAAGAATCAGTTGAGATCAGCACAAAAGTACGACAGTTTATTGCAGCAATGATTTTGTCAAAATAGTCGAGTTATTTGGCAAAAGTCCAGTTGGCACATACAATTAGGAATTATAAAAGAAGAAGGGAACTGGAAGTAGAATTTCCTGCTATGCCAGAAATTTTTTAATTTTTACGAAAAATTATGTTTATGCAGCTTATTCGCGTGGGTGTGAAAGATTTGATTTTTTTATGTTTTAGTGCAGATAAATTCTTAGATGGAGATAGTAAGGCACGCATAAAATGTTCAAATAGTGTTATCTCGTATATAACACTCTATTTCCTCTCAACGAATTTGGAAACTAAGAAATGATGTTGCGAAATGTGAGGGAGCTAAATGATTAAATTTGCCTCTTTAATGAGTCCGCCTAAACTCGTGACGAAGAAGGGAAATAAACTATCTCGATTGTAAAATGAAATTAGATTGACTCTTAAAAACTGCACCAAAAATTCTAGAAAATTCATTGTAAGATTATTTGGAAGCGCATCTGAAATTATGCCATATAATTTTAATCATGTTATATGAATGACTTTATTGCAGGCTTTATAAATTTTCACCACAACAAACCCGAAAGTAAATCTCAAAAAAATCAATTTGCCAATAAGCCTTTATAGTAACCGCAACGCAACCGCTTCGCGATTGCACGCGCTGATAGAGAGACCATGAACGGCTAGGGTGGCAGCACTTCACTATTGAAGAGAATTACACAATAAATGATGTTTTGCGATGGACTTTTGGAGAAATTGGAGGGGAAAGTGCAAAATTGTGGATAGGTGAACTTTCCTTTCGAAGCTTCTCCCAGAAAACTGCAACGCTAGCGGATTTTGCAATAAAAAATGGAGAACACGCGCATGAAGTGCGAATTTCAAGGATACTGCTGCTGATACACATCTTTTTTATTACAGAGGGAGTACCCGTTGTTTCCACCGAAATTGCACTAAGCCAGTAGGTCAGTGACATTAATTTGAGTTAGATTGGCACTTTTAGTAGAACGAGTAAAGGGCATGATTGATGGTTTGCATTATTTTTGTGAAGACCAAATTACGAGTAAAAATCACAGTTTGAAATTCGAATCTGAATATTCTTACTAAATTCATATGCCTTGCACCATATTTTTCTAAAATTGTAAGTTTTCGTTTTAGGCAAATTAGATTAATACAACGTAGCTTAGAAGAAAATTATGATATCAAATTATCATTCAAAAAAAACTGTTAGCATATTACGACGATACAACCCAATCAAGGAGAACACTACAAAAATTTTACTTTCTGATTTTGAAGATGTTGGAAGGTTAACAGATACAGTTTCTATTTTTTTAACTCGATATTTTGATTTTATTTAAATCTAAATCTTTAATATATTAGGTTGAACCGAAAGTTCTTTCCCCCCATTTTCAAAAATTCATAACTTCCCATTCTTTCAACCAATTTGGCTGCAGTTATTTTTATATGAAAGAGTAACTCATGCCCTTCATAACGACATCTTAGCTGCTTGCTAATGATCATTTGTTGCATAGATAGGAGCGATGGAAGAAAATTGGTCAAAATTTGAATTTTCTTTGTAGGGTCATAAAAAAATGGGAAACTTGCAAGAAAAATCGGAGCAGCCAGTATTGTAGGTTCTTTTACCAGCTCTTTCTAATGTTGCAAAGTTTGTACCGATTGAGCGTCTCTATCAAAAGTTATGATTTGCGAGCAAGCAATACAAAAGGGCGAATTTGATTCATTTTGGCATTTTTCAGGGAAATTGTAACTTTTGATAAAGACGCTCAATCGCTGCAAATTTTGCACCATTAGAAAGAGCTGGTAAAAGGACCTACAATACTGACTGCTCCGATTTTTCTTGCAAGTTTCCGATTTTTTATGACCCTACACAGAAAATTCAAATTTTGACTAATTTTCTTCTATCGCTCCTAACTATGCAACAGATGACCATTAGCAAGCAGCTAAGATGTCATTATGAAGGGCATGAGTTACTCTTTCATATAAAAATAACTGCAGCCAAATTTGTTGAAAAAATCGGAAGTTATGGATTTTTGAAAATGGGGGGAAAGAATTTTCGGTTCAACCTAATACATAGTGAAGTAAAACTTGCTGTAAGTCACAAAAAATACAGGATGAATGAGAATGTTTCAGAAATTTTCAGGGAATTTCCTCAGCAAATTATGCATGACTTATAAATTAACCTAATCCTTTACCTTATCGAAATGAACTTATTGGGTTGGAAAAAAATGGGTTGGTTTTGGCATGCAAGTCTTCATTAGAATATTTTCTTGTTGTTTTCTATCTATGATTCTTTGTGGGAAAATAATTGAAGCCTCGTCTATCATATACTAAACATTCAGGATTTTCTATCATGAGTAAAGATAGTTATGCCTCAACATGGTTAAATTTTCAAAAGCTCAATTCTTTCACTTTCTAAGCTCCGTTTGCATGCTGTAAAAATAAAGAAAATGGCAGTTTGGTGAGTTTTCCCTATTTAGTGAATAAAAATGTAAATTGTGATTCGCCACTTTGAAAACCTTTTTTATCAAAAAAAAAAACAATTTTTTCATATTTGCGCACTATGAGAAAATTGAGATTTCTCATTTCTTTGCGGATTTTTCTCCTTAGAAGATAAGTTGTACACAAACGCAATTTATGCTCCAATTCTCGAAATGGTTTTTCCAGAGGACACCAAACACTGGACAAAAACTCGCCTGCAGCATCTGTAAGAGCCAAAAAAGCAACCAAACTTAGTAAATAGTTCATTTTCAAAATTGATTTCCATAACACAACATTAATAATGTACGAGACTTTGTATATTTCTACCTCTATTTTTATTTCTAGTATTTATTAGCCAATCGAATATTTCCTTATGAATTGTACAGAAAGATAAAATATGAAAATCGTAGATGAACACCATGACTCTTTAAAAGAGTATGATGCATGACTAATGAAGCCCTAAGAGGCATAGGTCATGGTCACGATAAGGAGCTACTAAAATTGGGTTAAGTAAACAGCGAGTGCTGCTGCCCTGCTCTGACTATGATCGTCACTTGTCGATAGTCATTTTCTCGAGTTTAGCACGATTTAGATAGGATATGAAAGTTGAAGTAGAACGGAAAAATCATATGGTACCAGCGAACAGAATGATCTAATTGGTATCATTATCATGCGTTGAGATCGTGAAATGCCGACAGGGTTCAATTGAAACGCAACCTTGAAGGTTAGTAGAGACATTTCTCAAGGTTGCTAGGTATAGTAGGCACCCTATTTAGAAGAATGGCCTGAACTGTAAATATTAGGTGGGTCCGAAAGTTCGTGCCGTTTTTTAGACCTGTTCTAGAATCGTTCAAAATGAAGGTAGACAAGTCTTTCAGAAAATGTCCATGCGGAATTTCTTCCTCTTTCCAGCGGCTCTGTTTCCATTATGACTGTTTTGGAGAGCGCTGAGATAATTGCCAAAAACAAGAAACCTTCATTTTTACCACGTCTAGCTTTAGCTAATTTTCATAATTTTCATTTTAGACTTTGAAGGTGCTCCAATAACAATCTGATAAGGCAAACCTTTTTCAAATTAATGCAATTTTTTGCACCTCTTTGGCATGCTTTCTAGATTTATTAAAATACTAACTAGCTGGTTTACCCGGCTCCGCCGGACCTGTCAACACACTATAATAAAGCTCTCATTCAAATCCCTGTAATCTTTCCCTGTGATCACGTCTACATGCCATATTCCCGCTCTTCTAGTAATCAGCATGCCCACTTACCACACTGTGCCAAATACCAGCCCCATAGGTCTGCTTTGCAAAAAATTGATGAAACCGATAAAAGTGACAGATAATTCCAAAAACTAATATTGTAATCGTAATCAGCATGCTCGATCCCCCCCCCCTCCTCCCCTATGCCAACTCTCAGCCCCGTGACTCAAACTTTGTAAAAAATCGATATAAATCGATAAAATCGATGTTTTTCGATCGAAAAGTAGCCTATGACACCAGCTCCACGAAATGTGTGTGTGTGCCGAGTTTGGTCTGGATCGGTTAAATAAAAAGGTACTTTTCCGTCATCCGGACCCATTTTTTCAAAAAGCTCTCATAATATACATTCTTCAGTCTAAAAACAATTTTTTATGGATTCCACGAGGACTGCCTTCCTGCCACGTGTCAGAAAAATATTAACACGTTTTGGTCCAGTCTGACATGTTTTTTTCGAAATCACTTCCGGTGAGGTAAAAGAGCATTGTGATCACCTAAAAGCTGTTTAATTGGTTTGTCTGAGAGGGAACCAATATGAAATTTATATCAGAACATCTTGATCACTTTCAGCAACAATTCAGCATTGTCTTTTTCTTCGTCTTGCGAATTTAGCCAGACGAGGCTATAAATGATGGCTTAAAGCTCCTTGTTATTGCTTGTTTTGTCATTTAGATGATGAGATCTTAGTCTATTTCTCTACTCTTGGCAAGTCTAATC
Source organism: Cylicocyclus nassatus (assembly GCA_958299035.1). Taxonomy (NCBI): domain Eukaryota; kingdom Metazoa; phylum Nematoda; class Chromadorea; order Rhabditida; family Strongylidae; genus Cylicocyclus; species Cylicocyclus nassatus. The sequence goes on from CATQJL010000112.1 coordinate 25,063,735, forward strand.
TGTTTAATTAGTAACAGAATGACGTTATTATATAACAATGCTCATTTTTGATAGTTCAATCGGAAATGGGTTCACTATTGACTAATAAAGAGATTGAACTTACGTTGCTAGCAGTGGCGTACCCAGAATTTCGGCTCGGGGGGGGGGGGGGGCGCGACAAAAATTTTTTTCTAATGAAGGTGCGTGGCGTTAGCCACGCACTTCGAAAAAATTTTTGGGGTGCTTCTCAAAATTTTTGCGGGTCTTCGACCCCTAAAATCTGGAAAAAGGGGGCGTGGCGTCAGCCACGCCCCCGAAAAAATTTTTTTTATAAAGCTAAAATGAATTTTCAAAAAATTTAAAAAATTATTTTAATTATTTACAAGTACAGACAAGTCATTTACACAATTTTATAACCCATATAAGTAACTTTCAAAAATTTCGCGACCCGTTCTCGGGGGGGGGGCGCGCGCCCCCCCCCCACCGCCCCCCCCCCTCGGTACGCCACTGGTTGCTAGGTAGGACAACTCAAACTCTTGGTTGAACCTGTTAAACATGCAAATGGCATGTCAAATTTTTTTTGACACGTGGCAGAGGGTTGATACTCCTTCCTGTAAAGTCGGGACCAAATATGGTACGAGCGAAGAAGCAGTATGCTTCTTTGAATAAATGGGTCCGGATAACGGAAAAGTACCAATAAAAATTTCTATTCGGAACATATGTACAGACACACACAAACGAACAAACAGACATTCAGCGTTATATATAATGTGATATATTACCTTTGATAAATCAGCAGAGAGAAAGCACAAGCAATAAGGTCACAAATGGCGATGTTGAAGAGGAGAACAGAGTACGTACGGAGTTCCTTTGTAGTCTTTTTGATTTTCAAATATACCACCAGGGTGTTGAAGAATGTTCCAGTTGAATTTATTATTGTACTAGCTGGCTTACCCGCTCCGCCCGGCCCTCTCAATGCTATGATTAAGGTTTTATCCCTATCCCTGTAGAACCTTTCATTGTGCCCACTTCTACATGCAATTCCCTATTTCCGCTGTGTTAGTAATTAGCATGCCCACCTACCTCCCTCAACAACCCCCAGCCCCGTAGCTCAAACTTTGCAAAAAAAAGCAATAAAACCGGTAAAAGTAAGGATAATTCTGAAAACTGATGGCGCTATTCGGCTATCCGGTTCCAAAATGTTTTTGTGATGGATCTTGCTCAAAGTCGGTACATGGGGATTATTAAAGCCGCTGATGACGAATATCGTAGTCATTTCGCGCGATATAGCGCTATTTTTTGGGTTTACGTTAAGTACACATAAGAAGCTAAAATCATGGATTTCATTGAAACTTTGAGGGGGCTAGTTGACATGCTAATTACGAATATCATACTCCTTCGGCATTTTGAGGCGATTTCACTGAGTTATGGTAGGTATACTGCAGAGGGGCGAAATCTCAGTTTTGGCTGAAATTCGGTCGAGAGAGATTCGACCTTCTAACCACGTCTAAAACACTCTCGTTGCGTTTTGAGACCATTTCGCAGAGTTACGGTAGGTACATGGCAGCGGGTAAAAATCATGAACCTGCCCGAAACCTTGGCAGAAAATTACCTAAAGTGCTGTTTTAAGAATATCGTGCTCAATCCCCACGATAAAGGCAATTCGTTAGTATAAAAGTTTCCCACGACCGTAATGCTTTCCCTTATAGGACCACTGTCGCGCGCGAGACACCCTTCGGCGGCTTTTGCCTAAGCAAAAACAGGGGGAGGGAGATTTGCCGCGTGCGTTCCCAAAGCTTGTTCTGAGGCGATGGCGAACGATGCTTTTTCTTCCGAAGACAGCAGATGGTGGAAGAGTGAGTTTGCTGGTGGGTCCCCTCTCTCCTACCCAGCCCTTTGGGTAGAACTTTGCTGTGGGCCAGACGACACAAGAGCAAAGGAATTCTGGGGTTTCCGAGTGGCCGTCACATATATTTTTCTCGACTTTGAGAAAAGGTAACGATTCTGCAGATCGCGGACTTGAGAGTGTTTTTGGTGGGATGCCCAGTTTTGTTCGTAACTCACCATCCTATACGTTTGGTGGGATCTCGCTCAATTTCGACTTTGCTTTCGCTCTCCTACACTTCTAGATAGCGTCCCCTCGCCCTTCAACTCTTTCCTCTTGTTCGTTGCGAAAGGGCAAAACATAGATTTTGCCATGTATATTGGAGGCAAAAGTGAAGTTTTGCCACTTTGCTTCGGTTTTGGGGAACCAACGTTGGAGGCAGGGCGCGAGTGCTGTTGTGTGCTTGGCTGCTATCTCAACATTCTGGTTTTCGTCAACTTGGAACCCACCCGCTCACCCTCATTGGATGTTGAAATCTCCAAATCGGAGCGTATTGAAGGGAAATGCAGCAAAGGTAAGCGCGTTTGTTAGATAGTGCATGTTTGAAAATTGAAAATTGCGGGGATTAGCTTTTTCAGACATTCTTGACGCGAAAGGAAGAGAGTTGGAGAGACCGCGGCATTTGCGCTTGAGGCTGGTCTAGATAGAATAGCCGAGATGATCGAAGCATGTTCGAGAGCGCTTTGGCTGACGGGACGCTGAAGATCTACAAACGAGTCCAAAAAGAATTCCTAGAATTTGCGGCAAAGTTTCGCACTCCTCTAGCGGCGTTGCACAAGCTTCGCAACGTCTTCATAGCGCACCTGATCGAGAAGCGCAGGTTCAAAGCGTTGGGATATCGTCGCCGCTCTATCGCACTTTTTTGGAGCGCTTTCGCAAACCGGCGAGATTTTGCGAGCGCTTTTGCGCTCTGCAAAAAGGACCACCCCAGCTGTGAAGCACAGGAGGGAAGGCTACGCCGGAAGATGTGGATAAGGTCATAACGTGAGCTTTGAAGCAAAACAACTTTGCGATAACTGGGGCGTCTATCGTCCTTCTGCTACTCGCGGCACTCCTTAAAGTTAGCGAGCTTTGCCACCTCCGCTTGGCAGATGTCATCTGCAAGGACGAGAGCCTTTGGTGGCTGAGAATTAGACGATCAAAAACAGACCAGGCAGCGCAGGGCACTACAATCGCGTTCCAACTAACAGGGAAGTCCCTCATACTCTGGAGCGTCTTTGCTAACTTCATGTCCCCAACTCCGGCTCACTTTCTTTTTAGCAGAAAACCAGATGGCCCACTTCAAGAAACGCTATTAACCGCAGACTCGCAAAATTCCTTCGAGAAGCCAACCTGCAGCATCGCCAACTCACGTCGCATTCCTTCAGAGGAGGCGCCGCTATAGCAGCCATATGAGCAGAAGCCCATCCGTCGAATGTTATGCGGGCAGGAAGATGGAGGACTGCCGAAGCCTTCGCCAGTTATGTTGATCTCACATCTGTCTGATCGCGTCCGTTTCTATCTGCGTTCCTTCCCAATAACGCTCTCTTGATCGCCATGTATATCATGTTTTTCTTGCTAACTGTCGCGACAGCGTAAGAGTCCTGCGTAATTGTCATGTACCATTTCTATTTTTGCCTCAGGCAGCCTCAGGCACGGAAAAGCTCCTCACGCCTCAAAGGCATGAGGCGCTTTTCCGTTCTAGCGCTTCCCGCCTGCGAGATCTGCTCATTTATTTGACCTCAGTTGTTTAGTGCATCCGCAGTTTCAGCATGTAATCCTTCCATATATTATGTCTTTTACCTGATATCGAGTTATGGTCACGCATTTATTTGTTTTATTCGCTATGAGTAAGCGATTGTTCAGACGCAATCCTGTATATATCTATGTCTATATCTATTATATATGTATATATATACATATATATAAATTCGAACACTGTAACTTTGTTTGTTAGGATGTTTATGGCTTATACACTCCTTTGTATGTGAACCGAAGAGGCCGAAATTCGTTCCCTTATAAACAAGCCACGGCGCAGAAGATAGGTTACTTTTCGCGACAATTCGCTGGGTCCTTCCATCGATTTATTGATTTGTTTACTTACATGTAGCAAAACGAACGCTTATCGATCTGTTCATTTCCCCAAGTTAAATAGAAGGAGGGCGGTAAAGATCATTTACATTTCGCGGCAAGGGCGATGCTGTTTCACGAAAAAAAGTTCTGTAAATCATTCGAATCTCTTGGTTAAACTCGAAAGTATTGGAATTAGGGGCAACCTTTTGGCATGGTTTGAATTGTATCTTTTGAATCGGAGGTTTTCGGTCATGTTCCAAGGCCAATGCTCCTCAGGAAGCTTTTCGCCCTCGGGTGTGCCGTAGGGAAGTGCATTGTCTCCATCACTTTGACATATACATAATGGAACTTCCAAAACTTCTGAAAACTGATGCTCGGATCAGTGTTGCAGCGTATGCGGATGATCTAAAGATCTACGCGGTTTATAACGCAGATGAACGCGAAATAGTTGATAAATTGAGGTTATCGGTGCATGAAATGCTGAGATGGTGTGAGAGTTGAGGATTGCAAATTAATCTATCGACAAGCCAGATATTGAAGTTGGTAAGATACTATTGGATTTGACTATGGACTTCCTTTGAAAGTTCAGCAGAAATGTCGTTATGTAGGTGTGATAATCTTCTTATAGAAACTCAGCTCAGATTGATAACATAGTTGCAAAGGCTACGCGTGCCATTTTACTCCTTGTTTGGGAATGTGCATTCAGACAAAACAGTCTGGGTAAGATTGTACAAAACATGCATTTCACCCATTGTGGAATATTGTAGTCCTATCTGGAATCCTACTTTGAAAAAAGATATTATCAAGCTTGAAAAAGTGCGACGTATGTTCACTCGAATATTATACTATCGCATATTCCCGAACAAGGAGTATCCCAAAGTTCTCCCTATAAACATAGGCTGGCTAGTCTTGGTCTCCGAACCTTATACCACAGACGTATTCTAGCTGACATCCTTTTAGCTCACAAAATTTTAAAGCAGGAAGTACGTTCAAAATTCTCGGACTTTTGGACATTCGTCCTTGCCAGAATAGGAGATTAAGTCTAAACGTTTGTGTTTCCAGATGCAAGGGATGGCGCAAACAACTACTTCAGAATTGGTTTGCTAGCCGTGTATCTCGTTTGATCAATCGTCTTCCCGTTGATGTTCTGTGCTTGGATACGGTCAAATTCAAAAATTACCTACTTATCTATTAGAAATAGAAGATTTGCAATGATATTAGATTATTTTCCTTGACTTGAGACGCATTTCTACCACTTACTGGCGCTTTTGTTTTCCTTCCTTTTTACGGTCAGCTTGCACTGTGACGTTAGTGGCATTACTTATGATTTTAAATGCCCAGAGAGGTAGTCTAGGTAAGCCCTTTTCGACAGGGTTCAGTCGTATACCTGTCAGTCCGAAGATTCCGGGCATAAAGGATATTCGTCGACGACTGCCCCGTTTACTGCATTTACACCACCGCAGGCGTGCCTCGTTGGGGCCTTTCCAGCTTGACAGTGCGCTGCAGCGCGCCGGGACTTCATAGCTCGCAGCAACACTGTCCTTTAGCCTCTTTTGTTGATTTAAGTATTTCGCATCGTTTTTTCTTCTTATTTTTCATTTCAGGCAATCGACCGTTCTATGTCTATGTGAGACCATCGTCGCGACCAAAATAGAAAAAAAGAATGACCTTATTTGTAGTTGCAGTGGTGGATGTCATAGCTATGATTGCGATTGCATATTTTCTTCAATGTTTTACAATGATTTGATATGTTTCCTGGGATATACCACTGAACTGATTACTTCAACACTCCTACATCAGGGACACCATGTAGGAGTGTTGAAATAAACATTAAAGTGGCCTCATCTAAGGAAACTCCATGATACCACCACTGTTTTATGGACAAAGCACACCCTTTCACCCAACTTTACCCGAGGAGATGTTCACGTTTTGAAAAAGAATGTTAGGTGGGTGAAAAGGGAGAGGAATTCAAGAAATGTGTTCTAAACTAATTTTTTCCTTACCTCTCAGTACTCATCAAAGTGAAACGTAGGACATTTGAACATCGAGAGAACCTAAGAAAAAGGGAAAACGAATGACTGACTGAAATACGTAAACTAAGAAGAAAAAACGATGTGAAATACTTAAATCAACAAAAGAGGCTAAAGGACAGTGTTGCTGCGAGCTAAGAAGTCCCGGCGCGCTGCAGCGTACTGTCAAGCTGGAAAGGCTCCAAAGAGGCACGCCTGCGGTGGTGTAAATGCACTAAACGGGGCAGTCGTCGACGAATATCCTTTACCCTCCGGTGTCCGGCGCACCGGTGCACACTCGGCCGACTGTTGTGCAACTACTGCATATTTGCGTAAATGCTACTACACTGTACGGCTGATCCTTGAAGAAGAAAGCTGCCTGTTGATGCAGTTGTTTCATACTATGTGGTAGACGTATCAGTGATTATTCATGGTACTAACCATTTTGTTGAATTGACCACTCACTCATAATGATTGTTGTAGCGCACAACATGTGCACGAAATAAATAAATAAATATATCTAGCTAATCTCCACTCAGACAATCGCAAAGACTCCGGGGCAAACTGAGCTTTTGAAACTTCCGGAGCGGAGCTGCTATTGGTCCGTGTGGCATGCGCCGTGTGATCTTTGCCACACGAACCAACAGCATCGTCCGCTCCAGAAGTTCTAAAAGCTCAGTTTGTTGCCCCGGAGCTTCTTTTGCGATTGTCTGAGCAAGTGCCTTGAAATTCTGCAGGGATTTTACCACGTGTTGTCACTTTGTATCCTGCAAGTCTCAGATTGCGGGCTTTCTTGTGACATCGTTCCTTTAGGATACTGCCTTACAGGCAGTGGCTCGACGGATCTCAACCTAGTCAAATTTGTGCTTATCTGGGGTTATTCGATACGCTGATCCCGAAAACCCACTTTTGAAAGCTTTGAAAGGCCGAAAATGAGCGTTTCTCAATGCCCTTCCCTTTGGAATTGCACGAGTGCAGCAAGGTTGATGACGTTAAATCGTTGCAGAACCCAATGGTCACAGCATTGCGGCGGGCAGCCTCCAATGGTGAGAAGGAAATTGCCAACTTGTCCGGATAAGATTGGCCTGCGCGTATAAGTTTGAGAGCAATTTTCTCGGCAGGGAAAGCATGTTGTGCAACCGGGATTGCACTGATTTCATACGTGGGCGGTGAGGAACCTACCGCGTTAAAATCGTGAGTTGTTGGATTTTGCCGATCCACTGCCTTTATGCTAATACGTTATTCTTGGTCATTTGTCAATATTGTGCCTGTGAGCAGTTTCGCCTTTTCAAGGACGCTATCTCCACGTTCACTCTGTGCTATGGTGTTTATTAATGCCTTCACCCCCCCCCCCCCTGCTCGTTCGTTGCGAAAGGGCAAAACATAGGTTTCGCCATAGTATATCGGAGGCAAAACTATGTTCTCGTCCTTGCACTCCAGTTATTATCAAAGCGATAGCAGACTGCCGCTTCAATGAACTCGACTCAGACAATCGCAAAGCTCCGGAGCAAAGTAAGATTTTAGAATGTCCGGTGACGACGCTGCTATTGGTCCGTGTGGCATGGGCCGTGTGGCCTTTGAACCAATAGCAGCGTCTGCTCCGGAAGTTCTAAACGCTTAGTTTGCTCCGGAGCTTCTTTTGTGTTATCTGACAAGGGAAGGAAGGTTGGTCGAAGTGGCCTTTTGAAATGAGGTGTATAACGGCTTGTAGAGCTTGAAACGCTGATGCCAAATCTACCTTTGCTATCTGCTGCGGGCTTCTGGGCGAGGAGTTATGAAGGTTTTTGTGAGTAAAAATCTGAATGCAAAAATAAGGTAAAATCAGTCGTAACCTTTTCCCAGTGTTAAAATGAGGCAGCAGCGAACTGGTACATTTGAATCAAGAATTGCACCGAGTGACCCGACTACCAATTAAGCCTTATAAAAAATTGTATGACTGCTTTTAGCCTGCTCTTGCATTCAGATTTTTACTCACAAAAACCTGTGTAACTCCTCGCCCAGATGCCCGCAACAGATAGCAAAGGTAGATTTGAAATCAGCGTTCCAAGCTCTACAAGGTGGTATACATCTCATTTCAAAAGGCCACTTTGACCAACCTTCCTTTCCTTGTGAGAAGCTTGCACAGTTTTCTCGCAGACTCTTTTCTTTCACCAAATCAAGATCTGGTAGCTACATTCATATGTCACGCTTTTCGAAATCCTTTATTTCGCCCATTTGCACATTGTATTTTAAAGATCTTTCCTTTTCTACATGACGGTCGCCGATGTGTTGCGACTTGGATTTTGCAGCGTTGAATCACCGATTTCGTGCTAAATTATCATAAGACCATTGTCAAGTTTTTTTCAGGGACAAACTGCAACCTTTAGGCGCTCGATGTTTCTCTCAATTTGAGCAGAGTCCAGTGAAGAGATTGAGCCAGCATGATCAATTGCAATCTTTTTGATGCTCACATGATTGAGCTTTTTCGATGATGATGATGCGGACAACACACGGATTGCCTCTAAACATAATAGAATAAATACTTCTAAAGTCACTAGAACTAACTAGAAGAAGTTTGACTCACTAGAAGAAGTATTGAGCCATCTAGCTGCTACAAGAGAATAGTAGAGTGGCACAAAAACGGCCAGACACTCGAGCAGGATTACAATGTTTGACTGAAATTAGCAAACCATTGCTCTCTGCTTTACTAGAAGATGCTATGCTCACATCAAACATGACCAGAATGTGGCTATTGTACTTGAAAGAATGAACTTGACCATGCGAAGTTTTTCTTTTACAAAAGTGTTTTTGTGTTTTTTGCAGCATTCTCCCTCTGAACTGGAATACTATTAACTCAAAAAGTATATACATTACAACTGCATTGAAATCCTTTTCTTTTCAGATCTGCCTTCTTTTGTACCTCTTTTCACGCTGCTGCTTTTGAAGAAAGAAACTATAATTTATGGATATCGCTTATACCATTTGAAAGTTCTTTTTTCTTGATTTCCATGGCTTTCGGTTCACATTAACATTTTCATCTTTGGTTCCGTCTTTGTAAGGACAGCAAAACAAAGTGAAACTCTTCGTTGCTCTATTGCCAGATATCTACACCCAAGAAGCAAATTCCCCTCCAAAATCGTATCATTCATTCTCTTACTAAGAGAGAGGGGCATCTTTACGTATCTGACTAAAAAGTTTATGAGTGCGTATTAACGCGTTTTGGAAAACTGCTGTCAGGAAGTTGTGAAAGAACATGTTTATTGCGTTATTCAACGAGGTCGAACATGTTCTTCCACAAATTCATTATAGTAAATCATGCAAAACGCGTTAGAATGAACTCAGGGACATGTTAATCAAATGTACGCAAAGCGTGCTCGTGTCTTTGGTCAGAGAATGAATGAACGTTAACGTTAATTAACGTTTGCTAAGGACTCGCCCTACGAACTGGTTCTTTAGATACGATTTTAGAAACATTCTGAACCCTATAATTTTATAGATAAACATGGCATGTTGCTGTGAGTCGTATAAAAATTATAAGTGCACTGCGATCGCGGAAGTTTTACGCTATAAAGTGAGATTAGGATTAGAACATTTATTTTTAGGGAAATGAAAAGATTTTCTCGTTTGTCATCGAAGAAAAAAATAACTCAAAAAAGTTCATTTTCTCCACCTTAGAGAGAGCAAAATAGGTGGTCTTCAAACTGAGAAATTTTTTTTTGAAAAAGCTCCAAGAAATCCAAGGTTAGCAGTATTGTTGGTCGTCTATAGTATACAAAATGAATTTCAACCCGTGTTATGGTTTCTCCGAGGTTTCTGCGAGGAGACATTTGGCCAATTTCCTGGAAAGTGTTTCGCGTTATTGCTGCAAATTTTTGAGTGTGTGTAGAAGTACCAAAGATTTGTAGATTGTAACAATTTATCGCAGTCGCAATGTTTGAAAACGAACTTCGAAAACGGGTAAACCCTTGTACCCAACACATTTTTGCGTTTCGCTTTGGCCTATTCTGCAATACAGTACTCCTTTTCCCTGAAGTCCATGGAACTCTAATGCGCATTTCGATAACTTTAAATATGCCAAAATTCTTGAGATAAGAGATAGAGCAAACATGGATCGCGACCATATATGAAATTTTTGGACATGCTTCCGGTTTTCACTCGCTGCCTTTCGTTACACGTCTGGAAATAGCAGTTTTTGTGTGTTTTGTGTATTTAAGCGATTTTAGTTTAGTAAGTATTTATTCAGCTCTCAGACAATTATCTGTTACGTAAACTGATCTCGTGTGATTTTTGCGCAAAAAGCAGCAGTCGTTGGAATGTTCGTCGTGGAATCAGTCTGAAACAATTTGCATAAAAAAGTACATTATTTCTTTAGCACTAAACAGTGCAACTAATGACTATGAATGGTTGTGACAGTTACAAAAAAAATTCTTAACTTGTGCTCCTTACTTCTCTCTGATTACTTAGGAAACAGATTGAGGGAACTCAATCAAGCTGCTGGCCAAGATGCAGCTCATATGATTCATTCGCAGTTGATAAACTCACCCCCAAACTTTTTCCTCTTGCCCAGTATCGTATTCAAGCGAACCAATCAGCGCCCTCGTACGATGCTGGGCTAGAGTTTAGAACTGAATTGCTCGATCACGAATAAATTATATGAGATGCAGCTTGGGCAGCTCAGCTCAGTCAAGGCCACCAAACAAACCACCGGTGGCAGTCCGAGAATTTATTTACTGAAGGTGGGGGGGGGGGAGAGGGGAAAAGGGAGTAACAGTTCTGAAAATTTAACGATCCTTTCAGGAATAATTGCGGACTTACAACTCAAAGCCATTGTAGTTGGACTCTGGCTTTGTCATGAAAAAATGGAATGGTGGTTGTAAATTAAAATTTTGAAAGATTTATTCCTATCGTTCTATCTAACTACTCCTAGTTCAGCAGTAATTCTTTGGATTCGAACATCCATATACGTACCCCTTCAGTGCGTAAAGAAAGTATGTTGATTTAGGCAGCAGCAAAATCCTCTTGCTTGTGAGAATTGCGTATACAACTTCTTCGGCGACGTACTGAGGTGACATAAATTCTGTTCTTCGGGAAAGCCTAAAATGCTGCTATAACTACGATGGAGATAGATTAAATCTTAGAAACTCACGGAATATTATTGCACATATTCGTACGGATATATGATGGACAAACGGTTGTGAAATTAATGTTATGGCCGCGATGAAACATCTCATTTTCTAAGGCTTCCTGAATAATTGAGTGATCAAGATAGGCTACAATTTTCACAAATGTCAGTTTTGAGGACAAAACGAATTTGGAAAAATAGCATAATCACAAACCTGGAATCCAAATGCGCCGAATTTTGACGCTGAGTAGTCGATGATATCTGCAATTTGCTAATTTTTGAAAATCTGCGTAAATGTTCTATTTTTTCTCGACTTTTTCTTTGTATTAGTCATCATCTACTTGTAATTCAGAATGATTCTCAAACTGCTCATTGCCTAAAGGGCCGGGCATACTTCAAGCGATTTCAATTGCGACGCGATTTGGCAATATGCCAAGTGTCCATAACTCATTTTAAGCACACTATATGCACTGAAGATAGGACATTTCATCATTTTACGTAAGTTATACATCTTATGCATGTGCAATTTGCTAATGTTGGATCCGAAAAATTCTGGCGAATTGCCAATTCGCGTCGCGACTGAAATCGCGTGAAGTATGCACGGTCCTGAACAGCGCAACAAGTTCTCAGACAAGTGACCGGGACTTCCGCAAACATTTGGGAAACTTCCGCCGGGTCACCTGCGGAATTTCCGTAAACGTGTTGCGAAGTTTCCAAATGGGGTGCTGGGGAAGTTCCGAGGAATGCGAATCACAAAGGCAAAAGAGAATACCTAAGCGAGATTTGGACCTTACTCTATTGACTGTGAGTTTCATCTACTGTCCTCTGCACTACGGCTGAGAAGTTCGATAATGCATGGTGTTGGCGAGGCAATATCATACGAGACAATACATTCAAAACCCTGCGGAAGTACTGGCATACCAAAGTCCTGGGAACCACTGGCATTTTTCCGCAATTTCCGCAGCCTTTGTAAAAGGTTCTGCGGAAGTTCCCTTTTTAACGCTTCCCCTTTTGCAACAGTAGACAAATCCTGCGGAACCGCTGCAAACTTTGCTTGTCCTGTGGAAGTTCCGGTAAATTGTCTGATTTCTTCTTTGCCACAAAATGCAAAAATTTTCTTGATTCTTTTTTTACGATGCTGGAAGCGTACCTTTAGCTCCAACAATCCCTCCAAGTGAACAAATGCATACTATATGTCCAACGTTCCGTTCAATCATTTGCGGTAGAAAAGCTTTTGCCATCTAAAAACCGACTGCTTCATCTGCTCAGGAATCTTCGGGAATTAAAGGATCTTACCCAAATATGAGCCAGCATATTTATTCGTACAGTTTTTTCGATAAATTCATCACATTTGTCCAGAAAGTCTCCACCATCTCGTAGTAGACCAGCATTGTTGATAAGTATATCAACAGGGCCAACATCGGAGGTTACGGTGGATGCAAACTGGTAGATTGATTGCCGATCGGACATGTCTACGCGATAACTGTGAGCCTGAATACATATTCCACATCTTTTAAAAGTACTGGAGTCATATGTAACATGACATGTGAGTCTGCACACTATACACGGCAATCGACGGCTTCCTAACTGGTAGCTCCTCAAAGTTTTTTTTCTAGTGTAAAGCTATGGAAATGTGTACTACTAACTAACACAAATCCAATCAAATCAAAAGCGACAATAAAATAAGGTGAAATTGAAAATGTGCAGATTTAATCTTACATGTCGTCATGTAGCGCGCATGGTGTGCAATACGATATTAAGTTACGAATGATTCGGATATGTGGTAAAAATCATGCATACATAAGCTTCAATTCCTTAGTGGTGAACCAAAGAGGGCCGGGGAGAGTCGCCCATTGAAAAGCCCTATGGGTTATAAAATCACGAAAGTGACTCGCTTTTATTCATGTGTAAGATACTTTGATTCTCAAGAAAATTCGAATTAACTTTGTAAAATTTGGGGGAGAAGGGGGGGGGGGGGGAAGATTGTCTCCCTTCATTCCGAAAAAATTCTTCCGTCACTCTCCCCTCTCTCAGGGAAAAACTAGGACCGCTTTTGCAATTTACCCATCATCTAGAGGCGGTCGAGACAAAATTTCTCACAACGAGCGTGGCTCTGATCACGCCCTTCAAAAACATTTTGGGCGCTTCCTTTTCGCGAGCTGACTTAAAATTGCCCCTCAAAAAAAATTTTAAGGTTATGTATTATGGAATTTCAAAAATCATCGCCTTATCCCTATTTAGAAGTGAAAAAGAGTCAATGCACATTTTTATAACTCATGTAGACCACTTTTGAAGGTTTTCGCGATTCATTTTTAGGGAAAGGGCACTCTCATCAAAGGTTCAAGGTAAAGATTTATATTTTGGCATTATTTTTCTCAACTTCTTACCTCTGCTCCAATTTCTTTGCAGATTTTCCTCGTTTCCTCGTTGCCCTCTTCATCGATATCCCAGAGCACTAATCTGCAACCCTTCGTAGCAAATTTTACGGCTATCTGACGTCCAAGTCCATTAGCAGCACCGGTAATGAGGACAACCTGAAAGGTGTGACATTTTCCCTGCGAACAGCTATGAAAGATCAGAAAACCTCTGCACCTGCCCAGCTATATCCCTAGGTTTTTTCAGTCGTCGTGGTCCGAAGTTGCTTACAACGGCATCACAAATCTCGTAGATTGTAGTGAAAACCATAGAAAAATGAGATCTTGGCAAGTTGCCCAATAACCCTATAAAATAATTTTTACAAATGGGATCTTAATAAAAGAAGAGAAGTGCAGTCAATTAAGGTCAGCGCAAAAGTACTGCAGTTTACTGCAACGATAATTTTGTCGAAATAGTTGAGTTTATTGGCAGAAGTCCAAAGAAAGATGGAAATCGACATCTGCTTTACCTTCAAGAAATTTTTAAATTTTTTTGCACAGATTCGTGCTTACACAGCTGAGTGCACCTCAGAGACGTGAATTTCCTATATTTAGCGCAGATAAATCCATTTGGCACAGATGAATAATGTCATGCAAGGGATTCAAACAGTACCGTCTTGCATACAACGATATACTGGTTTTAAATTCGTGTTAACCCTTTTTATTTTGCTTGTTTTGGAAAAAAAAACAATTTTCAATGCAAATCTTTTGAGCCATTTAAAAGCCTTTTTTTCTAGTTTTTACGTATGCCTTCAATTCCATGAATATTCATGCTCATTCTATAATTTCGTGCCTTAAAGAACCACAAGTCGAAACGGAATTCTACCCTTTTGCTCCATTTCTTTGATGTACACAGGCAAGCGGTGAAGTTTGAAAATTTGTGTAATGTTTGCCGCTTTGCTACAAATAACTTTCAAGGATTCAGGAAAAATTATGAGCAGTGAAATAATCACATCATCAATTTATGTTACGGCTCTTATGGGTCATCTAAGTAAGAATTTTGAAGGGAACGCGATTTCCAAACCTTCGGTCTATTCAGCAAGACAATGGCTCTAGAACTTTTTTTATTAGAAAAAAAATGGAAAATGTAATTTGTTTGACTCCAGAGAATCACAAAAAAAAACTATTTCCTCACCGACTCGAATTAATTAGGTCGTTTTGAGTTCTTTCAAAAATAATCGCAAAGAATTCCACGATTTCCGAGGTTAATATCAACGCTCAGCCAACACCAGCCACACGACAAAGTTGGGCTCCCCATGAATAAGTTATGTTCCTTCAAAGTAGTAATTTTCAAATAAATCGTTTTGGATCTTTGGACTGGAGAATCTTTGTCATTGATGCTGCAATAAAATTTGAGGCATGCTACTGTCAATTTGTGGTTTGTAACGATTTTTTTTTTCGTTAAGTACGTTCTCTAAAAGTTCCTCTTTTGAAGTATGACAGTTTGAAGTACTTCAAAAACGAGTTGTACTTTTGAAACAACCCAATATTCTTTACAAAACAACCCCTAGTCTGAAAAAACGAAGCTTTGAACTGAAATAGAGATAAAGCGGTAAGAGTTCGTTCTTTAAATGAGATTCTTTCCTTATAATTTGCGGCGATAGGGGAAATACATTCTTTTGATGATAGAAACAGGTTGCTTCATAGCTCTAGCACTGATATTTTCATAAGGAAAAATTTTAACTACAAAAAAGAGATTGAACAACCAGGATGGCAGCATTCACTACCAAAACAATTTCTACAAGAACTGGTGTTCTATGAAAAACTTTTGGAGAAATGAACAAAGAAAATGCAAAACTGTGGGTATTGAATTTCCGTGAAAGCTTTCCAGAAAACTAGGACGCTTACGGATGTTTCGAAGAGAAAAATAATAGAGAATACGCGCACGAAGTGAGGACTCTAAGGATATGGTTGTTGACACATTTTTCATGATAGTGAAAATACCGGTTGTTTCCACTGAAATTGCACTAAGTTAGTAGGTCAGTGAGATAAATTTTAGGTTAAAACGGCACTTTTGGCCTAGGAAGTAAGGGACATGATTGATGGTACTTTTTTACTTCTTGTACTTATTCATAAGAAGACCCAAGAAAACAGGGAAAATTCACAGCTTTCGATTCAAAAATGTCACTGATCTCATTTGAGATAATCGAAAAAGAAGATTTTCCTTTGCTTGGAAGCTACCAGAAGATAAAATGAAGTAAATTATTGATGAACACCACTAATAATAATGTAGCGGCGTAGGTCATGGCTAAAAAATAAGAAACTGATAGAAATTAGGTTAAATAAACAGCGAATGACCCCGCTCTGATTATGATCATTCTATAGATGGTCGGTTTCTAAATTTAGCACGGAAAAAAAATTATTTTTTTTCATTATTGTAAATATTTTTTTATTATCGTAATATTTATTGATCGCAATTATTGGTGCGCCTGATAAAGTGATTATCATAACAGAACGGTGATTAACAGCTAAATCAAGGTTAAAAATCGAACGAACCACAAAAAGTCAACAGAAAAAGAACACGCACACAAATTGGGCTTCAAAAATAAAGTTATTACACATTCGTTATGACCGTCAGATAACCGGCAACAGAAAAAAAAGAAGAAGGAAAAAATTAACACAAACGCGGAAGTTCTTACAATCAGAAAGGTCATATGGTACCCGCGAACAGAGTGGTCTGATTGGTATCAATTTATCATGCATTCAAATCGTGGAGATTCGCCAGGGTTCAAATAAAACGCAACCTTGAAGGCTAATAGAGACTTTTCTTCAAGACTATCAGATACCTTAATTGGAAGCAGACTAAATTTCGCAACTTAAGATGTTCTATGTTCATTTAATGAGAAAAAGAATAGAAAGTTTTTTATGTTCTCCTACTTTGAAACCTTGACATTAGCGTGCACAATCTTCGATTTTTCTGTGCCTCAAAGAAAATAATCATTTAATTTGAACCTTAAATGTAATCAATGGACTTTCAGGCCTTTACTGATGGCATCTTCGCCGAAACGTTAGGTACGAATAGAGTGTTCGATTCCATTATCAACCTGCCGAGGCGCAAAACTCAAGACGAATAGGAAAGGCTCTTTTTCTTGAGTTGGAACTTGCTGTACACAAGTTGCTCCAGAATTATGATGCTGTAATTTTTGTTTTTATTCAAGTAGAAAGTAAGTACAGCAAAAATTACAACTTTTCACCAGACACATGGGTTGCGAGTGTAAAGTGGACAGCCAGGTTTCACTACGTTGATCTAGAAAGGAAACGTGACGTATTTCCATGACCTTTGCGATAGTTCTTTGCTGCTGAGGAGCCACTTGCAAGAAATAAATTTGTTGCTCAAGAACGTGTTATACAACTAGTTTGGGCCACCTATTCGCAGAAAACTCTGTAATTTGCGAGTCGCTTGCAGTCGAGGATAACCTTCTTGGGAGAGAAAAACAAAAAAGAATTCATCTTCAAAGGCAATGCAACGGTCCTCGTCTTTAGAAATAGTAAGATTAGCGGGAAGCCGATATAATGCGAAATTCCATGAAATTACTTAGAAGCGTATAATACAATAGCAGATCACAGATTTCATAAGAAGAAAGGTGTTTTGATAGTCTTGATAGATGTAAAAATAATTGAGCATAGAAAAATTCAGATACGGAAAACATTACTTCGAAAAGTTTTTTTTGTCATTTTCTTGCGCGCATGAGTAAAAATGTGAGACACAAACCAAATATTTTAAAGAGACTTATATGATTTTGGCTAATTGATATTTTGTGCATCGATGCCAAGGGAATGCTAACTTATGGAAATTATAGGATGGAGCAACAGTCTGGGAGCCTAGTAATTTTCCAGATAAAATCAGAAGGAAAGTACCTAGAAACAAGAAGTTTAGTGCACACATGAACCGAACCTTTAAAAATACAATGCAGCTCTCAGATTTTGAGATTGCCTCATTTGGCTTCAAAGCAGCCCTTGCAGATCTTGGCTAGTCCGGCAATCATAATGAAATTTTCTCACACCTTCGATAGATGCTTCTGTCAAAATAAATGTGCAGTAGGATAGAGCAAAGTTTTGGCTACAAAATTTTACGAAGAAATTTTTCGCAATATTTAGAGAAAAATGTTGGAATTTCAAGAGAAGGCAAGTGTACTCGCATACTGGAAATTTGGATGCGATTGCGCGAATGGGAGCGAAAAATCATAATCTAAAAAGTATTGAAATTGTTCCATCGATCGAATCCAAATAGATGCTTATATGGAAGACTCGTGGAAAGAATATGGATTGAAATACAGTGCCTGCTGCGCTCCTACAGCTTTCAAAATTATTTTAAAACAAATGGCCTCTGGCACGCAGGCAAATTTCTACTTCGCGTTTTCAAAAGAATAATTCGGACAAAGCAACTATAACGATGTGATAGCGCAAAGCCTCCTCTACATCGCAGGCAGCAAAGTGTTGTAGAATATTCACATATCTTCGGCTACGAAATAGATTGTAATACCTTTTTTTGACAGATCCAATTCTTATGAAGACATATGGCAAGCATTTTTAGCTAGGTGAAATGTGATATGTAGAGTATGATTGCAGCATTATGTGGCGCAAATTTAGAATCAAAATCTATAGTTTCGTGATTTTCACATTGCAAAATCGGCTCCGTGACTTTTGCAGTGCCCTGTATTTCTACTGGGGTCTGTGCATGTCTCTGAAAGATTTACAATATGATGGTGAAATTGCAAAAGTGGTTTTTTACAAGAACCTACTCGTCTTAGGAAAGCTTAACCAAAAATCTTTTTTGGAGGCGTGGCTGTCGCCACGGTTTTCGCTTGTAAATAATGAAGATTTTCAAAAAATTTCTAAGCGTTCAAATTAGCCCTGTGAAAAAAATTTTTAGGGGCGCGTGATTTAAAAAAATTTTTAAAACCCAAATTAGGCTTGTAAATAGAATTTAGCAGTGCGCGAAAAATGCGCACTTCTTGACATCTAATTTCGACTTAAAAGAAAAAATCGCACAGCAATTTGACACCAACATATCAAGTAAAAAAGATCTATGTGGTAGTCGAGTTATCAAAAGGAAACTCCGAATTAAAATAGCTACTTTATGGCAGTCATCATCAGTTCATCCTCTGCGCTTCCTGGACTTCGATTTTTTCACCTATTATTCTAAAAGAGTAAACTACTCATTTTTCAAAGAATACTCGTCATATATTCGTAGAGGTGACTTACAAAAGGCTCTAAAATATTCGACAGAGAGTGGAAGTAATTAAAAATAAGATGATTTGGTGTTAGATTATCCCTAGAGACACACTCACAAAGAAAAGAATAAGAAGTCACCGTGCCACACAAGAAACACGGAACAAATTGTAGCCACCTATCGAGACGGAACGTGGATAGCCGTAGCAACACTAAGCGACCTCCAAGAAAGCAGGTTTACCCAAGCACTGCGGCAAACCGTGTTCGACAGAAAATCTTGCAAAGAAGTTCAAATCACATTTTGTGTCACGCTAGGGTACTCGACAATGCCCTAAATGGGTTCACGTGATCGTGGTAGGATAAAGAAAACCATCAAAAGAAGTGAAATCCTTTTAAGACATTACATTAATTATGAGTTACGAACCTCAAAACGGTAAATAAAAGAGCAAAGTACAGTCTTTCTCTTCACAAAAAAAAACTCGAGATTATTGAACCATTTAGAGCGAAGGAAATGATGGGAAACTTTGAAAAAAACTCTTTTATTATGGTGAACCAACAAATTTGAACTCTTGAAAAAAGAGTTTTTAGAGAGGAACCGCAGTATAAAGCTTACGCAGTCTTGAGATAGTTGGCGAAAAGCCAGCAAAGCGCCCCACTTGAGAGAAAAGAGCTGTCATTTGTGATTTATAGTAAGCGACTGCGATCACACCAAAGACTGAAACACCAGCCATTTCACTTCCTTCCGCTCCAGTTGTTAAACGTGACGCTCCTTTCAAAATTTTATTTTTTCATCAATAAATAACAACAATAACAAGACAACAATATGAACAGCTGACAACAAATGTAGCGCTAGCTACCGTCTCACGTCGTTATGAAGTTGCTGTTGATGCAGGTGTTGAGACTTTTATGCCACTAAGCAGCTGACCACCAACGACATGTTGGGCCATCAATGGATGTGTGCGATCGGGAAGAACCTGAACATTGGCAATGTTTCAAAAGATTGCTCAAAGTCACCACTTCTTGACATTTTGCCAGAACTGAAATGTCGAGTAGCAAGGTCAAACACGTACGCAACATTATTTATCGCTCTCTTTGGACTGTGAATGTGACGAAGTGATAGCCCTATCATTTACGATGTTAACAAGAGTAAAGAGCAAATAACAGCGTGCGTGTAGCTTTGGCCAAGAGATATGTAGGCATCCTTTCCGTTTCAATGATAAACTTGTGAGAAACTAATGCAGACAACGCTTAGACTCTGGAAACCATGCATCGACGTCGTTGATTTGGAGAAGACATAGGCTGCGTCCAAAGTTGCTCGTCTCAGCGCCATACTAGCGCCGTTTCATCACCGTGCTGGCGCAGTCCCGCTGGCCGGCCATGATCACGGGGCGCTACATGTGTGTTACTGCGTTGGAACAGAGCTGGCACAGCGCCGGCACAAGGGCAATGAGGTGACCCATATCTGATATTTTACCATCGAAAAATACTTCTCCTGATCACCTGATGAATCCGAAACATCTGCTCGGACAATCGCACATTCAAGCATTCATGATCCATTAGCCAACGATGGGCGTCCATAATAAGCTACAATAGACCGAAGTTGTACCTACACTACCAGTAAGCGTAGATAATATCCTCAAAGAAAGTAGGAATGAAAAATGATACCTCCATATGAGGCGCATAGACAACAACTGAACCGGATGGCCGTAGTTTCGGGAAGAGAGCTTCTAGAATGGATAGGGGGTCCACCTGAATTTTCTCAATTAGACGAGAATGTTTGAGGAAGTATGGAATACTAGCTGGCTTGCCCGGCTCCGCCGGGCCTGCCAGCTAGACCCGTGTACGTATGTTCCAAATAGAAAATTCCATTTCTGAACCGATCCGGACCAAACTTTGCACACATACACTTCGGGCCCCGGCGGGTGTCACAGTCCACTTTTCGTTATCGATCGATGTCGATTATACCGATTTTTATCGATCTTTTTTGCAGAGTTCACCTACAGGGCTAGGAGTTGGCACAGGGGGGAAGTGAGCATGGGGATTCCGAACACAATATTAGTTTTCAGAATTATCGATTACTTTTATTGATTTTATCGATTTTTTTGTAAATTTTGACCTGCGGGGCTGGGAGTTTGCACAGGGGGGTAATCGAGCATGCTGATTACGAACACAATATTAGTTTTCAGGATCGTCCATTACTTTTATCGATTTTATCGATTTTTTTTGTAAAGTTTGACCTGCGGGGCTGGGAGTTTGCACAGGGGAGTAATCGAGCATGCAGATTACGAATACAATATTAGTTTTCAAGATCGTCCATTACTTTTATCGATTTTATCGATTTTTTGAAAATTTGAGCTAGGGGGCTGGAATTTGGCACAGGGGTGTAATCGAGCATGCTGATCACCCCCCTTGGGGATGATCAGCATGCTCGATTACCCCCCTGCGCCAACTCCCAGCCCCCTAGCTCAAACTTTGCAAAAAAATCGATAAAATCGATAAAAGTAACCGATAATCCCGAAAACCAATATTGTATTCGGAATCCCCATGCTCGACTACCCCCCTGTGCGAACTCTCAGCCCCGTAGCTCAAACTTTGCAAAAAAATCGATAAAATCGATAAAAGTAATCGATAATCCTGAAAACCAATATTGTATTCGGAATCCCCATGCTCGATTACCCCCCTGTGCCAACTCCCACCCCCGTAGCTCAAACTTTGCAAAAAAATCGATAAAATCGATAAAAGTAATCGATAATCCTGAAAACCAATATTGTATTCGGAATCCCCATGCTCGATTACCCCCCTGTGCCAACTCCCAGCCCCGTAGGTGAACTCAGCAAAAAAATCGATAAAAATCGATAAAATCGATATCGATCGATGACGAAAAGTAGCCTATGACACTCGCCGGGGCCCAAAGTGTATGTGTGCCAAGTTTGGTCCCGATCGGTTCAGAAATGGAATTTTCTATTCGGAACATACGTACATACAGACATACAGACAGACATACAGACAGACATACAGACATACAAACAGACATTCAGCTTTATATATAAGATTTTCTGATTTACAGTTCTTGTAGCTATAATCAAAGCATCTACGCCATCTTCAAGTAAAGCCAGCCCTCGCTTTTCTCTAGCCAATCGATCAGCTTTCCGTGCTAAGGACGTGCCTTCTGCAGCCTAAGTTTCAAATTATAGATGGCTCCAATGCAAGATGTCTCTGCAACATGATACCTCCTCCTCATCCATCGGTTCATCTTCCAAAGAAATATCTTTAGTATCATCGACTTGTTTGGCGGTTCCCAGTAACGAAGCTATGCAAACTGGCAAAAATGTGGAAAATATCTGAAAAAAGCTTACTTTTCCAAAGTTCTCCTTATTTCAGAACTGATGGCAAAAACCTCTTCGCTGAAGTTCATGCTATGAACGCATGGTATGGATTGTGCTATGAGACCCCGATGAAGATGGATGCACGAGCCTAGACCAGCTAGCCTATCGACCACGGCTGCAGAAACTAAGCCCAGCACCTATAAAAAGCTCATTACAGATGAAGGGCAACTTACCCTATAAAAGAAATGCATTCATCACATGACTTGAATAAAAAATCAGATGTGCCACAGAGTGATGAATAATTTGATCTGGTAGTATGAAATAAAGGGAAAAATACCGTGCGATTTTGAGAAAAAGCGGATAAAAATGATCCTCAAATATAGATAGACTAACCTGATCAAAAACAACGCAGTTTTTACCATGATGTACATCTGCCAACTGAATGATCATTCCTAATTGGTCGACCCTCAAAATTGTTGGTAATCATCAGTATTGCTTGTAAGTGTATAAAGAGAAAAAACCTCAAGTTAGAAACCCGTCCACAGTCTTTCATATAGTAAGATCTACACAGTAGTCGAACAGTTGGCTTGAGAATGAGAACTCTAGAAAACAGTAGAAGGACTTTAAATCTTAAAATATATAAAAGTTTCAGAAAAAGCACCTCAGTGCTCGGGTAAAATAACGAATTTGAATGATTGTGTACCTGTCTGAATGCTTTTTCGTTTTCCGTCGTATATACTTGCTTTTTGAATATTCTGTACGTGAACTAAACGATTTGCTACCTTCTACTAATTTGGAGACCTATAAAAGACGAAATTCCCTAACGTTGGATTCCCTTATAAAAGTTGCTCACTAGCTCTCCAGCTGAGATCCCTTGACCTTTGAGAGCGAGAACATCTTCTTGACTAAGTTTTTGAAGAGCCTCAACGGAGCACTGCTTTAAGAGAGTTAAATAAAAAAAAATAAAGAACTCACTTGAGCTGGGTTGAGGTTTTGCTCCTCTTGGTTGCACTCCTCTAAAACTGTAGATTCGCTGTCAGCACTGCCATTTACATCACGCAGTTCTAAATTGGCAAAATTGTTGAAAGCGGAAAAATCAAGGAAAAACGGTGACAGCATAGCTCACCAATGTCTCCCACGCCTTCTTCCTGGACTAGCTGAGAAGCAGAAATGGGAATAGCTTTCCCCGATGACACCTCAAAGAGACCGTAAGGATGTCCAAAAACGCTAAAAAAACCACAATTTCGCAAAAAAAACGGCAAAAGACCTTGTACTAGCATACAACTAGTACTTTTAACAATGATCAATGGATGTGGATGAAAAAAGTTGGCCTAGACGTACTAGTAAAAGGGCCAAAAAAACAATGGTGACAAAAAATTGTTCAATTTCACACTGTGACTGCAGTAATAGTATACTATATTGTATAGACTGTCAGGAAATTCTGAACTTTTGAGCATGTAGCCAGAAACAAATCACAGAACATTTTTTCAAATAAACGAGCAGAAGACTGTACACATAAGCGCACAATTCTTGTACACTAACTCTAGAGGATTTATTGGCTCTCAAACTCTTTGTTCTATAGGCAATTCATCGCACGCAAGGACCGCGGACCTGTCGGCGGTCCTTGCGTGCGATGAATTGCCTATAGAACAAAGAGTTTGCTGAATCCAATGCACTCTCGCCCCTCTTACCGTCTGCTGTCTCTCCCACGCACGAACTATCTCGGCCGGAGGCAGCAGGCTTACAGTCCGTGCATGCGATGAACCGCCTATACATCAGAAGTTGTAAGAAACCTTGGGAAAACCCTTACAAGTTCTGCAACACGCGATCAAGAAACCTTTTTCACTGTCCCATAGCATAGAACACAAAGCTCAAAATGCGTGCTTTGGCTATCAAATATCGGCCCTAAGGTACAGATGGAGAAAAACATAAAAATGTTGGAAACAACTGAACGCGCCGCCGCAGTGTCTGCAGAATTCGCATATTCTGCGTCAATCTCCGTTGTCTTCACAAGAAGCAAATTTCTTCTACCATAAAAACTTCGCTGATTCGAGTGTTCACATGAACATGTAAGAAAACAAAAGATGACGAGTAAGTTATCTTCAGATGAAATTGATAGAAAATTAAGAAATTTCTTGAGAAAGAAGTACAAAACCGGTTAATTTGAGATGCTGGAATCTAAAAGGAAGAAATCATACCTATCTGCCTCAAATTTCAATTTTTCGATGAGCACTTTCTGCTTGGCGGATAGTCGCATTACACGAATATGCTCACCGCCGACTTTCTGTACAACCACATAGCTTCCCTTCTCGATCGGCGATCCCCCACTCGTAACTGCTACTCGTTCACTCATAATATACGCTCTGCAAAAAAATAAACAATGAGCGCAGGGCACTCTATCGATCTGCGATGAGAACGCATAGCACAATAAATTGTGACGAATTGTATTGTGATGTAACTCGCCAAAAATGGAGGAAAAAACAGCCACGTTTTCATGTACGGAAGAGTTGAGTGAAAAAACTTGCGTCGAGAGATTTCGATCGGAAAATGAGAGCTATGGATTTTTGCGTACGGTAGCCGGCCAAGACTGCATGCGTGGCATGGCGATGTGGGGCGTGGCTCTGCGAATTCGACAGCGGGCTGGTGCCCCCTTCCAAACCTCAATCCTCTTCTTTTTTCGGCATCATGGAAGAGTTTCTTCTTACAGATTCTTCTAGGAAAAGAGTAGATCTAGTCGCAGTAGATTTTATGCTTTTCCAGAGACATTTGCATGCTGTTTGTGCTATTCTTGATTGAGAATTGTATTGGATGTTTGTGCGCGGATTCAATAATCTGTGACTCAGCGATCCTTTGTTCTGGTACAGACGTCATTTTCATCCCCAAAAGCAATATACTCTTCTTTCTACTCTCGCTTTGTTCTCAGAGTCAATATTACAAATGAGCTCACTGCAAAACTGAAATCAAATAATGAGATATCAGCTCTCCTCCTCTAATCTCCCATTCTTGAAAAGAATCACTCGAATCGTGATCGAACCACTTAAAGACTATAGAAGAACCTCATTTTTTTGGTAAAGATGCTTTTCTGCGCGGGTCATATTACATCCTGAAAGTGCATTTGCAACAAAATTTAAAAAGCGAGCCCAACGTTTGTTCAGTCATAGGAATAGGCTATTTCTCGGGAGTTTATGTGAAATGAGGTCGCAGTGGAATGCAAAGAAATAACGGAAATGGGCCCGTACACATCAAATGAGTCGCATGTGAATGTGATATGTATTGGGAACTGTATGTGGAGGACCTTCAAGCTAAGTAGAAAAAGTCATTTCGATGTGTAAACATGAATAATTGGATTTTTAGGTTTAGCTAGCGGAAAGCAAGGTATATATTTCTCCATTTTTCATTTCATAGAATTTTGTCTATAGTCTAATAATTCCGACGGTTGACGTAGTTCATCTGCGGTGACGACAACATTTGCGCGGAAAGAAACGTAGTGTTGCATACGTGCGACTTGCGCGTGAAAATCGCCCTAGAGCGCACATCCCCATCGTTTACGTGTGTACTGGCCCAAGGAAATTTTTCTTCAAGTCTTGCCTAGCTTGCTTTATCTTTTTGAAGTTATGTTTGTTGAGTCTCTTTTTATCCATATTAGAAGATCTCTAATGAACTGTCACAATACAATTTCTCTGTTCAGTATTAGGCCATGCTATAGCGCGTTACTACAATCGAACTCTAGCTTTGTGAATCTGATTATAGTTTACGTATCTGGACACGGCAGCAACTATCAACAGTTTTCAAATTATGTTTACAGTTTTCAAATTATGTTTGAGTTGCAGATTAATCTGTTATGCTGTGTTATTTGTAACTATCGATCTTCACATCGTTTTAGGTTTCGAGTTTCCAAATCATGTTGTGCTTCATTGTGCATTCGCATCTATATTCTGTATTTTGCAGAGTAGGGCGTTTCTGCTCTTTACTTGAGAACGATGACGAACTGTTTCTGGTCTATCATCGTTTTCTTAGGGCTTATACCGCTTGAACAAGGATTCTACGTTCCTGGAGTGGCTCCAGTTGAATTCAAAAGCGGTGATCCTATAGAAGTCAAAGTAAGCGTTTATGCCATGCATTGGATTCTTTTCGTTTATTAGCTGAACTTGCCTGCTAGGAAATTTTTATAGGCTATAAAATTGACGAGTACGAAAACAATAGTTCCATATGAATACTACTATCTTCCATTTTGTCGTCCCGATGGAGAGTTGCTTTACAAATCGGAGAATCTTGGCGAAGTCATGCGAGGAGATCGTATCGTGAATACACCGTACCAGGTCCAATTTTCATGCCCTTCTGCAAAATGAGGTGTAATTATTGTTCTTTTTAGTTGTTCATGAAGAAGAATGTTGCATGTGCTTCCGCATGCACAACAACCGCTCCGATGGAAATAACTGGTGCAGCGGCTAAAAGGCTAATGGATCGCATCAAAGAGGACTACCATGCGCATCTGTTAGTTTCTATGTTTTTGTTCTGGTGGTGATTTTTTCTGCACTCAAGCAAGACAATCAGATTGCGACACTTTTAATGTGAGAGAACTTGCTTGCTTTCAGATTAGTCGATAATTTACCTTCCGCAACCAAGTATGAAGTGCCCAAAACTGGCGAGATATTTTACGATCTTGGTTACAAGATTGGATGGGTTGGCGAGGATGGGAAGGTAAGCCCTTTCGTTGATTTAGAGTTGTTTTCTTCGCTCTGTGGAAACCACAGAATCATTTTAAGCTTTTTTCTTTATTCTCATTTCGGTCTTAGAATGAGATGGGCATAATAGGCAAAGTATGAAACGTCGTTGTTGCCTTGAAAATCTCCTGTTCATCGCGATTTGACATATCGTCTCTCTCCCAGAAATGTTCCCCTAGGTACCATCAACGTGACCTCCTTTTGCTCGTTTCAACGTGTCAATTTCAAACAAGTGCCTTAATTTTGCTGGAGTTGACGTGTTAAAACGATCGAAAGGCAGACAGCTGATGGTACCTATGGGCATCTCTGAGGGACAAACCATATGACAAAGCCTTTGGTATGTGATTTTGTGCAAAAGGTGGAATTGGTGCCCAAGACACTTTTTCTAAGCTGCAGTTGCGCAGACACTACGTGCCTGCTCCGCTTTTCGCATAGCTACCTTTCTTGGCAATACATGACTGGCTCTTATCGGCCGCTGCAATAACAGCTATGGTCGTAAAATGTTTTTGCCATAGAGTAATTTAATATGTTTGTGACATTTGTCGCCTCAAATCTATTATATATCAGCTCGTGAGATGTTGCAAAACCGCATAATTACTCTAAATCGTTTGAAATTAGCGAAAAATACCATCTTACGATGTTTGTAGGCATAATGTGCTCGTTAGTCCTCATCAGCAATACCTCGATTTAACAGAGATTCAAGGATTTTACATCATTTGGTAATATTTGATGGTTATGATGCATCGAACTTACAGGTATTCCTGAACAATCACTTGGACATCGTTATGCTCTATCATGAGCACTTGCCAGGACTCTACCGAGTTGTTGGCTTTGAAGTGAAGCCTCGTTCGGTCAAAACAGTCACTTTCGATAACAACAGGGTAAAAGTCAATGCAGATCGATTGCTTATAACGATTGATGCTTAGGAATGCGTCGGTGTCGACAAAGAAATGAATTTCTATGAATTGAAAGAGGAAGATCAAAAGATTCATTGGACATACAGTGTATTCTGGGAACCTAGTGATGTGAGTTGTGCTTGCACTGCTTCCAGTTATCGAATATAGCTGAGTTGCAGATTCCTTGGGCTAGTCGATGGGACGTTTATCTGTCCGTGAAAGCTGTTGATATCCACTGGTTCAGCATTTTGAATTCGATTGTAGTCGTACTATCGTTGAGCGGTATGTTTGATACTATAATGATAGTGTAGGAGATCTTTACTTCAAAATGATTTAGGTTTTCTGAGTGTATCAATCGTACGAACTGTGCGTCGAGATATCGCCCACTATAATAAGGATGAAGCTGAGGTAAGAATTAGCATCTGCATCAGTCAATTCAATGAACTGGCATTAACTTTCTTTTTGGTAGTCATCACCGCATGACAGTTCTGATTCGTATTGAATGTATAGTCTAAAAACCTCTATTTTTCAGGATGATACCTTGGAAGAAACAGGCTGGAAGCTTGTTCATGGAGATGTTTTCCGGCCTCCTCCTCATCAAATGATCCTTGTAAATATGGTCGGCACTGGCATACAACTGCTTGGAATGGTTGGAATCATTGTTTGTAAGTTTCAGTCGAAACTTCTTTAAGTTTGCCTATACTGCTCATCCGTTACAGTCTTCGCTATGCTGGGTATGTTGTCCCCTGCAAGTCGTGGTTCGCTCATGTCCGCCGCCGTATTTCTGTTCTGCTTCATGGGTCTGATCAGCGGTTACCATGCAGGACGTCTCTACAAAACCATGAAAGGAAGGAATCCGATTCGATGTGCCATCCAGGTATTTTCTGGTGCTGATTGCTCGTATGACGTAGTGGGAGTATGCGATGCCAAGGAATGTGCTACGTTTATTTAATACCTCGCTGTTTTTAGTCCAAGTTGCATACTCATTATTACAGACCGGTACTCTTTTCCCTTCGCTAATTCTTGGGAGTGGATTCGTTCTCAATTTCTTCTTGATCGGCAAACAATCGTCAGGGGCTGTGAGTATTCATTTCCCCTTCTGATAAGAGCGTTACCAGCCTCTAATTTGTAGGTTCCGTTTGGAACAATGATCGCCCTTCTTTTGATGTGGTTTGGCATTGATTTGCCACTTGTATTTTTGGGCTTTTACTTTGGATACAGAAAACAGGTACTGTTGATCATTGCGTTTTATCTTTTTGAAATTTAGGTTTGCCTTCATATTTTGCTGTTGGAACCTTTGGCCGATTCAGCAAGTTTTTTTAGCCCTACACTCACCCAGTGCGCACCAATCAAATTCCACGCCAAGTACCTGACCAGCCATGGTACCTGAGAACAGTTCCTTGTACATTGCTTGCAGGAGTGTTGCCATTTGGTGCCATGTTCATAGAATTGTTCTTTATCTTCTCGGTAAGTTGTCGCTAGTATAGGTGGCATTCTTCTTATGTTTCGAAAGCTTTTTTTGAACTATGCTTTTTAGGCCATATGGGAGAATCAGTTTTACTATTTGTTCGGTTTCTTATTCATTGTTTGTTTGATTCTTGTGATCAGCACAGCGCAGATCTCTATCGTAGCCACATATTTCATGCTTTGCGCCGAGGTTCGTTTTTGCTTATTCTCATTTTTTTTTTGTGCCAGACTAGCTTGTTTTGCAGAATTATCGCTGGTGGTGGAAGTCCTTTGTAGTAAGTGGAGGTTCTGCTGTGTATGGTAAGTGCATTCTTTTGTTAACATGCTCATTCTATGCCTACTCCTCGAAATTTATTTCATCTCATGAAGCCTTCATTATATTCTCAAATATAAGTTGTTTCACCAAGGACAAAAGAGCAGGTTTGCGCATTGTTTCAGTGATGGCATATTCAATATTCTATTACAACACCAAACTGGATATCGAAGGATTTGTACCCACTGTGCTATACTTCAGTTATTCTGCCTTAATGGCAATTACCTTCTGGTTCCTCACTGGTACAATTGGATTTTATGCTTCATACGCATTCTTGCGACGCATCTATGCAGCTGTTAAAATTGATTAAGCTTTTCTCACTTCTAACCGTTATATCTCCTGTAGACCTGTGCGTGTCATTCCCTTGTTGATGCAGCAGCAATTTGAGCGTATCTTAAAGTACTCTTGAGTGCTTTAGCGTCATTCGATACGCCAGTCATCTTTTTTATTAAGGAGTGCAACTTCCTCTGATTGACAAGATTGTTTTTCGCGCTTTGTAGATCTGTTTATGCCGAAAATTATTACACTCCTTTATTTGGCCCACCCGGCAGCCAGCCATCTTTAATGCGCTACATTCCTTCCTTATTGCTGTGACTTGTTTTTTGCGTTAGTTCTTGTCATCAGATGTGATCCTTTGATGTGTTAATGTACTGGTGTAATACTGAGATAAATTAATATAAATGCCAGATTTCACGAGAAGATGGTTGCTCTGAAGGCCTATGATTTCGATGCACAAGGTTTTCTTGCCACTGTTGTGGTTTTTATGTTTTAGGCACCCGCCACACTTGATCCGCTTAATCCACTTGATCCGCTTGATCCGCTTCATCATTGGTCAATTCAGTGAACTGACCAATAGTGAAGTGGATCAAGCGGATCAAGCGGACAACCGCTTCGCTATTGCTCAGTTCACTGAATCGACCAATGACGAAGCGGATTAAGCGGATCAAGTATGGCGGGTGCCTTAGAGTAAATCGAGAGATCATACTTAACGGGCTTCAAAGTTAACGCAGATCCGTCGTGATGAATTAAAGGTCTATTTAACATCCGCTTTTCCTTTTCAACCGTTGAAGCCTGACAGCACATGCTGTCTCCTCAATAGTTGTGCATTTTCTGCTTGTTTCTCTAACAGTGGGTTTATAACAGATTTGATTGTTTGGTTTTATAATAATCT
This sequence comes from Cylicocyclus nassatus, assembly GCA_958299035.1. Taxonomy (NCBI): domain Eukaryota; kingdom Metazoa; phylum Nematoda; class Chromadorea; order Rhabditida; family Strongylidae; genus Cylicocyclus; species Cylicocyclus nassatus. The sequence goes on from CATQJL010000112.1 coordinate 25,094,244, forward strand.
ATCGCATTATCGCCTTTGATAGATGATTTATGATTACAATGTGAAGTTTTCTATTCGAATGCTGATAAAGAATATTCTGGGAGTGTCAACTATTTCCTCTGAGAAAGGTTGCGACCGATGACGTATACAGTTTGGTTAATGTCTACTTTGTTTTTATCCATTCCTGAGGTGGAACCAAAGGCATGATATGATCTTTTCGTCGCTAGTGCAAGCGACAAGAAGTGGTGTTATCGTGACGTACATCGCTGTGTGTAGACCGAAAGGAGCTTGTAGCAGTAGCGTCCTCGTCATCTGGGAATGTTGGACGATGCTGCTTCTTCAAGCGCTCCCCGGCTTGCGGATCCACTAAAGGCCAGGTGAGGTATTTTCTTTAGCTTCTGCGATTAAAGGCAGCGTCCAGGCAGATCTGGACTATGGGGACTTTCACGTAGATAGTAATCTTGGGGCCCTAAATAAGCCACTGCCCAACCGGCAGCTCAGGTAGTGTGCTCTAACGGCTGAGATATTCGCCTCGAAACTGGACCCCGGGATCGTGTTTCGCATGGATTCATGGCGCAAACCATCAAATTCGCGCGAGGACCCATGGGTTGCGCCATGAATCCATGCGAAATACGACCCCGGGGTCCAGTTTCGAGGCGAATATCTCAGCCGTTAGGGCACTACCTGAGCTGCCGCTTGGACAATGGCTTAGTTAGGGCCCCAAGATTACTATCCACGTGAGAGCCCTATATGTCCAGGTTAGCCTGGACGCTGCCTTTAACACCCTCTCAGTGTGTAACTTTGGCATCTTATACTAATGTGAGTCTAGAAAGCAGAGTTTGATTTGAGAGCAGAAGTTCCAACTAGTATGGTAATTGCCCTTGCATCCAGCAGAAAGGTTGACTTCGAACTTTTTGTTACTTTGTTGGCTTCAGTTCGCCCGCATCGATTTTTGGCTAGTACAGCAGGGAAGTGTAGGACGAAAACCAACCTTCTAGTACAGGAAGTTTTGGATTATCGGATCGCGCCCGACCAACACGGAAGAAGAGCGTTTCCATCCTGTTAGTGTGTAAAAAAATATACAGTCTGTAATCACGTAATATCTGCTGCATGACGAAGGCGGTTGCCCAAATAGGCTGAAGGCTGTCGCGCACGCGGCGCGCGGGCAACTGTCAACCACCGGGCGCGCGCACGCTCGGTCAGCGGTCATCCACTGTAACGTGCGCGTGCCCCGTGGCTGACAACTGCCCGCGCGCCGCGTGCGCGACAACCTTCAACCTATTTGGGCAACCGCCTTCGTCATGCAGCAGATATTACTCCTCTTTTCGTCGGCGCAGTTGCAACGTGAGAGCTTCGCGCGTATGGCTTGGGCATTCGAATTGGCCTCATTGATCGTGAGTCTGCACGCTTGGACCTCGCGTCGCGGGAGCGTAACTCCTGTCGAAAAGAGCACATGATTGACACACACTGTAGGCGAGTCATCGCATGAAGAGACTGGACCGTGCATGCTCAGACAGTCGATGGGATACCTCCGGAGCAGAAGTGGCAGGGTCGCGGGCTTTCCCCAGCGGAGGATTGCCACTTCGCGCTCCGGAGCCCTGGTATTTCACGCATTTTTGTGCTCCGGGGCTCTCCCAAAAGTGGCGCACCTCCGGAGCAGAGATTTGCGCGTCCCGGAGAAGGGTCCCATTCGCTTGCTTGTGACGGCACCGTGACCTACAAGAAGGGACCGCCCCCTCGCCCCGCTCTCATTGGTCATTTGGGTCCTCCGCGGCTTTGCCAGATTTCGACTGTCCGCCGCGACTACGGCACCGACTGTCTGAGAGAGCACTCAATCAGCGAAATGCCAACGGGTGCGGATGACGCCCTGTCCCTACGCGCGGAGTCGCCGTGTTCGCACTGGGAAGAAAAGGGACCAGCATCATTAGATTGGGAAAATAGCTATGAACTGTTCGTTCATGGAAGAAGAATAATACATAGATGGATATATAAAAACTTGCTCAGACATATCTTCCTTTTGTCTTCGCTCTACCAGTTTTTTTTTGCGAATCACCGATTATACGTTAGTGGAAAATGAATGTCCGCAGTGCAACATCGACATCCCCGTGCGCCCTCATATCAATACGCTTGAGCTAGTGCTTATCGATGACTCGTCCAACTGGATGTTATATGAGTCCTAGCGATATCAAGCTTCTGTCCTTATACCGTATAGGGTAAACAGCGTCCAATTAGACTTTGGGGTTCATTTCAGATTTGAGCCTTCTCTTCAGCGCTTATTTTGGAGGAATGCTCTTTTTTGCAGAATGGCATATATAGGCGACTAGCTGGCTTACCCGGCTCCGCCGTATCTGGACCAAACTTGGCACACATACACTTCGGGCCCCGGCGGGTGTCACAGTCCACTTTTCGTTATCGATCGATGTCGATTTTACCGATTTTTATCGATTTTTTTGCAGAGTTCACCTACAGGGCTAGGAGCTGGCACAGGGGGGAAGTGAGCATGGGGATTCCGAATACAATATTAGTTTTCAGAATTATCGATTACTTTTATTGATTTTATCGATTTTTTGTAAATTTTGACATGCGAGGCTGGGATTTTGCACAGGGGGTAATCGAGCATGCTGATTACGAACACAATATTAGTTTTCAGGATCGTCCACTACTTTTATCGATTTTATCGATTTTTTTGTAAAGTTTGACCTGCGGGGCTGGGAGTTTGCACAGGGGGTAATCGAGCATGCAGATTACGAATACAATATTAGTTTTCAAGATCGTCCATTACTTTTATCGATTTTATCGATTTTTTGAAAATTTGAGCTAGGGGGCTGGAATTTGGCACAGGGGTGTAATCGAGCATGCTTGATTACCCCCTGTGCCAACTCCCAGCCCCCCAGCTCAAACCTTGCAAAAAATCGATAAAATCGATAAAAGTAATCGATAATCCCGAAAACCAATATTGTATTCGGAATCCCCATGCTCGATTACCCCCCTGTGCCAACTCCCAGCCCCGTAGCTCAAACTCTGCAAAAAATCGATAAAATCGATAAAAGTAATCGATAATCCTGAAAACCAATATTGTATTCGGAATCCCCATGCTCGATTACCCCCCTGTGCCAACTCCCAGCCCCGTAGCTCAAACTTTGCAAAAAAATCGATAAAATCGATAAAAGTAATCGATAATCCTGAAAACCAATATTGTATTCGGAATCCCCATGCTCGATTACCCCCCTGTGCCAACTCCCAGCCCCGTAGGTGAACTCAGCAAAAACATCGATAAAAATTGATAAAATCGATATCGATCGATACGAAAAGTAGCCTATGACACCCGCCGGGGCCCGAAGTGTATGTGTGCCAAGTTTGGTCCGGATCGGTTCAGAAATGGAATTTTCTATTCGGAACATACGTACAGACATACAGACATACATACAAACAGACATTCAGCTTTATATACAAGGACTAGCGACCCTAAGGGCCGCTTGCAAGTGGGTTGGGGCAATACAATTTAGCCGTATGATTGTCAAGACAATTACACCTACGTTTTATACTTTCAGTTGTGGGCAACACGAAACTGATTAATCAATGACTTTTGACTTTCCTCTAAATATAAGAATCTCATTGTTGATAGTCGATATCTTTTGAGTCCCTTTTAAAAATTTTCTTTGGGCCAAATTTTTCCACCAACCTTCACTGAGAATCACCAAGCAGTCGATTCTCAGAACAACGATGTAGTCTACAATACCTCAGCTAAACTGAAAACATACTTTAATGTCCGAAAAATTTCGGCAGCAAACACAAGCATTGTTCTCATGCCCTGCGTGTCGCTTACAGACCACATTTTTGAATAAACCCTGCTCCGCGTACCGCCTACAGAGCGACATACGTAAGAGCTGCCCCGATTGTCCAGAACGGTATTTCACGAGAAAAAGCTTTCTTACGGGTTTTCTACAGAGTTGTAACCTGAGAAAGTACTGTCCTCTGAACAACAATAAATGATATTACATTCTGGGATAAATCTGCCACGCCCCCTGCACAATAATAATGCGAGGAAGCGGTATGGGCTGCTTACAGAAGAAAGAAACTGCCCGCGAACGGTGATCAGTCATTAGAAGGGCCCTATGGGCTGCTTACAGATCCTTACTTTGAAGAGTAACTGCCCTGTGGGCTGCCTACGAACCGATATTTTTCAAAAAAAACTGCACATGAAAAAGAAGCCTATGAGCCGCTTGCGGTCCTTCACTTCGAGAAGAGGTTGCCCTATGGGCCGCGCATAGACCGATATTTTAAAAAGGAATTGCTCTTAAAATCTTCAAATTAACCTTTAAAAAATGCCCAAAGAGCCGCTTGGACTACTTTTTCAAGAAACAACCGCTCTGTGTATACCACAAGCTAATATTTTGAGAACAAGAGAAGCTCTGATGCTGCTTAAGACATATCTTTACGTCCTAACTAATGCATCAAAAAATAACAGCCCTACGCTCCACTGTAGACCAGTAACTATAGGAAGAACATGCCCTATGAGCCACTGAAAGACCAATGTGTTAAGAGGTTACAATCCCTATAGACCGATGTTTATAAAAAAAATAATTGCCCTATAAGAAGCTTATGTACCGGTTCAGAAAGTACACAAATTCCTCCCCTGACCCCCAACAAACCCATACTTGAGAAAAAACTCTCATACCGAATGGTATGACTAGGAACACTGAATTAGGGCTTTCTTCCCTTGCCTATAGAAGGCGTAAGTTTGACCTTCTCATGGCACATAAGATTGCGTATGGTCATTGTGGCTTGGATTTCGGGGTATTTTTTCCTACCAGGATTTCTAATACAAGGGGAGGGAGTAGAAAATTGATTATCTCCAGATCAAAACACAAAGTTCGCCGACACTTTTTTACATGTCGTGTAATCAATGACATGGACAAGCTTATTAGAAAACGCCTGTTTCCTGCAAAGTTGTCTACGTTTAAGTCTGTTTTAAGGAACTATCTACAGTCTCGGTAATTTGTTGTTACTAACACGGGTTGGTCACGAGCTATCACTCATGATTCCATTTTTGTTGTGTTCTGGTTTCGTATGTTCTTTTTTTTTTTTTTTTTGGTATTGTTGCAGTTATCATAGGGTTACCCTATGCAATAAATGAAAATGAACTGCGCTAAGGCCGCCCTACAGACCGATATTCTGAGAAAAAGCTACCTTACAACCATTCTCCCCCTCCCCCTCCTCCTTCCCCCACGGACCAATAATTATGAGAAGGCGCTGTCCTATAGGAACCAGCCCGATATCCTAAAATTCTATTACCCTAGAACCCCTACAAACTGTACTGCCGTACGAAGCGCTCACATATGATCTGCTCTATGGAGCCAAAGACCGAAGTTCTGATCGAAGAAAATGGAGCTACCAGCTACTTAGATACCTACATAACGGTATTTCGAGGAAATGCCCTTGAAATCCATACAAATCGACATTCTGTGATAAAACTGCTTTACTGGCCTCTTACAGACCAAAATTCAAAAAAGAAATGCCATATGAGATTCTACAGACCGATATTTGGAGGGAAAAAACTGCCTTATGGGCTTGGAAGAAGCCGCCCTATGGGGGAAGGAGGAGGGGGGGGGGGGAAGGGGTAGTTGCAAACCGATATCTTGTGAAAAAATGCCCATAGGCCTCTTGCAGGCCATTATCTTGGTAAGGAACTGCCTTATGCGCCGCTTACAGACCGGTATATGAAAAACATCTTGAAAGAAATTGCCTCAAAAGCCGCTCATAGATCAATATTTGAAAAAGAACCGCTCTGCGAGTCCCTTATAAACAAGTATTTGTGATTTCCCAGTATCCAAAAAAAATAATAATGAATCGCTTACGATATTCACGTTCATGCAAAGCAACTTTCAAAGGGACTACCCTATGCGCCGCATACAGACCGACTATTCTAGGAGATGCTCTGGCCGCTTATAGATCAGCATCTGAGAAATAATTTTGCCATATGCGAAGCTTATGGAACGATAACTGAATGATTTGTAGAAAAAACTCGCTACGTGAAGCTTACAGATGCCGATCAATACTATTAACAGAACTGCCTTACGAGCCCCTACAAATCAAGAAAGTGTCCTATGAACAACTACATTTATTGAAAGATCTACCCAATGGACAGCTAATAGACCAGAGTTGTAAGAAATGATTGCCCTATGAGCCTTAGAGACCTATAGAAATCGCTCTACGGGCCGTTTACCAACTTTTCGAGAAGAACAAAGAACTGTTCTCATCAGTCCTCACCAATTATGAGCAACCATGAACTTTGACGAATTACGGGCTGCCAAGAACTTTAGCAGGAAGATTAGAGTGTGAACAGTTGAAGCGTAAACGTTGAGAAACTACTACAGCATGTTTACGCAAGACACCGAGTTCCCAAGTCATACATCCGAGTACAAATTTGCGAAAGAGGGGGGGGGGGGGGGGATACTGTTAGCAACCTTACGAGAGTGTCGGCCCCTTCCCGACTAAGGCCTTTTTGCACTTAAGAACCGCACCCCTTTTGGACGCCTTCCTCGAAGACAGTCGATATTTACCACCCCCTGTACCCCTACGAAAACACGCTAGCCTTGTAGACAATCTGGAGGGACCGTAGATTCGCCCGCAGGAACGATTACTTTTGGATTGGAGCAGGAATCCTCCGTAGAGCACCTTATCCTTCCAACGCTGATTTTGAGGATGTGCTTACCAAATAACTAATGTTGCGTCTTGCAACTCTACTACTGCAAGTCTAATCTCCGTATCAAGCTTGCCGAGCCACTTTCTTCCGGCGTCCAGGCAAATCTGGACAAATGGGTATCGCCAGCGGAAACTGATTTTGGGAAACCGCGCAGAGTTACAGCATAGGATGATACTCAAGCTCTAGGTCTCCATTACTATCAGCATCAAGTACAAAATTCCTTACTAATGCGGTTTGAATTTGTACATAAAAGTTTAATTTGCTTTTTCCTTTTTTCTTTAGTAGATATCACTTTTTCGATCTGGACAGCCGTCTCCTTTCAGCTTCATTGAATGCCTTGACTATTGGGGATCTACCTATAAGCGAAATTCTTGCAAAAAAGGTGGCACTAGGAAACTACGATTGTACCAGCTTCTCAACATCGTGGTTTGTCTCTGATTGTGAATGTTGCGCCCTGATCAGCGGTTGATCGTCGTCTTCTTGCCGTGACTTCTCGAGAGCTGGCAAGATTTGTTCTTTTGTGCTTTTGTCAAAGTCTTTCAGCTCCGTAAAATTTGTACAGCCCTCTTCAAGAAGACATGAAGGCAAGAGAGTTGTTAACGATCATACAGTGTGCACGGTATTTGGGATGCGCTATAGCTGCTTGGACCTGAAAGGCTAATTCAAGTATCAGATGCACAGAACTTTCTCCTTTTCACTGAAAAATTTTTACTTTTATTTTTACTTTTTTACTTTGCAAAATAAGTGTTAGCCGTAAAGTGGCAAACATTTCGATGGCTTTGTTTGTGTAGAACATCCGAGCGCAAAAACCTCGATGCAACCTCGTCACTATTTGAAAACCGAATGAGACGGAACCATCAAGATGCAACTGGGTCAAAATGTTGACCGGGGCTGAGTTTGCTGTAGACTACTTTTGAATGTGACCTCTAGCCAGTTGCTCTTTCCACCTCTAGTAAACTTGACAATAAAGATTACAATAACTCTGATGCACTACACCTCACTTGAGAAACTCTAGAACTTCAGACCTACAAGATGATTGGTCACACAAGAACACAGTGTAAAGAGCTAACATAGACTAAACTGGTACTGGAAAAAGGAGTTCCGTCGAATTCATAACTGCACGTAGCAGAACGAGAGACGATTGAGCGCTCTAAACACAATTCCTGCTCCAATCCAAAAGTAATCGTTCCTGCGGGCGAATCTACGGTCCCTCGACAATCTGCACCCTCCGCACCCTCGGCAATCACTCGCCTCATTCCGCAACTTGTCAACATGTAAGTGCAAAACCTTGCCATTCTTTATTATAAAATGATGATTCATCTCACGCAGAGACGGCATTATTACGAACGCTGTTGCCGTCTTGCTAATCGAGCTCTTTCATCTTCTTGCTCTGCCGTCTCTCCCATGCACGAACTATCTTGGTCGGAACGCAACAGCGGCCAGTCTGTGCGTGATATTCGTCTATAATAATGGCGTTTCAATAGAAAGATGGGGAGAGGGGGGGGGGGAGGAAGGAAGGGGGAGGGCCGTGTCAACTCTTCAAGAGGGTGCAGCGACAACTCGTTTTTAAGGAAAATTTTTTTTGATACTTTCTCAAGTTTTGCAAGCTGGCGGCAATCTCTGTAAACTTGCTCATGTAAGATCTAGAAACTTTTCCAGTTATACATAAATACCAGCAAATCGCAAGCGTATTATCTAATGTAAACCGCTTCGAAAAAAATCCCATATCATTCTATCAATCATATCACTCTCATAAAATTTCGTACAAATCGTTCACCACTTTAGTGTGAGGACCACCCAGCGTTTAGGTTTCTGCTGATGATCGGTGGCATCGTTGGCCTTCACAAATTGTACCTTGAGCAGATTCCAGAAGCGTTTGTATATATCTCCACTGGAGGAATATTTCTGCTAGGTAAGGCTTCATAAATCCACCAGGATCTTCAGATAAAATTTTTTTAGGTACTCTTTATGATAGTTTCTACATCAATAGCCAAGTAGAATTCTATAATATGCTCAAACTTGGTGAAGGCGTAGAAATGAAGAAATACAAGTGAGTTAATGTGGAATCATCGTGACCTTTGCAACTGAGGAGAATATTACAGAAATGGTAAATTGATGGCTAATCTTTCACGACTCGTTCCTTTTTCTGTACCGAGATTTGCAGCGTCGGTAGCATATGCAGTGTGGTTAGGTAAGAGTAAATTTTTCGCGGTGTTATGTCGTAAGGCGATCATTGCACGCAAAGACTGCGGACATGTCGGCGCCTCTCTGATCATGCGCCCTTTCGTTTCTCTCACCATCTACTGTCTCTCTCAAGCACAAGCTATCTTGGTCAGACGCAACGACGCCCAGTCCTTGCGTGTTATTAATTGCCGATATATCAGAAATGTTTCTTGACGATAAAAATCAGAGCTGGGTCGTTGTCTTTTTCTCAAGTTTTGAAATTGTATTTTGAAAGTTGTGCGCGATTGAGAAATACAAGGAAATCTGGTTTCAAGGTTTTCTCTGCTGGACGGCTGGAAGTGTTACGTTTGGTACTTCTACTAATGACAGTCTGATTATGGTTTCTGCACTAGCTGCGGCTGTCACGGCTGGTATGTGCAATTATTTTCTCTGGTGTTGAGTCAGTCTCGGAATTCGTGATCTCCTTCTCTACATTATTCAAAATGCTGCTTGCCATGTAAAAATCGATTTTTAGGAGTTTACATTATTGGTAACTGTGGTAGAGAGGCGCGTGATTTGGTTTATATGTGGCTGGGTAGTTTTTCAACCACCTTCATTCATGTAAGTGGCAGTATGTTATTGATTTCTCGTTTCATCAGCCAATTTTATTCTCTCTAATACGCACATCTTGCAGCTCCGTTTCATTGAAGACCATTGCTTGCGAGCCTTGCTGTTCGCCGCAGTAGTGGCAACATGGCTCGGGAATCGCAGTGCTCGTGTGCGTACACCGCTGCATCGACCGTTCACGTGGAAACACTTTATAGTCAGATTGATTGAGAACAACCGGTGGAACTAGTACGTTTAATATTGTGAATTATAGTTCTGGACGTCGCTGTTTGGTCTGTTGTTGGGGGTCATTGCAGTTGGAGCTACGTGCCATATTTTCCATAGACGAGTAAGTTTACGACATTTGTTAGCATATTATGGATTTAACCTATTTCTAGGTATCAGCCGCAGTACCAGGTGAATCGAGTGTTACTACCTCAGTGGGATCTCTTCTATATGATCGTTTCATGAATCCTCAACGAGCACATAGGTGGGATCTTTTTTATTTTCCGGCATTTATACTCCAAATCGTTTTTTTCTTCATTGTATCACCCTGTATTCTGCTAAGGAGAAATATGAACACTGTATCACAGTGCAGTTATATGCATATTCTGTATTCTGTGGCAACTGAGAAAGAATCGTGTTTCCAGGTTTTTCAAAGACGGACCTGTTCTCACATACAAGCCATCCTCATCATTCGATAGTAGAAAGGTAATGTGATCCTTTCTGCTTTTCTCTTTGAGTCATGTCTACTCATTCTTTTATGTAAAATTAAATGTCTTTTGTACGTTTGTATGTTGTAACTTCGAGTGGTCGATCGCACGACTGGCCGTAAATCACGGAGCACACGCGGCGCGGCTGAAATATTTTGAGGGCATGACTTGCACAGTAGCGATTCGTACTGGTATTTCGCCGCATCGTCGCGCGCTTCGGAAAGGGCCAGTCCTTGCGACGGTCGGCGACAAGATGATATGTCTCTACCTCTGTACGTATGTTTCGAACAGAAAATTCCATCTAACTTGGAATAATTCTCGTAAACCTTCACTTTGGGCAGGGCGAGTGTTGCAGGCTACTGTTATCGACCATTATCGATTTTATTGATTTTTCGCAAGCCTTGAGCTACGGGAGCTGAGCTGGGAGTTGGCAGAGAAGATAAATTAGTATGCTGATGACATATAATTAGATCCCAAAATCGTCGATCACCTTTATCGAGTTTATCGATTTTTTCGCATTGAGCTACAGGACTGGGAGTCGCTTTAGGGGGTAACTGAGCATGCTGATTACAAATTTAATCTACAAAATCTTCAAAAAAAGTAAAAGTTAAACTTTTAAACGACATCTACGACTTTCATCGATTCCTTGCAAATTATTTACCGTACTTCATCTTATATATAAAGCTGAATGTCTGTCTGTATGTATGTATGTCTGTCTGTATGTATGTCTGTACGTATGTGCGGAATAGAAATTTTTATTTCTGAACCGATCGGGACCAAACTTGGCACACATATACTTCGGGGCAGGGAGCGTGTCATAGGCTACTTTTCGTTATCGATCGATATCGATTTTATCGATTCTTTGCAAAATTTGAGCTACGGGGCTGGGAGTTGGCACAGGGGGGTAATCGAACATGCTGATCACCCCCGTGGGGGCAAAAAATCGGTGAAATCGACATCGATCGATAACGAAAAGTGGACTATGACACGCTCCCTGCCCCGAAGTGTATGTGTGCAAAGTTTGGTCCCGGGCGGAGCCGGGTTTGCCATCTAGTTAAGTGATAAATCCCTCGAGCTCGTTTCATGTGAATTCTGATTTGGCCAAATTTCAGGATAAATCTTGGGAACTGGACCTGGTTGGGAGGGCTCCAGCCTGGGCGGACATGGCTGCAGTATTGGTCGTTGACGTTATAAATCAAGAGATGAGAGTGTTAGAGAAGCGTAGTAAGATAGAGCCACTGAGATGGGCTCTCTGGAGGATGTATCTCATCACGGTAAGTCGAGGTATCCAGCCACAGTAGTGCAGCATTTGGCTTTTGTTTAGAAATTTGACGCCCCAGCGTTCATCTCACAGATGGATCTACGCAGCATGTGTACGAAATGGAGAAAAGAGCAGGCAGCCGTACGAGAGAAGACGGTTGAACGCGGAGAAAAGGCGCGAGATTATCGCTTTCTGAGTACAGCGAGAGGATGCGACGTGATAAGCAAGTGAAGTTAGCTTTTAGAAGTAGTTTTTTTTTTCAATATTCTGTTCTGAATTTCTGGTCACGGTCCCGGACTTTCTTCATATAATTCTAGTTATTTGATCTCTCATTAGTCATCTCATTATGTTCTAGTTTGCTCTAGTTTGCTTTACCCTATTTCGTTCCCGTTCTAATTAATAAAAAGATACAGATAGCTTGCTAGTTGTTCTGCGCTCTATGATGTTTTACCTGTATTGTATGTCGTACGTGGATTGTTCATAATATAGGCCATGTTCGCTTAATAATAACCTCATTATTGCTGTTGATAAATTGAATATTTGTGCCGGTAACCTGATTCTAGTGTTGAAGCGTGCTCATTTGTATCACTGTTCTCTTTCATTTTACCATATAGTGGTGTGTAACAACTTGAGAAACATTGCGCATCATATTTTTGTTAGCATCTACTTTGTATATAAACTGTTTGTGACACCAAGTTGCAATAATTCTAGATGAGATCTGGCTCTCAGATTATATCTTTCTTCATGATTGGGTAAGAGAGTGTGCTTTAGTAATGAATAATGATGGTTAAGCTGAAAACGCCGAAAAAATAGCCCATAGCCGAAAACGGTATACGCGGAAGAATGAAAACCGGTGTCAATTAGAAATGTTTTTGCGCACATTTTTAGCGGTTCATAACTATACGAACACGTTAAAACGAACTATTTTCCTTTTTTTTTCAATCAAAACTGCAGTCTTTCGAGGCAAAATTTTTTGCAAATTCACTATAACGAATCCCAAGATATCTGCTATGCACTGAAAGTTTGAAAAGGGAAGCGTTGCTCTTTTCAGGCTCAATATGCTTTCGGGGTTACACACTAAAAATTCTGTTTTTCTGTGGTTCAAGCAGTCTGATTGGTTTATGATCATTCTGTGAGATTTGGCTTCTTCGACAGATATCTTGTTTGTTCGAAAAATTCCTGCGTTCTTGGCACATTGTTTAACAAGGTTTCAATTTTACTTAGAATTAGCACGATTTCGCGCCTTAGAACTCAGCTTCTGCTGTTCCACGATAAGCTAAGCAGAAAGAAAGTATGTACAAGTTCGTAAAATTTTTTGTTTGGTCAGGAAAGTTCTGCAGCACCGAGTGTTTGTTTTGGCCACGTATTTTACAAAAATGGCTGTGTTTATTATGACAACTATACTTTCCTGTTTTAGCTCCAAATCCCAAGATCAGTGCATGCCTCTCATGAGACAAGTGCATTGCTTGTACGTTGAAGTAACCGTGCTGACGTGTTTGGATTTTTTGCACTTTTCGGGGCTTTGGAGCTAAAAGGACAGGATAAGTGTGATTGTAATAATAAACAGAGCCATTTTTTGTAAGATGACGTGTGCGTAGCCAAAACAAACGCTCAGCGTTGCAGTTTTTTGGCCAAACACAAAATCTTACGAACTTGTACATACTTTGTGGTTGGATCACCGTACGACTATTGAAGCTGTGTTTTGAGGCTCGAAATCATGCTAAATCTAGGACAAAATTGGACCTTGGCTGACATTTTCAAAAGTTACTATTATGAGTAAAAATATGCAAACTCTTACTTCTATATATACAAAGTGGATTTGAAATTTATTTAGAAATCCAATTTAGCTTTGTAAAAAATTATTCTCGGGGCCTGGCTGCCGCCACGTCCCCTTCTGAATCCGGCTTCATAAGCCCGAAAGGACTCTGGAGAGCACCCAAAAAATTTTTTCGGAGTGCGCGGCTCACCCACGCACCTCCATCCGAAAATTTTCATCGCGCCTCGCCTGTCCCCGAACGGAGATTCTGGATTGCCACTGCAATAAACCTATGAAAAAAGCTTAATTTATCCCATTGGTAGAAGCTAATGAGAATTTGAACCATAGACAAGCAGACGTTTTTGAAGCGCGCTGATTCCAGAAGCATCCTGAGTTCTGAGAAGGGTGATGCTCTCCGTTTCGAACTGGGATTTCAACTTATGTACGGAAACCTTTTCTCCTTGCAGACTTCGTTGACTACAAAATTTTGAAGTAAAAAAAATACGATATTGTCTACAAGATTTTGGATACTCCATTTTTTCATTGTTATAGTATGATGGGAAGCGACGATTAGCACTTCAAAGCGAGGATTGCGGAGGCTGTGGGTTAAGAGAGTCAGGAAAAGGGAACTTACCAAAAATTAAAAAATTACCAAAAAAATCCTCCAGAGGTCGCGGCTAACGTTGCGTTTCTTCTTCTCAGAATAAAAAAGTATCTGTTGTCCCTATCCCTCCAGAAAGAATTTCTTGCGACCACATGGCTGGATCAGTGTGATCACGTTATGGACTCGGAATCTAATGTAATTAATCACAGATTTAGTGATCTACAATGGATCAATAAAAAGTAATGAAGATGTCCTTGCCTGATTATTCGACGCAAAATCGATCCCATGTACAGGTGAACATCTATGGCACCACTGTAGAAGCACTTCGCGGAAGGGGTGTGGACTTGGAGCGTCTTCTTGTTAGTTTGCAGTTTATCACAATTGGTTTTCTGTTCTTGTTCTGTTTATCTCCTGACAGTGCTCATTTTAGTCAAGTCTGGGATGCCGGTGTATCGTAATGGATGTGCCGGAGCTGGCAGGAGAAGTAGGAGAAGTAGTATCTGCGAAGAATTCTTCGAGCACTTGCTCAGTATCGGGGAACGATGTGAGTTTTGCTTGAAATTTTTGTGTAAAAGAAGTACCCAAAAATTCTGTAGATAGGACCGCCTGCAGATAAGTCTGCCAAAAGCGAAATCATGAGATTTTTATCTCAAGGTATACACTCCCCGAATATTTATCAATTTGCGAACCTCACATAGAAAAAGGGCTGAAAAATCCGCTATCTTTTCTGTCAAATGTGGAGTGTGAGGACGACGATGAAACTAAATAACTGCATAAGGATGGGAAAACTATTGCTAATCTGAATGCTCAAATAAGAACTTTCAAGACTTCTTGGCAGTTTAGGATGGTCCCTACATTTATAGTAGGTCTGTTCTAACTTGTCTTGTGTAGCGAATTTTTTCAGGTGGAAAAGCAAAGTCGCAAGCCTGAAGAGCAAGCTGAAGTCCAAAGCTCAGCTCCCATATGTGAACTTACTCCTGATTCGTTTGTCGATTCCGATCTATTTCTTGAAGTTAAGGGTGATCCAGGTCTGTTTGACCGCTATAGTCTGTATTTTTTGATGTTAATTTGTCTCTCAGATGCCCCATCATCAAGTATTGCTTTGCAACCATGGTCAGCTGAAGAAGGGGAAATTAGTCAGTCACGCACAGAGAGTGAAGCAACGCCAGTGAAGCCAGAAGACGCAAAGGTAAGCTTCTTCTTTCTTAAATTGGGATCAGCTACCTTTCTAGGACAGTGCCACCATGCCTCTGCTTCGTGCACCGCGTCGACGCGCCGCTCGTTTATGGTATTCTCCTCAGGATACACCGGAAGCGATGAAAAACAAGAAAATTGTTAGTTTTACTTATCCAGCTTTGGTACTCCTTGAGTTACCGGTTTTTTTTTTCAGAAACTCACTAGGATGAAAGCAAAGGCCGATCGCGAATTTCAATGCCGTATCTCGGTCTGTGGGCGGCTCTTTTTCTCCCCCTAAATCTGTGGATTAGGCGTTTTTTAGGGTTGCGGCAAAATTCTTCATTTCAAACAAAGCTGCCGCAGGCAAGGCCTGGATCACGTGCGATCTCATTTCCCTAGAAAAACGAGACGTTGCAAAATTTGTGATTATGCTGGGAATACTAACGCTTCGGTGAGCTATATCAGTTGATGTACAAGATCAGGACGAGGAGATGGTTTAAATAAATCTGAAAAAATTGTAACCCCATTCAACAGACTTCATATCTTGCTGTGTGATTCAAAATTATTCGTTTGCTTTTTCACTTTATGGTCACTTCTTTCACATTCAGGTTTACAATCACCATACCAGCTGCCATCCTAACGAGTTTTACCCAGGACCACTTGCTACTGAGTAAGTTTGCCTCCATCTAAAGAAAGGTGCTTTCCAGCTTTCCATAGACGTCCTCAGAAGTTCTGCCGATTCCAAACAGAGGCTCGGTTGACATGCGGTCAAATTTTTTCACTGATAGCTCATTTTTCTTAGAGTCACCACAGATAAGTAGTTATCGGAAACGCGATTTTGGTTTTGCCGAACTGGATGATAGGCATGAATGCAGTTACGACTACAATCTTCCACTTCGAGCTCCAAGATTCATATAGTGGTGCAAAGCTAATATGATCATCCGTATCATATTGCCCGACTAAACATAGCTGTCAGCATTTTTGGTGACCCGCTTACCGTACACCCATCGTACCTAGTTGTGCATAGTGCTTCCATGTGGGCAAGCCTTATTTTCTTAGCTGAAAAATCTGACCAATAAATTACGAGTTGAAGACGGTACTATAATGTTTTTGCCTTTAAATGGAAGCTATTTTTAGAACTAAAGAGGATTTGGAGGAACTGCAGCATCTATTCCACCAAGCTTTTCCAGGTTTGCATTTTCTAAAGTTCCACAGATCTAGACTAATGCATGCCTTTACAGAGATTCCTGGGATCGAAGCATACATGAGCATGATCTCGTAAGAAGTTCAAGCAGATCTAATAAAAATGAGACCATAATAGGTAAAAGTTGGGGCTGCGCCCAATCGTTGATGATATTCAAAGTCAGCGGTAGAAATATATTCTCGCTTTCGTTTCTTTTCTTGAATTTTGTTGGTTTTTGTGATTATTGTGCTAGTCTAGCTGTGGTGTCATATCACATGAATCGCTTTTTAACATTTATCTTAAAATGGTTTAATAAATATTCCCTAACTGGGTAGTATCGTACTTAAGTGAACTTTTTTTCTGGTGAAGCGATTCTGTGTAATTTTACCAAATCCACGTACAGAGCTTATCAAACGCAGTGTCGCTTGTATCAGCATCTCCACTCCCGCGCTGGACTCTGCATCTCTTCCGTGAACATGTTCTCTGATCACTTTTCCAGGGCGAGCGTGGGAAAGGCGGAGTCTCAATCGATTGGTTAGAGAGCATGTTCGCGGAAGATTCGCAGACAGCGCGGCAGTAGAGATGCTGGTGCAAGCGACACTGCGTTTGATAAGCCCTATAACTGCTGCCAATTTGCTTCAAGTTATAAACCGCCTCATAACATGCAGTTTTCCGTCCTTTTGAAAAACTCGGCTTTTTTCTTTTTTCTTTTGACATTTGTTTCTCTTCATACAATTAGAAATCACCGTTCCACAAGGATAAAAAGATTTGTGGAATTGTTTGGCAAATACAGTCCCAAAAAATGTGCCTCCTGTTTGATTGTTAATAACTTATAAAGAAACCTCTCTTCTAATGAAATCTTTCGGGAAGTTTAAGTATCGTTTTGTAGAGCAGGCTTCAACTTAAATTTACAGCTGAGCGAATTACCGAAATTTCTCCATTACCGTAGGTTTGCGGTAGGAACTCGCAGCATATGGCGCCACTGTAAAAGAGGCAGTTTAAAAAAAACTAAAAGATTATGTAATACGGCTTTCCTGCATGCTGATTTTACTAAACAACTTTTTGCGCGTTCGCAGAGTTTTTAAATGGCGTAACTAAACTTTTGACGAGAATTAGAATTGGGTTGTAACGGTATATCTGTCGTAACTTACTTACAAGAAATCGTTACGGTAAAGCCGTAGTTACAAATTTGGAATGAGCGACTTTGATTAACCTAGTGTAGGAGTTTTTAGCTTCTTTTGTCAAATATGACCCTTATTGACGCAAAACCCTCCGCGAAGTCCCTACCGTAACCCTACAGTAATGAAGAGAGAACGGTAATTCTTCCCCTACTATAAATCCAAGTTAAAGCGAGCTCTACATAACGGGACCTAAAGCTTTTCAACTTCATGACAAGAAAGTTATCAATAATCAAACAATAGGTGCATTTTTTTGGGACACCCTGTATTATTCTTAACGTGATGAGTCGTCCTTTTTCTTTGAAAATCATTTTATTATTCTGCGTTTCTATTAGGTTGTTACATAAGTCTTGTTACACTTGACTTCTAACGGCAACAAGTCTGCATTTCATATTCTTTATACAGGGCTCCAAAGTATCATTCGATAGAGCAGAGCAAGCTCTACAAGATGGTATGCAAATGTTCGCACCAACTTTGATCCACTGTAACTTTGCATCCAAAATCTGAGTCGTAGTGAAGACTCAAAAATTGCGAAAAATTCATATCTTTGTTCAGAAGATTCCTACGAATCTCCAACTTGCTCACAAAAATCCCACTATATCAAACACTCATATGTACCTTTGCTGCAATTTTTCCTCATCTAGAAATCGAGAAGACGAAAAATTTTCGGTTTTTACAGAAACGAAGCTATGCTGTTTCTATGCATATGACTGTATCCTACAAGCCCTTAGAAGTATAACCGCAAATTTTCAGCTCTTCAGAAGCCCTAGTTTTCGAGAATTACCTAATTTAGCATTGAGCACTCGAGTGAGAAAAACTAAATTTGATATTTTTCGAAAACTAAAGCTTCTGGAAAGCTGAAAATTTACGGTTATACTTCTGAGAGCTTGTAGTATACAGCTACATAAACAGAAACAACATAGCTTCGTTTTTGTGGAAACTAAATAATTTTCCATTTCTCGATTTCTAGACGAGGAAAAAATACAGCAAAGGTACACATGATTGTTTGATATACTGGGCAATTTTTGTGAGCAAGAGATTCGTAGGACTTTTCTAAACAAAAATATGATTTTTCGTGATATTTTGTCCCTTCAGTGCGACTCAGATTTTGGATGCAAAGTTACAGTGGGTCGAAGTTGGTGCGGACTTTGGCAGACTATCTTGTAGAGCTTGCTTTGCTCTATCGAATGGTACCCTGGAGCCCTATTAAAATTGTGAAGTTCACGACTTATCGTCGTAAGAAATCAAAGTGTAACAAGACTTATGTAACAACCTAATATTTCGAATTTGTATTCAAAGTGAAGCCATCACCCTCTTTCTTGTGCATGCATAGACTAAAGGCTTTCGTTGTCCGATCTGTCGTTCGAAATAGCTGACAAATCAACCAAACGTTCTCGTCATGCATGGGGCAGAAGCTCAAGACCAAGGAACGCCTTACTGCGATCGTTGATTAGGCGAGTGTGCGATCTACTTAGGTATGCTGGAGATGTTTCGTGCTCGATGCGAACGTCGGAGGCGAGCTCGGCTAGAAATGAAATTAGGACCGAGCATTCAGTTGCAAAATCATCTGAATGAAGGCATCAATATTTTTTGAAATGACATTTCCACATACATAAAGGCTACGCATGACGAAGGCGCAAAAGCTACAAGTTGAGCGGGCGCGAACGTGATGCGCGCGTATCTTCACTATTATAAGTCCTGCGCCCCATGCGCTCTTCGGCTAATAAAGCCGCGTTCACGTTCACACATATTGCACCTTTGTTGTACAGGCCTGTACAGCAAGTTTCGACCCGCTTTACGCGAAAATTGGACTGGCGGGAGTCCGCCTCGCAACGGTTCGAACCGTTTCGCAGCTACAGTACACCATATCGTGCTGAGAACCCAAGTGTGCGTTCCGCCTACTCCGGGATGAAACTGACTGTATCTATATGTATGTGGGCAAATAATTTCTCAAAATTATTTTAGGATAGTCAATTTCAAAAACTTGAAGCAGACTAGTCACTACGTAATATATTTTGGAATCGTTGTTTACCTATCAACACCCCCGGTCCGTGGAACATGGCAAACGAGGAGGCCGCAGACGGAGAAATTATGATGAAATACACTGATCTTTGGATTTGGATTGCTGCCAAGTGGCATGCGTTTTGGAACGCTGCCAAATTTCATAACGAGTGACCAAGCAAATTTTCGTAAAAGGGTCACACGTATTTCGAAAAGCAATCATGAGTGTCGCAATGATTTTGAGAATATGTCGCCAGTGTCCGTGTGTGTTATTCGTACCTCTTTTTTTTCGAGCTTGTTATCCCAGAATGTGTCTTTCAAATATGTTGTACTCCTATTAGTTGCTTTCGAAATGATGCCAAATTGCGTAACAGCGACTTGAGCTAAATTCATCTATGTTCTCAACTCTTGGTAAGAATGTTCTAACTAAAACAGTCACTTTAGGATTATTTTGCTTCCGCCTATAGACAAGAGAGTGCGTGAGTAACTTGGCCTCGCTGGTACTTTTGAAAGCGTTTATCTAACAACAACCTTGCTTTGCTTGTGTAACTGGGTCCCGTTGGTGCTTTCAACTAGGTGTGTAAGCGGCACGTAGGGCAATCCGATCGGGCAGAGAAACAAATTTTTGTGCGTTTAGGGCAGTTCTTATAATTTTTAAACGGTCTTCAAGCGGCACGTAGGGCATGAACTGTCTTTCAGATGGATAACATTAGTTTGTAAGCGGCACGTAGGGAAATTTGATCGGACTGGGAAACAAATTTTTTATATGTTGATTGACGGCCTTTAGGTGGCTCAGTAGTCTGCTTTTCGGGGAGGGATCTCCTTTTGTAGTAAAACTTCATACTCCTTTGGCGAAAAAATTGAAAGATTCTCTGAAAAAAGTTCTTACACGATTGTTTTCGCTGCTGTCGGAATTGATTCTGAGAGAAAAGTGTTTTTTGTAGTACACATAGTTGTTATGGGTGTACTTCTACTTCCAAAACTATAGGTGTTCTGCTACTTACTCAACGATCTTCTATAGAACTTGTTGAGAAGAACTGGAAGAGCAAATTCTCTTTGATAGGGTAGAAGTGGGGGGTTTTCTTTATCGAATGTCTCTGTGAGGAGGGGGAATTTGTAGAGCGTGGTAAACGAGAGGAAAATAATATTCTCCATGCATAGTTGTAGCAGGAATCTCGAGAAATGCTTTTGTGGAGATTACCGCTTCTTCGAGCAGTTCTGCTTTTGTAGAATTCTTTTCGCAAAATTGTTTTCAGGAAAGGAATAGGAAACTTAAGAAGTATTTATAGTCACAACTAAGCCCTTATATTGTATCTTCCCCGACCCACTTGCTAGCGACTCGTAGGGTCGCTAGTAAGCTGATATATAATATGTGTAGTCACGACTTCTCATTTTTATTTGATCTCATAGGCAGGGGTTCAGCAATGTGAAATAGACGCAATTGTTTTTTTAGAACGAATCTTTGAAGTAGTAGAAGTATTACGCAAACTATCACTTGTGTTCAAACTGTATGCTCTGATAGAAACCAATTTTGAAACCAATTCTAGACCACTTAGTTTGCAGCCAAACAAAGATTGAGAGCGAAGACCGACATATGAGCTTTGCTTGTCTGCTAACGCCAAGCAGCTGCAGAAACAGCAAAGTTTGAGCGGAGCAATTTGATGTGCAGACATTCCATCGGCCAGGTCTGCAAATATGTTGATCTTTTATGATCTTTCTACCAGAATGGAAGATGCATGCATGGAGCAAATTATTGTAAAAAAAGCGACTTTGGAAAATCTGGTGATGTTTGAAAATATGTTTGTGACAGTGGCGGTCCCAGTATTTCGGTCCGCGGGGCGGGGGGGGGGGGCGGCAAAAATTATTTTTTTAGTAAAGGTGCGTGGCGTCAGCCACACGCTCCGAAAAAATTTTTGGGGTGCATCTCAAAATTTTTGCAATCCATAGCCCCTAATTCTAGAAAAAGGGGGCGGGGCGGCAGCCACACCCCTGAAAAAATTTTTTTACATGTCTAATTTGAATTTTTAAAAAATTTAAAAAATTATTTTAAATATTTACAAAAATAAACAAGTCGTTTGCACAATTTTATAACCCATGTAGGTAAGTTTCAAAAATTTTGTGACCCTGTATTTTGGATGATCTTGTCGTTGTTGAGTTTTGATGTTGTTCTTTTTTTGTGTTGTTTTTTTGCTCGTTTTTCTTTCCACGTGGGGGCGACCCTATGTAACAATAAATAAAATAAAATAAAATAGCCCACACGAGGCTGCGCAAGTGGCTCGTTTTTTACTTGTGAATTATTAGAAAAGACTTCTTTTCCTTCTCAAAAATTCAGTTAAGCCTTGTAGGAGAAAATTCGCCAACGTGGCTATCCTTACAGCTCTTTTTCTGAGATTTGGGATCAAAAGCATTCCAAATTTTGAGGGGGCTTGGCGGACCACACCTTTTCATTAAAAAACACTCTTTTGTGTCTACTGTCCGATTTATGCTTTTGAAGAAAAATTCCTAGCTCTATTGTGGAAAAACCCGCCAGTTACTTTTTTAGCCTCACTTGCCCCAAATTTCCCGCGTTCCGCTGTCGTCTTTCAGTGTTCCTTACGCCAACATGAACGAAATTACAGCGCAGTGTCGCATTCACCTGTGACAAAATGTGTGCACACGTGCTTTTTTTCAAAGCGTTAGGTGCGCAAAAGCGGACGGCAGTGACATGGCACGGACCGGCGCCGAGCCGGACCTTCGCGCCCGGCGATCAGCTGGAGCTATTTGCCCGAGCAGTGATGGCATTGCTCCACCCACGTGGACGTGTCGCCGTGGCAAAAGGCGTTTGCTCGGCGTTTTTTTTCTTCGTGAGAATGTCAACAATGCAATTGTTGGGGCAGCAAATAGAAAGTGCAGCGGCTCGGGTGTCCTCGGCACTTTTTTTGACAGTTTGCCATTCAAACTAAGTATGTACAATTCAATTATTTGGAATCTAATTTGTGCGGTTGCACACACTGCACACGGGTCGTCAAATACTGTATCTCATTGTTCCCTTTGCATATCATTCAATCTGATTATGAGAGCGAGACGAAAACGCACTGCATAAATTATCAAAACAAATTTGATTGGGTAAGTTAACAAGTTCGTGCCCGTGAACTATTCCATCCAGGATTACTTTCTACTTGGAATCAAGTAAAAACATGTCCAACATTGTCTCTACACTGTGCGCAAAAACATATTCGAATCCCTAAGTTTCATGAATGTATACACTTTTGGAAATTTTTTTTACTGATTATTTGCAATGCTTGGAAAATACATAATTGAGTCCCTCGGAAAACATTTGCAAGGAAGATGTACGCTGAATATGGTCAACGAGACCCGTGATTGGACGCGTAATATGTGCAGTTGGTGCAGTCGCACATAGTAGGATGAGATGATTGGATTGTAGCCTATCAGCGTAAACGTGTATGCATCGTGGAATCGCTGATCGCACGGACCGCCCGTACATTGCGGAGCACAAGCGCCGCGGTTGAAATGTCGAGAGAACAGGGCTCATACGATAACGATTTGCACTGATACGAGGTTTGGTAGGTGCCAGACTTCTCAGGTTCAACCGATTCATGCGCTTTACCCGTTCGCTATTGTTCAAATCAGTGACCAAGAGCGAATGGAGTGCAGGATGAATCGGTTGAATCGGGTAAGTCTGGCACCTATGGGCTGCTGCATGACTAGAGCGCTGTTTCTTCAGGCGCGAACGCGGCTTTATTAGCCGCAGAGTGGATGAGGTGCGGGATCTACAACGGTAAGGATACGCGCGCGTCGCGTTCGCGCCCGCTCAACTAATATCGCCATTGCGCCTTCGTCATGCAGCAGCCTTTACCTTTGGCCACGCGGCGTGCTCCGCAATCTACGGCCCGTCCGTACGGTTAACAACTCGACGATAAAGTTGGTAGGTTTGTCGGTAATTATAGCGTTCATGCAGTGTCGAGTGAAATTTGAATTAGCTACGCCTAAATGGCAAGTTTTAGAGCCAAATTTTATCCAGCAAGGGCACTCTGTCTACCGACAATCTACTTGGATGTAGCTGCATAATTTCTAGCCTATAAAGCAGTAAAAACATCCTGGGGACCAGTTCTCGCCTGCTAAATATAACCTATACTAGGTGTGTATGTACAGCTATTCTATCTCTTTCTTGCTTTTGTGTCCTCCAGAACCTTCTGCACATCACATGTCGCCCGACGAATGTGTATTGCATGTCATCTGAATGTCATTCTGCCGCACGCCACATTCTCATAGCTCTTTTTTCTCCGCCATCGCGCTACGATGGCATTCCGTTGGCAGACTAAAATCACGAAGGACGCCACATCTGTTCTCGCTGCTTTCTTTTCCTCAATTGGAGCTTATCGAAGCATCTCAAAAAGATCGCACGAAACTTAGTCTTTCGCAGAGTGAACAATCGTCGTTCACTTGAGCGTGTTCGCTTTTCAGGGCCAGAAACGTGCCACTTAATCGTTGATCTTGGTGAGGTGCCGTCGATGCACGATACTCATGTCGGGAGTTAATTAGAGGAAGGGATGTTTTCCGCAAGATCGTTTCTTACTCAGTTACTCACGCTGGCTTTTGGCTCAGTGCCAACAATTTTCCCAACTTCGAGGGTGAAGACAGTTCTGTTGTCTGTTTCGATTTCTCTTACCTCTTTATGTTGTACTCGAATATTCGAGCTTGCACAACTCACGCCATCCCACGATTCTTCAGCCATAAAACACTCAGTAAGGTTCTTCTGTCTAGACAAACGGTAACGAAAACTGCTTACATCTCTTTGCACCTGCAGATGTCTAACAGGGAAAAAGCCAAGAGAAAACATCTAGAAAATGCAATTCATAGGATGAAATCGTGGTATGGCGTGCTTGGTGTGCAGTACACACATTACGTGACAAATGACTCTACGGTGAATACCATTTTGGATCGAAAACCTCAAGAAAACTCCCTTTTTAAATTTGAGATTACCCTCTTCATACCTTCTCTCCCCACTCGTTGTTCGAATTGTTCTTTCAATCCCAGATGACACATCACCACGAATAGTCGTCTAATCTTCTGTAGATTGATGTTTTCATAGCGTTGTTTAGCGAATTCTGCGAATTGAAACGACTCTCTAGTGAGTCATCGCATCGCCGTATCAAGACGAAGTGTTGCGAAATCATAAAAAGAAAAAAGTTTGTCCAATGTTGCACGACCTTCTTCATCCGCATTCCATTTTTTGTCATGCATATGGCTTTCGGCAGTAAGAACCAGAGTCCATCGTAGGCGCCGCCTGCGCGGACTACTGGTCCTCACACGGTATGCCCAGCACGTGCAAAGGACCAGCAAGTCTGGGGAGACGGCGCCAACTGGCGAAGTTCGTTCTTCTATCGCCACATTCGCAGCTGCCTGCCTGTCACAGAGTTCCCGCCAAATGGCGCCGTTGTTCTTCTCCACTGGCTTTTTCCCCTTTTTCCCTTTTCCATACCCGCTTTGTGTCGAGTTTCTTCTTTTTTTTTCTTTTTTTTTCTTTTTTTTTCCAGTGCTGAGAAAAAAAAGAGCAAGACCTAGTACTGTTCTTGCAGCTGGGGAGCGGACAACCCAACGCATTCTGGCGCGAAACTGCGTGCCTCCCGCAACCCTCAGGCAGGCATTCGTCGCAGCTCATGGGGTAGGGGACTATATGTCGCCGAATTGGAAGAGTCCCGCGCGGACTTCCTGCAGGAACATGTCCGCGCATTTAGGTAGGTGCCAGAGTAAGCGAATATTTTGTTCAAGTTGGGGTCCCGCGCAGAACTGACATCACTAATCATTGTGGCATAATACCAACTTGGCGTTGTGCCACAATGATTAGTGATGCCAGTTCTGCGCGGGACCCCAACTTGAACAAAATATTCGCTTACTCTGGCACCTACCTTACAAGGATGCGTATTTGTCGCAAATGACCGTGGGAACCGCCCCTTTTCAACGACATATAGTCCTCTACCCCAGCTTATGTACCACCAAACATCAACAACTGAAAAAAATTCTCAGCGAGTTTGCTTGCAGATAGGGATTGAAATGGGATTGGGAAACAAATGTTATTGGCGACTGCTATGATCTGTGGAGGACCCAAATGAGTACAGCTGATGTGGCGTAACATCATGGCATATGCTGCGTCCCGCCACAGAACATCAAATATTACGCTTTGTCTTCACTTGTTTGTCGGTCTACCTTGCAAATGTTTTTTGATATGGAGTATATGGATGTTATAAGCTGTATTTGTTCTCTTATCGACCCATCAAATGTCACAATTTTCATCAAAAGTTGCTGTACAAATGCAGTGAAGTAACTGATCTCATCTAGTATCTATTTGAACTTTTCTGACCTTCTGACTGCTGAGGGGGGCTTTGTTCATCCTCTTATTTCTTCTTGCAGGTAATAGAGCTTTTTTGTTCTCGTCGTTCCTTACAACTCAGTTTTTGCTGATTTCGTTCCTCTCTGTAAGCTTATAATTCCTTTTTTAAATCCACTGAAATTGCTTTGCTATTATCGTAATTAGCTGAGCTGTGATTGAGCAGCAAACAACGCCTGCGGCGAGCTGCTCTTACCCTTAATTAGATTTTTATCTGCCAGTCGCAGGAACTACTGAGTTTTTTCATCGTTTTTCTATCAGAAGATAGTTTAGTTTGCCTTTTTCACTGCTTTCGAACAATGGAAGACATCTATGGAGTCCTCGGTTTTTTGCAATGAGACTAAAATACTCCCGTAATTGTTTTTTGAAGTTCTTATATCGCAATGAAGTTTTGTCCCTTGCATCTGTCTGTAGAAATTTTGTTCTACTTCGTGTTTTGCTCCCTGCTCTTCATCTACTTCGTTGCCCTATCCAATTCGTTCGTCCCTCTCCCCCGGAGATTTCTCAGTCGTCCTTGGTGAGCGTTTTCCCGCAACTAAAATGTATCCTCAGAACTCGTTTTGCAAAATTGCACTGCTAATACCCTTGCACGCGAAGCGCGAGCGAGCGCTTCAACAGCTACAATTCTGCATTCCCACTGTCTTTCTATTTTTGTGTCGAAGAGCTCTTGGAGACTTTCGTCCTTTGCATTGATCTGCAGGGCATTTGCAGAAGTGACACTGTGAAGCATAGGCGCTGGATGCAGATGTCTGCCGCGCGACGAATGGCCGCTTGCACTTTCGGCACTTTTGCTCTCCTTCATCCGTTTGCTGCAAAATTCGCTTGTCTGTTTGCACACTGGGGCATTTTACTCGTTGCACTTTCGCTGCCAACGACGCGCGCGCCGTCTCGGCTGGCAACGGCAGTTTATAGTCGGCCCGAACGCAGGTTCTTGCGAATTCATATCCCTTTTAGTTTTTCCTTTGCTATGTTTCCATAACTTATCGACGCAATATGAAGTTAGATGTATCACCTACGCGGACAGACAAGTTGCATCCATTTGCGGATCACTTTGATGCTTACGAGGCGAAAGCGGACAGGCAAAACCGCGCCGCTGCAGTGGTCGCAGTTTGTGCTTGCCTACGTCAAAGACCGTGTGTGCGGTTCCTTATCTCATCAGGCACTGTGACTGACTATTTATTTTTGCACTGGCAGGCTGATAGTCTTAAAATGCAACAAATTATTGCTTTGTAGTTATTTCCATGACACTTTTTCGTCTTTTCGTATTGTCCTAATTAGACTTCTATCTTCACTGCTACTCTGTACAAATCGGCAGTGGCGCGCTTGCACAAAAAACCGAGCTAGAAGTAGGCTCCATACTTCTCCGGTTCGCTCGGTTCGATAATGCGCACATTCGCTATTGGTCAAATCGTTGAAATGACCAATAGCAAGTGGCGTACGTCATACAGCCCCTACATTTGCGTTGCATCAAGAAAAAAGAAAATAATTAGAAACATGGATTTGATTGCATGATGAAATACTACGTAAGGCGCCGTCATGCCGTACAAAGTCGTTTTTTCAACTATCGTCCCGGTGCCTTTCAGCCATCTGTCACGATCTGTTCTGTCGTTGACAGTCTTACTCATGCTACAAGAGTGGCATCGAGTGCGAAAGTGGTTGGTAGAAAAAGGGCTTTTAGAGTGTTTTGTATTATAGAAATGGTTCTGCAGTGCCGTTGTGATCCCCATAATTTAGGCGTAAAAGATAACCACTGCGCAGCGTCCAAAAAAAAATTTTTTTGCCTCAGGGCCTCTCGCGCAAATTGTCATCACCGTGAGATTACTCCCTAACCCTCGAATCTATTTGACTATAAATGTTATTTTCATCTTTTCAGTAAACTTAGATTTATTGCAATCGTTTGCTGGAAAATCGGCACCGAAGCTTTGCTCAGTGCAACATCTTCTTCTGAGGCAATTTTTATGTCTCACCACCCCTCTTTGATTTTTTTTATCGCATGACCAGCAGTACTGCTCAGTCCGCGATTAGGCAGTACAGAACGCGAAGTTTGCCAAAAATGACGTCGTCAGTTTCCTGCATAGCGCTCAAGAAATTAGCTTGAACTTTGTTGGGATGTTTATTTCCCTAATGGCATGTGAGGCGGAATGCATTTACCGATGGAATCAAAATTTTATGTTGTCTTCAGAATTACGCACTGCTTTTGAAGCTGTGACTAATTAGTTGCGTGGGGTTACGTAGGCAGAATTTGCGTTGTTTGAATGCTTTTATTTTCTTTGCTTTTGCTATGTTACGTATGTGCAGATTTTCTCAACAAATTTCCAGAGTATATCGCTAAGTTTTTTTGAGTGTGCCATTGCACACCATACGCGTAATTTGACGACATACAAGATTAGAGCCTGCTCTTTCCATTGTCTCCTTGTTTCGTACTCTCTTTCAATTTGATTGACTATGAACTAGTTAGTAATACATTTTCCTACAGTTTGTTGCACTAGAAAAGGTTCACCGCGAACTTACTAGGAAGAAGTCGTCGGTTGCCTCGCATAGTGTGCAGACTCACATAATAAGTTACGAAACTCTCAAGGATATGCCTTCGTTTTCATTCGTGCTTTGTTGCCATCTTCTTGCGGCAATTTGTGCATCCTCTTTCCGGCAAAAGCTTTGAGCTTCAGTCTCGAATTAGGTTACAATTTGCATGCATAGCGTGCGATGATGCAGCAGTTCGTGGTCAGCTGCCGCTTTCCGGATAGGGCAAAGAGCGCCCCACAAACGAACATTGGCGACTATGTCGTAGAGCAAAGAACATAAAACAGCGACTGAATGCAGTAGAACGGGCGAGTTAGTCTCTGAACGCATTCGACGAAAATTTGCACAAACACTCACCACATTCAGCTTAATGGACGTAAACAACTTGCGACAAAAGAGCATATGAGAGCTGCCGGGCTTACTGGACTTTTGCCTTTTCTCCTGCGAGAGGCTCCAGATTCTTCTTTTGTGTGAAAACAAAAAATCTTTCCAAAATATAGAGTTGCCTACGCGTTTCCCAAATCTTTCTTTGAAGTGGCTGTTTCGAACTAAGAATTCATCTGGTCTAATGAAAACTTTGTTTTTCCACCGTGAGAAAACTGACTGCTGTTCTCATGGTGTTATTTAGCAAGCATACTTCATCGCTTTCGCTTTTACCTCTACTGCTACCCCTTGTCACTTCCCTCTATTTATCCTTGTCATTTTATCTTTGGATCACTACTTTCTCCTCTTATTTATTAGGCAAAATGCCTCTGTCTTGGTAACTAGGCTTTTCTTGATGGACGGAAAGGACTGGAAGTTTGAATCTCTGACTCTCTGAAGTTCATGTTTTGCATATGTTGTTTTACCTAAGACACACCCCCTATCTCAAGTTTCCGCTGTTAAAATGTTGTGGTAACCCAGGAAATTAGCATCGTTCCACATTTCTCACCTCATGATTGCGAGTAAATGTCCCCTTCGCACCTATTATGGACGTTAATTATGACATTTGATGCCCTTGCCAGCTCAAGTCTGGATAAGGAAGGATTATGCTAACATGGTGCTGGTTCAGTAAAGTAGCTAGTGAGTGTAATGCTTGTTGAAGTGAGGAAAAAGTGAAACTGTCATAATGTAGGCAAATATCGGGAATTGGAAAGAATTTTGGCTCAAACAAAAAAAAATACTGTCGTTTGAGTATCTAAATTGCAGTTTAAATGGGAGAAACTTTGATAAAAGTTCCCCTCGAATACAGCTCCTTCCCCCTCATATTGAAAACGGAAACCCGCTTGAAGTGATTTTTTTAATCTCGAACATGTTCTTTTTCCTTTTTGTCCATGAGAAGACCAAACATTCTGGAAACTTATTGTATACTGTATCTTCAAGTTTTTATCCCGTATCGCATCACCAACTGGTTCTGAATTGAAGCATGATTCACAACTTTTTTTGGGCTTCGCAGTGCCATAGAAAATCGCGAAATATGATTTGAGACTTCTGTTCGCGTGATAGCGCATGATTTCGATAAAACATGAAAGTTATAATAATTAACGAGTTTTTGTGGAAAAGGAGGTTTCTGTATTAATCGGCGTCAAATATACCCCCCCCCCCCACCCAGTAGACTGATATTTCCAGAATTTTCCTCCTTCGTTGCAGACATTTTGCATAATGCTTTCTGCATAGGCTCATTTGCCCTTTACTGGCTCGGCGCTCCGCTTTTTGTATATCTTTCGAAATCCGAAAGGACATAGTGTAATGTGCGACGGAAGTTTGTAGTAGCAAATCTCAATTTTATCGTAAACTAGCTGGCTTGCCCGGCTCCGCCGGGCCTGCCAGCTAGACCCGTGTACGTATGTTCCGAATAGAAATTTTTATCTCTGAACCGATTGGGACCGAACTTTGCACACATACACTTCGGGGCAGGGAGCGTGTCACAGCCCACTTTTCGTTATCGATCGATGTCGATTTTACCGATTTTTTGCAAAATTCGAGCTAGAGGGCTGGGATTTGGCAGAGGGGTGATCAGCATGCTCGATTACCCCCCTCTGCCAAATCCCAGCCCTCTAGCTCGAATTTTGCAAAAAATCAATAAAATCGATATCGATCGATAACGAAAAGTAGCCTATGACACGCTCCCTGCCCTGAAGTATATGTGTGCCAAGTTTGGTCCCGATCGGTTCAGAAATAAAAATTTGTATTCGGAACATACGTACATACATACAGACAGACAGACATACAGACATACAGACAGACAGACAAACAGACATTCAGCTTTATATATAAGATTGTACTTTTTGTGCGCAGGACCACATAAAGGTACCAGTTGTCGGCACAATAATGTGCAATTTTGAGCGCATTACATGTGCAGTGGTCCGCATTTGCAGAAGTGCACAATATTATCTTGTGCCAGGTGCAAAGGCCGCAGGCTTTTTGCAGGTTTTTAGCCAAGCACTTAAACGAACATCATTTCTAGCTGATGGTTATGCTTTTTATAGATACTTTTATACTTATACTTTTTCCTTTTTTGATTGCTTAGCATGTGCTAAGCTGGATGGAAATGATGTCAATCTTTACAATCACCTCGTTTTTTGGAGAAAACATCGTTTTTTACCAATAAAACGGCAAATCCATCTAGCTTATTGTTAGCTCCCCTGCAAGAATATAGAGGGCCTAAGGGCATCAGGACTATATAGATCCTTCGATATCCCATGGAAATGCGCTATTTTCTGCAGCTGTTATGCAGGATAGCCCTCGGAGCCTTCACCTGTTTATTAATAGTCGTCCGACCTCTCCAATATCATTTCCGCCTTTTCACGGATTATCTCACGTGTTGGCGAGAGGCCAAATCAATTGACACTCACGCGAGAAGTCGGAAGCCAGGCACTGCTGCATGATTGTTGACGAATACCAACTTAAGTTGGCGATTGAAGATGAGATGTATATC
The DNA here is from genome assembly GCA_958299035.1 of Cylicocyclus nassatus. Classification (NCBI taxonomy): domain Eukaryota; kingdom Metazoa; phylum Nematoda; class Chromadorea; order Rhabditida; family Strongylidae; genus Cylicocyclus; species Cylicocyclus nassatus. The sequence goes on from CATQJL010000112.1 coordinate 25,125,395, forward strand.
CCTAGACCGTCGTTAACGGTGATTTCAAGTCTACTTTCTTTTTTTTTGCGGAACAATCTCCAAAAGAAGTTATAAGCTAAATTTGAACAGGCCTTAAGTGGCATAAAATTAGCGAAAAGCTGTACAAAAACAGATTTGTTTTTGTAGAGATTATCGCTGTTTGTGTCACTTCAAGCTTGACAATTTTGAATATCTGGACATTTAAACGCTCATAACTTCTTTCGGAGAGTTCATTCCGCAAAAGGAGAGCAGATTCGGAATTGCGTTAAAAGACGGTCTAGTTATATATATCACGTCTTCAATCGCCAACTCTAGTTAATAAACTCCCGCTAAACATTTGCAACCCTCGGATACTGAAAAGGCGGTGATGAAAACTGCTGCGGTTGCCTGGAAACTTGCCAACAGCGGCAGCAGTGCAGATTAATCTCGCTCGTAACCCCAAGTGCACGAGACTAGGCTTATACTTCCCATTATGGATATGGAAGCCGTTCGGCTGCAGATATCCATAGCCTTTGCTCCGGCTTAGTGCCCAGTCTCCTCGGCGGCCGCTCTTCACTCCCTTTCACTCTCCCCACTCTCTCTCATCACGCTCACTTCGCGTTTTTTCGCATTCCGCGGACACGACAATCTCCTCGCATCGCATGCGTAATCGGTCATGCCGAGCCTGGCTCCTCTTTGGCTCTTTGTGAAAGTCTCTATATGTGCGCCTATCCATCGCCCAGATCTCTCTCGCTAATGACACTCGTTCGCTACCGTATCCTACTCTTTTCATTTACTTTCCGCGAAAGATATTATTGCACGCAAAAAAGTGCGACATGGAAGCGAAAATTATTTGTCGCTTGGGGTCTTGCGCAATATTTTCTGGGTAACATAAGCTGTTGCATACTTGAGTTCCGATGACTGCTTACAACTACTAGACGTCATGAACATTTGAACAATGTCTTCTCTCTCATCTTATTTGCAAAGGATCAGTTGCAGTTTGATATGCTAAAATTAAGTCTCTCTGCCCCACGAATTTTTGCGATTTTCACTTTTCAAGTCGATCTTTTTTCCTTCTTCATCCTGATTCTGCAACTTTACTTGAAAGTATCTGATTTTGATGCCACTTCAAAATACAATAATAACCATTTTCCTATTTCTGCATTTTCCATGCTAAAGAAAATGTTGGGTATGCTTTTGTTGAGGCTAACACATGCTTGCAGCAATTTAAAAGGGGGCAAATGTTTTTTTTGCAAGGTATCTATATTTCTCGCACCTACACATTTCGTCAACGAAGTACTGTAGTCTAAAAAAAAACAGTGCACCTTAACCTTGGAGCAACTCATAAAACGTAAGCTCTTTAGTAAGCTCTTTTTAGTAATTAGGAGGTAATCTTTTTTTTAAAGTTTTTTCATCCTTTCTGAAATAAGCAGATTTCTCAACAAGATCACCCAACCACTTCCCATTTGAACGCTTCTTTTCTAAATTTGCAGTTGAAGTGATTGATGCCTGTGCAAGCATTCATTACTTGCTCCAATTCCTACAACTTGCTTATTTGATCTATATACCCTGCTAGTCACAGCAGTTATTAGCTAGTGATACGTAAAGGGGTAGAGTTAGAGCGAAGACCGACGAGTAATCTTGTCGTCGGTTACATTACATCCAGCGTAATCATATCAGTCTTGCTCATGTTCAGCCTGTGTGAGTAAAGTTGCCATAGAATTTAGCAGTTTGTAGAAATAAGTCAAGGGGTCTGAAACTCAACTGTCTTGAGTCAACTAATGAGGTCGGAACATTTTGGGCGGGAATTCAAAGGTCATTAGCGGGAAGTGTTTGTGTCGCGCAAGCAGCAAAAGAGGTCAGAGGGGAGTGCCATGCTGCTTACCTTTCATCTCTAAATCTATTCAACTTGTTTACTAGCTCATCCTTTATCTTCGTGTATTTTTTTACTCGTTAGACCTCGCTTGTCAAAGCCATTTGCCATATTGGTTGGAATCTTTGAAACTCATCTCCAAAGTGCTGTGAGCTTGCAGCGCTAAGCTTGATGCTTGCATTTCTTTGCAAAAATATCTCTCTGCTCTTTCGCGAATCTCTCTGGGGTTGCTGGCAGTGACAGGAGCTAATTAAAAATGGTCACATGTTAGGGCCCTTCTCTTAGGCTGATATTCTCATCTGAAGAATGCAAGAGAAGGGATTGAGCCCTAGGAGTTTTACGAACCTTTCACTCTCCTTTGTTAGACTTTCGCGTTTTCTTGGAATTTATTTTGTGAGGTAGCTATTTTTTCCATGTTCTTCGAGTGAGTCACTTTTGCGTGGGGAAAATGTTGAATGAAGGTCTATGGAAAGAGTAATTTTTGTCGGTTTCTACGCTATCAAATTTGTCGCCATACTCCAAAAGTACAATATAATGAGGCTGCAAATTTCCCAGATAAAATGAAATTTGTAATATGGATTCTGCCCACCTTTTTCCATGGGGTTCAAGGGCGATTATCTGGGCTCTTCCAGTATCATGCATTTTGCCGTCAGTATTTATCACCACTCACCATCTAGCAAAGTATATTCTCCTCGTTCAAACCTTTTCTCATTCGAATCGCCAACTTCTGATGTTCCAAAACCAGTTCGTATCGAACTTCTGTCACTCTATAGCAGCGCGAGCAGCTTTTTTTGGTATGATGACTATTTTTTGCTTATTAGCCACTCCCTAAAAGCTTCAAAATGTTTTTTCGCCGATAGCTGAGATAGCGTTGGCTTCTCGCCAAGGCCAAGGACAAATCACTTTTTCGCCGCCAGTACACAAACGACTAAGATAGATGGTAGATGAATGCGTGCAGCGATCGCACAGTGGAGTGTGAAGGGATGTGAATATCAGACCCTTGGATCTAGATCCAAAAAGATTTTTGTGGTGGATTTGTGACTTTTTGATTAGTGGCTTTGTATGCTTTTATGAAAAAAGCAGAATTAGACGACTGCTTCATGTGACTGTCTGAAAATGAAAGGATCAAAGTCCCTTTTCTTGAGTCCCGCTATCTGAATGAAGGTGCTCCTGCAGCAAGAAGTTCAAATCAAGGCCATTAAGAATAGCTCGTCATATGATTTTTGTGCGCTTTTCATTCCAACTCATCTTATCTCTGTTTACATAGGGATTCTGCTGCAAAATTGTTCTGTATAAAGAAGTGCATGGTTTGTACTTCTTATATCGCTAATCACTATAGCGGCAATAGAATTATTCTAAAAGGGAGGGCAGGTGTGGTACTCTACCTTGAAGAGCAAACTATACAATGAATTTGTCTTGCTCTCGTGATACCGGTCCAAAAAAGGTTGAGGAATGTGGTACAACGCGAATTAGGGATTATGGGTCTTATGAAAAGGAGTGAAGCAATTATGACAGTTGAATAGTTTCTATGTTAGGGTACTGTCAGAAGGGCATCGGACGTCCTTAAAAACTCCTTTTTGTAGACTTCTGTTTTTATCAACTTGATGTGACCTCACAAACCATTGTCGAAGTCTCTTTTATAACCCAGTGCCCAGACAAATCCCACCCTTTCACTAATAAATCCTGCGCTGGCACCTGCTTTGCACTTCCCCTTTGTTCGCATCCTTTCTTCTTGGCCGTCTCATTTCACTATACATCTGTTACGTAGATAACACATTGGATCCTATAGCAGACATCGTAGCCAAAGCTACTGCGGCTTAGTGTCAATTTATCGGGCTGATAACGAACATTGGAATTTGGTACGAATAATTGCGGTAGTGCGCTTTAGTTTGAGATTTGCGAAAAAAAAGTCTTGAGATGTTGAAGAGAACAGGTGTACTCGTGTGGCGAAAATAGGCGAATGACTTTTCACAATCGCTATATAAAACAGTGATTTTTCAGGAATCTTAGAGCTTTTTTATATAGGTATCTGTATGATTTATTTCACGAAATTTTTACGAAGCAAAAGAGAAAAGTGCTACTGTTTCGAGGGTAGAAAGCGCATTTCTAATTCAAATAGAATTTGTCTCACAAATGCTGCGTGAATCATATGTTCAGTCGTTTACCAATGTTAGAATCTGGCTATGTTCAGGGTTTTTATAATTTTTTTTCAGTCTCTACCTGCCAGTTTTTCCCCTTGTTTGCCACAGTTACCAAGCTTTTTTTGTGGAAATCATGTGATTGTGCTGTGTGTTTCTCATTGGAATTCGCTTGTCTGAGGCGATTATGGTGCTGTACATACATTAGCGAACGTGGTGGCGCCGCAGCCAGCAGTCTTCCCGCTGTATTGGGCTTTTCTTCAATTGTATTCTTCTCCATTTTAGCGTATCTTCCGTTCTCTCAGGTCTCCGTAACGTTTCAGGTCCACGCGATCTGATGCGCATGTTATCATTACGGCAATATAAATGAACATTATAGGACATGATGAGCGTAGCTCGATGTCATCTCTTCTTTGCAACCTTCTCTAATAAATACTCGATATTTCTATGTCTAAGGACTATCTCCAACGCACAACCCGTCTCTCGTCCCCGTATCATTTCGGCAGGTTTTCCCATCTCTCTCCGTGGACGACGGCCTTCATCTCTGCGATCGTCTGCAAGCATAATATTGCTTTTGCGCACATCTCATATCTGTGCCCAGCTTGATTAAATCGACAGGCGGGCAATAATTATCGTAGTTCTGTGGATTTTATGGTTTTAGTGTATCTGCTTTGCCGACAACATTTGCGCGTAAGTAATGGCTGTGGGCATGTACGCTCCATGGGCCACTATTACGCGCAAGTGTTGTTGCACCGTAGGAGCACGTCAAATCCATGAAACTATACTAATCAACTTCCATGCTCTTCCGGAATACAAATTCTCTACTTTTGCCATTTTTGCCCTGTCTCATTCCTACAGCTGAACTTTTACGTCCAGCGTTTTCTACTTTCTGAGGACTGTCTAATCAAGTCTAGTGGATCTGCATGCTGTTGTGTACCTGCCTTGCCGACAACATCTGCGCGTAAGTAATGGCCGCGATACAAATTGAGACTGTACGCTCGACACTTTTTACGCGCAAATGTTGTCGTCACCGCAGTGGCACCATATCAACCGTCAAACCACTAAATGATAGTAGGCTCAATAGTAGCCAACCTCAATTTTTTCACGATTCAAATTCTCTATTAATGTCATTTCTTGGGCTACCCTTGGTAGCCGAGAATCTGAGTCATAAGTTTTTTCTTGTTTCTCACCTTGGAAGACGAAATGAGTACACTATCGTGTCGCGCCAATAAAGAATTTTTACCAACGTAATGTCGCGCTAGAATAAAACTTGTTCCTGGCTGCGTCTCATCCATTTATTGTGCTGTTTCGCAAGCGTGTATTCTCTCTTTTACGAGCTATGATGGATGGTGGGCGAGTTCGGGTGCGATGCGCTTCCGAAGCACTAGGATGAATATTCTCTATGTCTTTCTTGACGTGAGCGTTTGCGTGGGAGAGTTATTTTTTGCAGTTTCTCCTGGTTACTGAACACCTCCATATTCAATCCTAAGATGCATCAACACTGCCTCGATCTAGTTTTGAGGTTTCTTCGCTTTCTGAAGTCTTATGATGTGATTTCTTCCAATAATTTGCAAAGAAGCATCAGAATGCAATGATTATCTGCTTTTTTGGTCAAGTATACGTTCCATCTTATCATTTGCTGACTAGTTATATGTCTGCAAATGGCAGAATGTGCTCTGTTATACTTTTACGGATAAAAAGTCCCTGTCATATTGTTCGTTTTTGCCCATCAGAAAGCTTCCAAATAAGAGAAAACACTTCTGACGTCTGCAAATGAACGAATATTCGGTTTTGGCGCATTCTTTTCTTTGTCCACATCATTAAGATTTTTCAACTTGAATCATTCAAAATGTTTGAGTACAGATCATTCTCTATGTAGCCTTTGAAATACTGATTTTGAACTATCAAGGAAATATCTGCGGTACGATTTGTCAAGTTTTTACCGATGTTTCATCGATTTTGCGTATAGTTTTCTTCAAATTTTTTTCTTGCTCTTTGTGGGAAACATGAATGATGTTCTATCTGATTTTCTGAACTGCTGAACATGTTTTTCCTCAGCGTGAAAAAGTTCTTCCCACTGAAATTTTTCCAAAGTTTCTCAGGTCTCATCTTCTGCCAGCTATGGGCGTACACCTATGAGATAAAATGATAACCGCCTATCTGTATGGTTTTTTTGATGGGAGAAGACTATTAAACGTCATCGCGAATAAGAAATCGTTACGGTTTCTGTCATCTGAAACTGCACTCTCGTCAAGTTCCTTGCATCTCGTGGTATGGCTATTAAGGGCGTGTCTGATGACTTCCGAGGCCAGATAACACGATAGTCGGTTTGTTTACTTCGCCAACCAATCTCATATCAGTTAACCGAGCTCGACCGATAAAGGAATGCAAACTCGGAGAGATGGGCGCGCTCGTTGACGCACTGCTGCTATGTTGGCGCTTTGGCTTTTTGCCAGCGCGCGCTTGATTAGTCAACGATTTTTTGAAGCGATACTTACGCAAACTGAGTTTTGTCGTAAGTGTTAGCAGACTTTCAGTTTTTATGGCTACTTTCCAAGTATTTCATCACATCTATCAATGGCTGATGTGGAAGCAGACGCAATCTAGCAAACTGCACGCTGATATTGCTGTTCTGGCAGCATTCTTTGCGCCTGGCCATATTGGACGCGTTCGCCTATTCACTGGCGAACAGCAGCGGCATTCAAGCGACTGAATCATACCGCGGCTTCCGACTAAACACCCTTCCACTAGCAAAACTCTCAGCGCCGCTCCCCGTGATGGCAGTAGTTGTTGGTCGCGACGGCGCTTTGTTGGCTCATACCGTCCACGGTCGCGAATCCGACCCGCACAGCAGCCGTCGAGTCGAGCGACTGCACGTTTACGGCCTCGCTCTTGATTCGTCTTAGTTTCATCGCGACCGAGCGCGACTTTTTTCCCCTACCGTCGCGTCGAGTATGACCTTGGTGCGCGGTTTTCGCTGCTCTCCCGCGTCATCGCTTGCGCGTTTTCGAAATTCTGTATTTTTTTCGTGGCAGTCATCATCTCCCATTCGCTCCCGCAAATAGACGACATATCCCATCACAGGTCATATATTATTGTCGCAAAAAAGTTGCGTCGTCTCTCTTGAGACGAGGTGTCCTGATTTGCTGTTTGTGTTATGTGCACGCAGTTGTTGACATAATCTTTGAAGCACTCTTGCTGATTTCTGATTTAGCGTTGAGAGATAGCGCAGCCGTTTTCCTAAACACATTTTCGGCGGCATTGAATGGGTAGTTGTCGTATCTGTGGGTGGTCACTGGTTGCATTTGTGTTCTCAGATGACATGTCTAGTCAGTATTTTGGCTTTTAGTACATGTGGATTTTCTCGTGATATGGCGGGTTTGCCCAGTTTGAGTACCCGTTCCATTGTATTGAGTGATAGACGAATCCAGACTAGTTTTCCTGCTCTCCTTTTTTTTCGAATAAGTTTTTTGCATCGTATTTAGGCGGAGAAGAAGCCAAGAAGCCTTTGGAAGTTTGAGAATATGTGACGGTATTCGTTTGAATACGATTAGGTAATTCAGTATCTAGCTATCCAATTTTATGAAGCGAGCATGATGCTTGCGGACAGATTTGTCGTAGAGTCATTTGTCATCCAACATGCGTATTGCACACCAGGCGCACTACTTCACGACTTCTAAGATTAAAACTGTAGATTCGCAGAGATTTCTTGCTTTCCTCTCTCTTTTGATTTGATTGGATTGGATATGTAAGGTACAGTGCACATTTCCACGGTTTATTTCGCTAGAAAAATAACTTACTAACGATTACTAGTAAGCTGTCGTCGATTGCAGGGCGAATTGTGCAATCTCACATATCAAGTCACAAATGATTGCGCATACTTCCACATGATTTTAGAGTTTTCAAAAAGTTTCAGTACCACATCGTTTCTTTCTTTTAGTGCATGTAACTTTAGTTTTGTGGTCGTTAGGTTGCTGTACCCATTTTATCCGTTTGCCGTCCCATTCAGTGCTTTTGGCACTGACATGATGATGTATTCTACCCGAGAATGAGTTTATCTTCACCTTTATTGCTTGCCGATTTGTCCTAGAGTGCATGTGTGCCACGTCTCGTCTCTATCGCCTTATGTTCTTGCACTTTTGCAAAGTTTACAAGGTTCTTAAAGTAAACTCTGCAGCAAACTTGACTCATCATCCTGCTAAAATGGCCTCCCAGTGATTTTTTCGATTGGGGATTTGAAAGTAATCTACGGGGATTAGTTTTGCGCGAGGCTCAGGTTCAGCGAAAATGGCGCGTTGGCGGTACTCCAACAGCGAAAACTCAGCTGAGGCGCCAAAATTATTTACGAGGAGCCTCTTTCTCCTTCTTCTTCGTGGTTACCGCCTGCAAGGTCATCTTAGTTAGCTGTTTGGGCGCGAACCACGAGTTGTTCGGAGATCCTCCGCGTATTGGTGAGATTACAAATGTGCTTGTTTTCGGATTACTGTAGAGATCGCGTAGAAATCAGAACGACGCTTGCGCGTTTTGGCAACATCACGTTGCGTAACACGAGTAATGTTTGATGTGTTTGTATATGGTGTCGTAAAAGGTAGGGGCCGTAAAGGTCATTGAGCTAAGGGGAGATCTGCGATGTTTTCGGGGAAGTTCTGCTCTTTTAGCTAGAGTTTTTTCGTTTTTGGAGCAAACATCTGCTCCAAAAACGAAAAACTGTAGCTAAAAGAGCAGTCCTCGAAAACTTGCACAGTTTCAAGAGCACGATTTATCACACTAGTTTGCTTTCTCACCTCCCTCTTCAGGGTTCTTCTCATTTTCTCTCTCTCCCCCTTGTCCTTCTCTGCGGTCGTTCATTTCCAACGTTTTTTTATTTCCCGTCTGTATTCTGAAAGCTCTTGCTTTTCTGCTGCTGCATTACAAAGTAGACAGTGAATCATAGCCCATCCATCTATTACGACATTGAGTCATTGTTGGAACGCATCTGAGTGTGTATTTGCCCAACAACTGCATTAAGTAGCACGAAAATAGTATTCTTTTTTGTGGGAAATTTTTTAGTCATGGCTAGAATTGTTATTAGGTAGTATCTGGTTAGGCTACCCAGTTTTCTTGAGCTAGATGCACAGTCATTTCTTTCTTGAAGTGGGCATTAAAAAGTTGTTTCTCAAGAGCAGAGTCTTTTTGCAGTATTGACGGCTTCTATTTTAACTTATTTTGTGTCCTTTTTATCATCACTTCTCTCCGAGTCTGACGTTCCCGTTTACTTCCCCATTTTCTTCCCCAATATGAACAGTTTCGGGTGATTGTTCGTACTTTACCCACTTAGTTCCATCACGTAGCACTGAACTGGTGTCATCTGTTTTCTATCAAAATTTACTGTCAAAGCTGTCATAACGCATATACCATACAGTGCTGTGATCGACAGTCGAACAAATGGAAAACACTTTTATGTTTCGTGCTGATTCAACCCGTGCAATGCACTCGCTATTTGTCAAATGCGTTTCCGTTTGGGTCATGGCTGGTTGTCCGAGAAATCGCTGTTTGTAATATATATTCTCAGAGCCGTGACAGTGGACATTTTTTTTTGCATTTCCGTACTTTGGCTATTTGGCTCCATGGAAACCAAGTTCAAGGACACGGTTGTCATGTCTCTGTAGTCTAATCTTGCATTCTGCAAAAAGTGATATCAAATGAAAAGCAAAAGTTTGAACTACAATTTGATCTATTTCGAAACTTGCCGTGCACAAAGAAGCTGTTGAAATTGAGTTTGCACTTTCAATCTTGTTTAGTAGCGTGCAAGTGCAGTATTTTCGAAACACGCGGAAATATTGCACAATCTTTCCAGAAGTTTCGAAAATAGTGGGTGTTTCCATGCACTCGTGCAAAACATCAATCTTATTGCTTTGCTTTCTTGCTCGGGTTCGTTCAAAAGTTGTGACGGATGAAAAAGGCAGTCTTGAGCAGAAAACACTTAGGGCCGCATGCACTAACATCCCCGCGGGGAGGGGATCGCAGCTTAAAAGAAAGCTTTATGTTTCGAAACTCCAGATATCTGGATTTCACGTTGTGTACCTATCCGTAAGTATTCCTACTATCTACCCTTCACTATGAACATGTTGAACAGGAGCGAGAAGCTGTACGAACCGCATTTTCCAGCTTTTGTATGATCCCTGATGATCCCCGGCGCTTTTCTTTGAAGTCATTTTTCTTTCTCCGAAGTTAACGAAAACTTTCCAAAGTTGCACTGAACATCTAACGCAACAGTGCTAAGCATGTTGCTGATGAGAACAAATGAGTTTTTGAAAAGTCGAATTTTTCGGTAAACCTCAAATTTCGACCTGTGGATCATCGAAAATTTCATGACTTCAAAACATCATTTGTTCTTATCAGGAATATGCTTATCACTGTCGGGTTAGATAATCTGCACAACTTTGGAGGTTTTTCGTTAACTTCAGAGAAGGAAAAATGACTTTGAAGAAAAGCGCCGGGGATCATCAGGGATCATACAAAAGCTGGAAAATGCGGTTCGTACAGCTTCTCGCTCCTCTTCAACATGTTCATAGTGAAGGCTAGTAGGGATACTTACGGATAGGTACACAACGTGAAATCCAGGTCTCTGGAGTTTCGAAATATAAAGCTTTCTTTTAAGCTGCGATCCCCTCCCCGCGGGGATGTTAGTGCATGCGGCCTTTAGAAACGTAACTAAAGGCGAGTTTTTAGTATTTAAAGTAAAAGTTGTCCTTCTAGTGGATTTTGGTTTCGTGTGGATTTTACTTCTACAGTTTTCGAAGTTTTCCATTCTTTGTAATAACGTTGACGCTTGCGAAATAAGGATTTACGCAATATCTGGCTAAAAGATTCTCATGGGAGCATGTGCACACTTTCCTCTAATTAATTAAAGAGCACTGAAGAGAGTAATCATCCGTTTCTCATTCGATGTGCTAAAATAGGCGTTTAATTAATTGCTCTGCAATCAGAAGCACATCTGTACCTTTGCTTAGCAAAGATATTTCTCAGCACGTTTCCTGCTAAATTGCTCGAAAAAGTACATTATCGTAATTGGTCGGTGCACTTTCATTCCAACGGTCTGCTGCAAAACGCAGCGAAAATGCGCATTATGTTTGATTTGCGGGCATGATGGCCGTTGGGCTGGAATTTACCACCCCTCTCTCCTCCAGCTCTATTTACGTGCACCGAATTTGCACTCGAATGGAATGGTGCTGGGATTGCATCAGCAGGAGGATTGCCTAGGACTCTGAAATTGTTTTGCTTTGAGAGGGTCTGTTTTACGATGGGAAAGGGAGGAAGGGAGTTAATGTTGTTCATGTGTGTGCAAAGCAGGAATGTAAGTGATAGGGAACAACGCTGCTGAATCATTCGCGGCATGACCGTGGATAGTTTCGCAACGTGTCGATGTGTGGCTACGTGTCCCAGCTGCTGCGCATAACGAATGCGACGTTGATTGCTTCATTCTACTGTTGAAGACACTTACGAAATAGGTTCTTGCTGTTTCTCATCGTAACTTCCACGTAAGCCCGGCCAAAACGCTGCTGGAACCATTCCGGCAGTAACGCAGGCGCCAAACGTATTCTCTCCATACATTTCATGATTTTACTTCAAGAATTGGCACTTTCTGGACGAGTTTTGCATCCGTTTGATGACTAATACTGAGTTCAAGCACGCTCCATACTTTATTCATCCACTTCTTCCAATTCTAGCAAAACGCGGCTGTACTAAACAACATCATTTGTCATTTGGCGTTACGTATGGTCAAATTTTTGCTTCGTTCAAATTTGCCTTACGCGACAGCAAATGACAAATCATGGCGTTTAGTGATGCAGAGTTTTGATTTGTATGGATGAAGTGGATGAAATAAGTATAGAGCGTGACAAACTACTGTTCGTTACCAAACGGATGCAAAACTCGTTTTCCAATAAGTGTCAAATCTTGTAAATAACACCCTGCTCTATTCTGCAAATGCACTTTTTCCTAACAGAGAGTATGTCTACTTGCTCCCATCCCAACCAACTATTTCTCCTTAGTCATCGTGTCTCATAGGACACGAGAGATGACGCGACCGACGGCGGCGGCAGCGGCCGCGCTGTCTTTCTGTTCTGTCCCGGCTACCCGCACCGCCACCATTCCACTATTGCCATCACTGTGGTTTCTTCCTCCCGTGATGCGCTATGGGTTGTGCTGCCTTGTTGTTTTGTTTGGGTGAATTTACCCATTAGAGTTGCTTTTTCATCTTTTGCACCCTTTCCGGTTCTCCCACAGAATCCGCTACACATGTTTCTCACTGAAGTGTACTTTTGGTGTAATCCCTCTGTTTACACCCATACCCATCTGTTCCTGTGGCTATTTTGGTTATCCTCGTTATTTTCCATGCATCGATCCTCTAAATGCAGATAATAGATGTTTTAGATCGTTTATCCTGTGTTGATTCTACTAAATTTCTCAATCGATATTGATTTATGGCCGCATCACTAAATGTCTGCATCATTTACTTGTTTTTATCATTGTGTTGGCACATGAACGATTTATATCGTTTTCAATTCTCTTTAAAGGTTTTACCTTTGAGCTTATTGCTTGCTTCAATAATTCACAGTAAATGTCAATTACAGACAAGATTTTTTCCTTTGTGTTTTCGTACTTTAGCATCTTGAGGTCATTCGACTAAAATGCTGACAAATTCTCTCATGTTTTTCTTTTTCCAATAGATAAGAGAATAGATTGTCTTATGACACATCCTGAACTGTACAGCGGTTTGTGAAAATGTTTATCTTTTTATGTGAATTCGTTCACTTCGTTCACTTCAGTTCTTTTCGTCTTTCTCTTGCACTGTCTGCTATCTTATCCTTGATTGTTTTTTCGGTGTCTGGCGCTGCATGCAAGAAAATGCGAGAGAATTCTCTCCATTAGTCAATCAGAAACTCAAGATAGTCTCCTGGTATTATCGAGAAATTACTTCATGTGTTCATGTGTGCTTCATCAAATGTCATATTCACTCTTACATTCAATAATCTATCGAAAATCCTTCTAAGACCTCAAGTCATTTCATCTCGGTGCTCTGCAAGTGTTTGATCTGTCCGATAAATCGACTTTCTATCCTATCCTCCTTTGGTTTTAAAAATATGTCCTATCCCTTATCGTTGGTTGTTTTTGCTGCAACAACTTTCATTTTCGGTTATTGGAGCATTTCGTCAGTATTTTTTTTTCACTTCTGTGACTGGCAAAGTGCTAATTACACTGTGTACATGTTATGATGCCTTAAAAGGCATCAAATTTCTTGACAATTATTACTTTCCATGTTTGTAGTTATGGCGGTTAGTTGCACACCCTCCTTTTCCAGTTTCCTTGGATCTTATGGGCAATATATTCTCTGATGTAAGAACCGCAATCGAAACTTGGCTTTTCTGCTGTTTTCCCTAACCTTCGCAAGAATATTTTTTCTGTTGTATGGTAATGCTATTGCTTCAACTCCATCTCTGGTGAACATGTTTGCCGTTCCTTCAGTTCTTCAACTCTTATGTAATTGAATTTCCTCCATCGATATACCAACCAAAGTTCTCTTCATCGAGACCGGTTCGTCTGCGCACAGTGTGTGGTCTCGCATGCACAATGTCATATGCGTTAAAATTCTGAGTTCGATCGAATGCATCGTTTTTCGTTTGCTCTCATGACCAAAATGTTCTTGCAATGTTTACATTCGACTTCGGGTGGCCTGTATCGGTCCGATTGGGCTCTGTGTCTGCGTGCATTTGGCGCTATTTTCCTAACGTTCACTGCACAATTTTCGATGACGTATACAGTGATAGTCTAAACACACATATTCTGCTCGGAGCATCCCTCGAAATTCTGATGCATAGTTGAGAATGATCGTTTATTATAGAAACAAATTCGTCGGAATGCGCGTTGCATGTGCTCTGAACAGTTGTTCGGTCAAGAATGTCTTTTTACGTTGCAGGTTCAACTCCTCAGACTAAAATTCCTGAAATTTCTCTATATTCATGGTATCGACCTGCTCTCCTACCCCTCCGACTGTACCAGGGGATCCGCTTGGGATAAACTTTGAGATTATGAACCAGGTAACCTAACCGTTCATCCACGTTCGTTGCCTTTCCATTGTGTGCTCAACAAGCGGCTTACTTACTTTGCCTCAACAACGAAGAAAGATCGAATTACTCTCTCGTCTTTCAAGATATCCGTATCGCCACTAAGCTCGCACGAAAACGAGAACATGGATAATGTGCTCCAGTCACAGTCACCTGGACTAGAATTATCCATCGGAGAGATCACCGTCGCCTCGGCTGTGGCCAGCGAAAAGGCCCGAATCCGACAGCAATCGGCCATGCTCGACAAGGTAAGTTGTCCGTCTGTTCGCGAAGTTGACAGCTGTTCGCTCTTTGTCGGCGTAATGATGTGGTTTTGAGTGGCTAATGGCCAACGGTGGAAATCTTTATCCGTGTCGTGAAGACAAAGAAAAACTTGCCGCGCAAATGAAGATGACCTATTTGCAGGTGAGTAGCATCATCATTGTTTTTCTGTTTCATCTTTTGCGTTTCCATCGCTAGTTGAACCACTTTTTTCTGTTAGAGATTTATTTGCGATTATAATATCTGTATTGGGTTTCCCATTTTTGACGACAGCTCATAAATGGCTTGTCAGTTCTGCAAAAGATTGTCATCAAAAATCTGCGAGGTATTGCTGATATTGCAAAGTTTTTTTCTGTATCAGCAAGAAGTTACTTTATGGTGAGCGCTACTTGTGCGAACATGAGCGCTACTGCCATGAAAACTTAGGAGGATACTATTTTGGGATACTGTTAATATATACTTTGATTCGATTATCTTGTTATCAAATGATTCATATTTGTTTGATGGAGCTTCAGAGCCATTCTAGAACTTTTCAAAAAGAGTCTTGATAGGGAGTATGGGTTTGCCCATATCTTATGCTTTACAGCTAGCTGCAATTTTCAAATTCCTCGTGTCGAAATGTCAGAAATCATTCTAAAAGTTTAAGTCGTACATCTCCGCCGTAATGTTATGCTCTCGCCGTTTCATCGTCTTTTCTCAATCGTAACGTCAGTACATATATATTTTTCGCAACTATACGATGTACGACTGCCGTGTAAACGGTTACGGTACAGCCATATAGTAATTGCTAGTTTCTAGCTATATTCTGCGGAGATCCCCCGCCGATATCTTCAGAGTACGTCGTTTGCGCACACGCGCACTTTGATGCATCGTCAACGACGTCGGCGCGGCGCGACCCACGACGCCCATTGACCCTTCAGCGCTGTGCACAAATACTCTGTGTAGGCCATAAGTTTTTTCGCTCAAAACTCCGCATTTGTGGTTTTTTCTTGGATTGGAATGGCCAGGAGAAGAGTAGTGGCGTCAGGGATGAAGAATTGGAGAAGTGCAAGTACAAGGAATTTTTACGACCCTCGGCGTTTCTATACCTTATGGTCTTGCTGTCTTCGTCACCAGCGTAAAACGTGAAGACAAAGACGCAAGTATTCATAAAAGTTATGGCATCTGCTGCTGACCTTTAGTAGTATCATAGCGCTGACCTCGCCTTTGATGCTGTTTGAGCGATGAATGTATGCTTTGCATAGGTAATCATTGTATGTGGAAGGGGGAGGGGGCTTATTATGGGGAGTAGGGGGAACAGATTGGAATTGTAAGCTTTTGTTGGTTATCCAGCTGGATCACAATATCCGTATCTTCCTTATAATCGGGAAATAGTTGGTATTATTGTGAAAATTTTTGACATGCCTTTGCTTCATACTTTTTGTTTGTTTCGTTCGTAGCAAAAATTGTTATTTAAATGTTCATGGTTTATCTGATAGGAGCTAGATATTGTCGAGTCATTTCTTACTAATCTGCATGTTGCACATCATGCGCGCTACTTGACGGCTTGCAAGATTAGTAACCACTCAACTCCAAATTTCCCCTTTCTCTTGTCTCTTTTGAATATCTTCGTTAGTAGTACACATTTTTGCAGTTTGTTACTTTAGAAAACTTTACTTTTCTGACAAGTTACTGCTAAGGGTGTCGTCGGTTGCTACGCATAATGTGCAGGCGCACATAGTAAATTACGAATGACCACATTTTTCGTTTCACTTTGCTCAAGTGTTTGCCCCAGTCGGTTATCTAAACGTCGAAATTGATCTATGTAGTGGGACTAGATACAAAGTAAAGTTTGAAAACTCAGAAACTGGATTTGCGTTCTGGCATGGAAGACAAAGGGAACTTGGTCTTACATGCCAGTAAACTGTTGGATTTGCGTTCAGCACTTCATCTTCCATGCCACTAAACCGTTTTCCGTTCTTGTCACTTTCTCTTTACATCATATAGTCTTCTGTGCCTTCTTTTGCACGTCCCTTTGCCAGAAACTTCGCGGAGCTCGTCAGCCGTGGTGACTAGTTTCCCTTGCAAACGCTCAATTCCCGCTTTCGCATGCACTTTCTGCAGTTCTCCCCTCGTCTTTGCAACGTGCGCCTCGTGCAAAGAGCCGCGCCGAACGTGCACTTTTGCGTCTGGATCCGTACCGAAGAAAAAAAGCAATTGCGCAATTCCCCTCTAGTGTTTCATTGCTGCGTTGGCCGTCATTGTGTCCATTGTGCGAAATCAGCACGTTCTTTGGTGCGTTTGCTATCAAAGCGCACAAGCAAATCACTTATTCAGCAATGTTACTGCTTGCCGTCAAGACCCTGCTCTGATTAGAGGGGGGTGGGGGAAATAAGTGAATTTTTTTTGTTAGCAAACTGAACCTGGTGATATAATAACAGTAGAGAATGCAGCAGACTTTGTACATTGAGGCTATTTTAGTTCCCGAGTAGATGTTGTGTACATAATATTGTCTGCAATTACAGGCCAGACTGTTTTTGATGAATCTGTTGTGTTGATCGATTTGAAGGTTTCAAATTACTAACAGCTGTTAGTCGTTTGCAGAATTCATTCTATAAAAAATAATAAGAAGAAGAAATGTGTAAATAACCACGCAGCTCTGTTTCGTTTTCTATAAACCGATTCTGCAAAGACACTAGCCAAGAGAATTCTTGCGATTTTTGGTGCGTTATCAAGAACATAGCACGACTCTGATCTTTATTGCCTGCGACTGGGATGATTTTGGCAGGCATTCGAAAAAGGATGCTTTTGTACGATTTGGCAACCCATCCACTCGACTGAAGATTTCCCGAGTAGCAGCGAGCGAGCTGCTTCAATACTTGGGTGCGACATCTTCACCGATTGTTTGGGTCCCTCTGGGACGGGGTAGACGAGGAGGCGTCTATCATGTTTACGAAGCACCGCGAAAGCGGATTATCTTGTTGAAAGCTTCAGTCAGCCGCCGTTTATTCGCTCAGAAAAGTGGCCAGGTGAATCAAATTCGAAGTTTAAGATGAGATTGTAGTGAAGAAATATATCCAGAGTTCTGGGAGAAAGTGAAACAGATGCAGAAATTGCAGTTGTCTGCGATACGATGTCATGTCGCATCTGTCAAGCTCTTATTCCTTTGTCTGTGCCTCTGCCTCACATCATCCTCTTCCCCACTTTTTTGAGCCAAAGTGACGGCGATGTCACATTTTGAAAGCAGCCCGAGTCCAGATTTGGACCAACCGCCTTCTCCCTCGACGGCACAAAGGCCATCAATCAACGATGTGGACCAGATGGTATCTGTGCCGATGACAAAATAGCATGTAGTCGTGAGAGAATTCAAGTTGACGAATATTCAGCTTGACAAGGAAAGTTTCCTTTTTCACATAAAGCTGGGACGAGTTTCGTAGAGGATGAGGTGGCATTGCAGCGACGGGATAAAGCGAAACGGGGGAGGAAAGCCGAAAAAAAGAGGGCAGCAGGTGGTGTAGGACTCAGCGGACTAATGAGATAGGAGACGTAATTGATCACTGGTTTCGAATGACATCACATTTGTCATCGTTTTCTTTTTATATTTTGAAAGCTGTTTTTTTTTATCTTACTCTGACTGTGGTGGTGTCAGAAATTATCAGAGTACTTTTTAGAATTATGAATTAGCGGCAGTGTGAAATTTACATTAATCATATCATAATTTTTTTTCGAATTACCCTTTGAACATGATCGTGAACTCCAAACCTAGGCAGACTCAAAATTTATCCTTTTCGGTTTTCAGCTATGCTATTTTCATCTGTGTTCGTATTGCTGAACTCTTCCTGTTTCTTTTCTTACTGACTCGGGGTGACAATTTGCTAAAGTATATTTTTTTGAGACCTGAACATCAAAAACCGGTCTAATAACCACTTTTTCGTTCAGTTTTTTATCTTTACGTTTTTTTTTGCGCGTTTCATGTTTCGTAACCACCTGACTTTTCTGATTGCCTTGCTGAAATGTTGAAAATTCTTTCCGAGCCCTATCAGTCGGTGTATCCCCTGCGGGAATATTTGCCTATTTTTGAAAGTGTCGAGTGTAGTCACACGCTCGATGTGTCTGCGTGCGGCCCCTCTGCTGCCCAGCAGTCGATTTCGTTAATGATAGCGTGGGAAAATACGAAAACAAGCGTGTTTTCGCGCCACTGAGGTGCTTCCCTTGCCTGCGTTGCTGAATCGCTTGGCGCTAAATCTGTCTTTCATTAGGTTATACTGTCCATCTTTGGGTTGCATAGAGGAATGAGAAGCTCTTGGAAAATTTAATCGAACAACCCGAAGTGCATGGGAGTGAACGTGCAGCTGAAATTTGCTTATGTGGCTGCCTAGCAACAGCGATACATACGCTGTTCCTTCGACGTTGTTTTTTGTTTATGTCGGCAAAAAAGTGGACAAAAATAACTAGAAAATTGAGCAGCGCTAATATGATGGAGTGTTTTGGATGCAGATTTAGTTATTCAGACTCAAAATGCGTGCGTGAACGAGCAGTTGTTGATGGCGAGAATAGCGGTCATGCATAATCACGCTGTTGTCGCGTTCGTGTCTGGAGGTAGAAGCTTTTAAGGAATGCTGCAATAAAAATAGAACATAATGGAGTGCTTTTAGATTTTTTGGTCAAGTCTTGGCAAGCATCAAGTGGCTTTTTTTATGCCAACGTTCTTAGCTGTTCTGCCCATGTGTGTTTTTCCCCATATATCCCCGGTAATGCGAAATTAAGGTCACAGAGCTATATAATCCTTTATCACGAGGAGATGTTCGAGTAAAAAACCCATCCGCCGAGTCAATTAGCCGCATTCTATCGCTAATTGCAACCCTCTCTCTGCGACGCAGTGGAGACGTTTGCAGCCGGACGTCAAAGGCATCCATTAAGCACAGCCAAAAGGGCTCTCAGAAGCCAACAGAAAGAACTCCATGCATTGTTGGTGCTGTGACGGCCTTCTGCCTGGATGAATAATGGATTTGCTTTGGAAGAGTTGTCTTTGCTCTTTGGAGCTTTTGAATCTCATTTTTCCAAAGTTCGATCGATATTTTATACACTTTCCTTTTTTACACCTATTCGTTCATCCAGTGCTGTTGAGAGCGGTCAGGCTGAAGTGGGGCCCTTCAATCTGGCCGCTCACTATACATCTCGTTCAGCCCTCGAGAGATAAATCCCTCTGCTGTGTCCCTCAGCTCCGAGTCGTTAGGCGCTGCTGTTCTGAACGCTGAGTGGGGCGACGGCGACGTCGTTCCCGTTTTTTCCATTAGGCTACAATGCGCACTCGTTCATCCAGGCCATTTGTCTTTCCGGCGGATAGCGGTCGCTTATCTTACTCTGCATGAATAATTTCATGCCTCTATAAAGCTATTAATAGCAGGTGCATTGGGCAAGTAGTTTAGTCTTTCAATCAAACTTCTATGAATAAAGACACTTCATCATATCGAAGACGGGTTGTATGGACATCCCTCGTTCCCACCAGCGGGTCCCCGAAAACACAGCGCGGGGTGCTCGGAACCCGTTTGTCGATAGTGCGAAACAGGTGCAGATGCACCCTGCTGTTTGGGGAGTATCCGCAAATGCACGCTTAATTTACAAAGTGGCACTAGGGAGATGAGGAACTTTGCAAGGTTTTGAAGGGTTCATATTTGGCTTTTTGGCCACTGCTTGACTTCAAAATTGCGTGCTATACTTATTTTCGAGTGTAATCGATAGAACAGTGGAACAAATGACTTTTTTCTCCTTGAGGAAACAACAAGATAAATTTGCTAGTTCGTAGCTAGATGTTCAGAAAGCTCGGGAGTTTGTTCATGAAGTTTAAAACCGGTTTTTCATAAATACGAAAGTAAAGTAGTGTAGTTTGAGCACATGGGATTCTAAGCTGTAGTTCAACCGCTTTTGAAACCTCTAATTCTTGCCCAAAAGATTTTTTGAATAGTACGTTTCATTATATTGCTTGATAATTTTGACGGAATTTTCTGTCTTTCGTTCTGTCTGTTATGCAATTTGAAATCTTAGTACGGAAATGCGTCTCAACAACATATACTTTTTAGGTTAACCGTTGGTTTGCGAATCGACGCCGGAAGCAAACAAAGCGCACAAAGGTAGGTTTTTTGTGCGAGCCTTTTCCTCAGCTAACCGTTCTCGGAAGCAATTTTCTCATCGATTCCGGCTTCTTTCCATCCGTGATTGATGTGTATGCATGCTAATTGGAATTGGAAAAAATCACTACGCTGAGGTTTCTATTTTAGACGGTCCCCTCTCCAGCTAGTGTCACTCCGGTGACAGTCAATCAAGAGAGTACATCGCGACCTACGACGCCAATATCCAAGGAGAATGTAATGGCGCAATTAACGCCAGATGTGATCTCTGCCTTCGCACAAGGTGAGTAGTATTTTCTGACTTTATTGGTTCTAGAATATACTTTATTTAATGCTCTCTGAAAGGTTGTGAGCATCGTAAACTCTGAAAATCATGTTTCGTGGGAATTTTTTTAGAGGATGTTTATATTTTCTATCTTTTTCATCTCAGTTCTTTCACAAAGCATGATAGACTATTGATTAAAAAGCGCTATTACCTGTCATTACAATCTCCGTTTTCTTACTCTCTGAATGCCTTTCCTCGGAATATTTTAGTCGCTTTAATTCATGTTATTTCTTCCCATTCTTTTCCTTCCGTACTTTCTGCGTTAATCTGGAAATGATGAAACTTCCGAATGCATCTCATGCTGCGAATTTGATAGATTTTCGTCCTTGACAGCCTTGTGAATCTCTGTGTCTGAAACTGGAAATATTCGATGATAGATTATCGTTGTTTTTTGCTGAACAACTTTAGTTCCTTGTCATCGAACTTTGGACTTCGTTCCACCAACAACTCAGCGTTGGTTGATTTTTACACCCCGTCTTGCGTCCCAGCTGATTATGTTGTGCTGTCAGATTAATTGTTTGGACAGAAATGTTTTCTATCTGTCCAATGTATTTCATTATTTTTGTGAGTGTTTTCCTCCCATTTGGGAAATTTGATTCGGCATTTCACGAGTTTTCGGAGGGAAATGCATTTATCACGCGGGCGTAATGCATGTCTATATCTCGCTTGCCCGAAGGTTTGCTCGCTTTTTGCTTGCCGCCCATTTTATTTTAGTGCTGGAAAGTAGACGTCGAAACAATAATGCGGTCATGTGATTTGATTTTTTTTTGAACGCCACGAAAGCGTGAAGTGCATGCTGACCTTTACCTCGTGATCTGATTATGATAACATCACTAAGGGAATGTTATGTCAGGCAGTATCATGCACTTTCCAACCAAAAATTTGTTTCTAAATCTGATCATACCGGAATTTCCATTTTTGGCGAAGCCTGTGACACCCTGTTTTCCTCTCATCCAGATTCCACCACACATCGCAAACAGCCGCCGCCAGGTGATTTTTGTTATCCATTGTGGCTGTTATCGCAGCACCTATATAAAGGGCTCTGTTCTAGGTACTTGATTTGATAAACAACCATTTTTAGCACTCAATTCGAAATACCCATTCACATTAAACCTACAATCTACTAGTGCTGTGCACTTTTTGTTTACATCGTTCGTGGACAAATTCGCCGCGATGTCTAGCGCGACCACTCGAGGCTAGCAAGCTAGCTAGCAACTGCGGTGATCCGTTCCATCCCTCTGTTCTCTATAATGTTCTTCTTGCCGGATTTCCAATTATCTCAGCTAGCCTGGAGCTTTTTGTGTTCTCTCAGCGCGTACACTTTGGGTGCTGCGGTTTTCGGGAATAGCTACATTGGTGCTTGGTGTTCTCATTTAGAATTTGTGTCAAAGGATTGGTTTTTGGATTAGTTTGATTCAGCACAAGGAAAGAATTGTAGTAATATGGAAATTTATCGCTATTTCAATTTACGTGGGCTCCAAAGGAAGTTCTGGAACCTTCTGTCTTCTGGTCTTTGTTAGGCACTGCGATTATAATAAAG
Organism: Cylicocyclus nassatus; assembly: GCA_958299035.1. Taxonomy (NCBI): domain Eukaryota; kingdom Metazoa; phylum Nematoda; class Chromadorea; order Rhabditida; family Strongylidae; genus Cylicocyclus; species Cylicocyclus nassatus. The sequence continues at coordinate 25,147,724 of CATQJL010000112.1, forward strand.
GACGGACAACCGCCTTCATAATGCATCGCAGCGGCAGATTATAGCAGAGAATAGTCATTATTGGCCATCTGTTGAACATGCTTGGCAGACGCTAAGCTCTTTACCGCAAAGAAAGAGGAAATCTAAGCTGGTTTTATGGTGTCTGGATGGCGTTATATGAAGGGCAATAATGGTAGTCATGGGTGTTGTGTATGTTGATCCAATTAGTTGAAGGAAGTAATGGCCTACCATTAATTGTTTATGTTTTTGAATGATCAGACAGTTTTGCCGTTTACTGGGTTTGAAGGCAGTGTCCGCCTAAAGTGAGGTTTTTGGGATTTTGTTGCTGTATAATAGCGGGGCCCCTGAATAAGTAATTGTCCAAGTTCCACTGCCAAGGATGAATTCCTTATTGTTAGTAGAAAATTCGCTCTAGAAAGTAGAAGCAGCGGTGGCCGCCTCGCCCATCAGCGTGGGTGGTCTGGAGATACAAGTCCTAAATTGGGCTCGAATGTGTCCAACATGTCGCAATCCGTCTTTCATTATAATTATCAGACACCCGACAGCTTTGGATACATTTGAGCCCAATGTCCGGTCTGTTTCTGCAGATCACACTTTGTGGGCGGGGCGACCACTGATGCCCATACTTTTTAAAGCGATTTTCTCGCTTCGGAATTCAGCCTTTGCAGCGGGATTTGGGCATTTATTTAGCTAGGAGCCCCGCCATTCTACCATATCAAAATCCCACAAGCTCCTTCAAGTTTGGGAAAGAAACAATATCTTTGGGTGCGAGTAGGTTGACATCTGTACCAGCCTTGCACTTCGCATTTCTTAGGCGATATTCGCGTTTTTAACTTCTTTCGTGGTTCTTCTGGCATTCTCGTTTCTGTATTCACATCTCCTCCGTCCCTTTACGTTGAAAGCTTCTAAATATAAGCTTCTGCGTTCATAACTGAACTGCCTAAGTGTTTTCTTCTAGAAATGGAAAGCTTTCCCACTTGAGACGTGCACTATTGTTGTGATGTTAAGTAGCGTCGTCGAAGTAAATAGTAACGCGTTCCGATTCAGTCGTCGTCAGTAACTGAAGCGTAAATCTATTCTGACGTTCGAGTTTGTGTTTCGTGATGTCTGTACATGCCATGCACTCTATCTCAGTCGCATGCTTTTTTAATCTCGTACGATGCCACGCGCTCTTTAGCGACTAAAAATACTCCCAGCACTAGTACAGCATGCACGTGAAAGATTGCTGAAACTACTCAAAAATGCGTTTTTTTTTCTGTTTTTGAGGTTGTCGGTGCGTATGACTTCGTCAGCAGTAGTAGTAATATAGTAGAGTTGAAGGATCCTAGGCGGATAGAGAAGCGCACGTGTGCGATTAATTGCTATGGCGCGTCGCTTACTTATAGAATGGCGAACGCATAATTAGATCGTGTTAGCCGATGACCTCTGCTAGAGTAGTGGATTAGCTGAAGCAGAAAGGGAAGTATACGAAAGGGACCTTGTGAAGTATGGTCGTAGTGGATCGCTATTCTTTGAAAATGCGCGTTAATGGACTTTCTGCCCTATTAATCCACTATCGGATCACATGACCATAGTTTTTTCTGCTTTCGAAAATAGTCTCACCTCATTATGTTCGCCTGTTCTCTTTTTCCCCCACTTTTTCAATCCCCGCATGACTTCCATGGCTCGCATGCCGGAGCTGTGTCGGAAAACCACAGGAGAGGTTGCTAGGCGACTTATTCCTAGCTGTAAACTAGCCTGATATCTGGAAAACACCTATACTTAGTGCACATAAGCTGATTCGAAAGATATGGTGGATTACCGGATTGGATTCTTGGAAATGGCTTAGCGTGATTGGAAAAATCTGCTGGGTAGAAGATGCATATTGAGGCCATGTTGAACGGTCACGTTGATTCTAGTGGATCACGTCTTTTTATTCTTCTTTGCATCTAGCAGCCATGCACAACTTTGCAAGCCTTTTCTTCCATTGTTACGTGCTTATTACACCGTTTGGGTAATTGATGTTTATTAGAAAGCTTTATAAGATCTTAGATTTAGATAGATCTTCGATCTAGCCTGTTTTTAGGATAAGTCACATACTCGTAGAAAACAATTTTGCATTATATACGCGACGTAAACAAGTTATGAATGAGGCTTTGCGAAAGCTTGACTTCTCTTTCCGTTGAGAAGGGCTAAATCGGTTATCTCAAGCGTTAGCCGCATTTTTTCCGGGGAACCTCTCCGATTGTGACTCATCTCCGTTCCAGTTTTCGCAGAATCTCTCTGTGAGCTTTTTTGAGCTGTATTGTGCGGTGCGAAATGATAGCTGCGATTCCATTGCACTTCTTTTGTTACGTAATGTTTTTGTTATGGGATGGTTTATATGCCAGCGAAAAATGCTTTCATCTTCCTGACATATTCTAGAAAAATCGTATGGAATTGGATTGTGAAAATGCGTAGCGGAACTAAAGTTTTACATGATTGAAGTTGCGTAACAAAAGGAGAGTTCAAAAATGGCCTTGTACGTGACCTTCGAAATTGAATATTGCGAATGGCGCCCGAATAAAAGCTGCTTGGCAGATGCCCCGCTGTTACATTGATCATATCGCTGCGTGCTAATGCACTCTCTATCTGTCAGACTGGTTTATAGTCGCAGATAGGGATAGACCCAGGACAAGTTTGTGACCCCAAACTTGCCCCCTCGCTCGCTCTAAATAAAGCTGCTTAACGATCCGGTGCAGATCATCTACGCGAACGTGCACACTTACGTAGTCACAACGTACGTGGTGCACGTTGCGGCTGCTTGTCGCACCCGTCTCCTCGTTTTTCCGTTTTCTTTCGCCTTTTTTCTGCACCGACCGCGAGCGCACTTCTCCGGTCCTCGACTCAACCAGCCACTGACGCGGAGTCTGCGCGTCCTCCGTAGGCTACGCTGTCTCGCGCAACTGTGACTTGCGCGCCTCTCCGCTAGCGGCCGCACTCCACTGAGCGTTAGAAACTCTGCGTCTTCCGGACCTTGCAGCTGCGTAGTGTCGTTCGCCGTGTCTCCGCTCTCCGCTCCGCCGACGGCTGCCTCACCGCGGCCCGCGCAGCTGCGCGTTCCCCCTTCTCTAGCTCTGGTTCTCTCAGCCGCACACAATACACAGTGTGCGTCGTCGTCGGCCAGTGCGGCGGCCCCTCGCTCAGCCGCGCCCGCTCCGCGGCCTGGCCGGGGCCGCCCGGCCTCGGTGCGCCTCGTCGATTCATCCTCTGTCCCTAGCACCCAGCACACCCCACACTGCTAGTGCCGACGAGGCTATAGCTATAGCTTTATTGCTCTGAGGCTTCGCATAGAGTTAGGGCACGTGATCTTATCATTACTCTTAGTGCTTCATTTAGTGCTGAAAAGACAGGCTTTCTGCTCATTTTGGATTCTTGTCGTTCTTCAGGGCGCTTGGGCGTTCGGAAAAGACTTCCTTGTTCGTGATAGAGCTTTGTGTGAATTATCAAATTAATGCGCTTTTCGCTCTTTTACTTTGATCATGAGAACTTCTCATAGAAGCTATAAAAGTTTATTGCTTCACAGCTTTGTTGAAACACACAGAGTTTATCGCTTATTTTATAACTATGTTGAAATACCCTGTCTGAGTATAAAATCACGAAATTTGAACCACTGTTATATGAAAGTTTGAATTGCATCTGCCTTGTTTTGAATTATGAACAAATTCGTCGAAATGGCTGATTCTGCATCTCAGGTCAAGGTTATCAGAATTCGCCTCGGTTAATCCTTGGAAACTAGATACAAAAGTAGTTTGCAGAAAGTAATTTTGAAAATAACTGGCTTGCGATGCATTTTTCTTGCACTTTTTGCAGCCCTACACAACCAGTTTTAAAATGCAAATTAAACTCAACCGGCTAGAATACTTAAGAACTGTCGACGTATGTTGCTTTTTATCCCGAGTTTTCTTGTTTCCCAGACACCGGTAGTTCTCTAGAGAGCTTGTCACACCACTCTTTTCAACAACTTCAACCATCGCCGCGCATATAATTCACGTTTGAAAAGGTCTTGTTTGTATAATGGGGGCCCCCCGTGTAATGCAGTTTTTATGGGCGCGACAAACACGACCCCCCTTGTATGGTTGTCAACGTTGTCGATGACACGCTGACGTCAGCAGCACAGCACGGGGGTCAATCACATCGTCGTCGTAGGTCAGATAAACAAATTCGTGTTTTTTGGATGCTAAGGGGATTTTTCTCGAAATGTTCAAGTAGCCTTGAAAAAAGCCAAAGGAAGCGTGGAATAACCTTGGCGCGTGGTTGACTAACATGCAAGAGGAATTATCTGCATTACGGATCTCTTGTACCGTAATGATCGATGACGTAGCGGGGGGGGGGGGCTGAGCGATGACAGTTGGCAATGACGTCTTGTCAAATGACAATGTGTCGTCGTTTATCACATCTGGGACGTTTGCGTGACTTTTAAGTGATGTATACGGTAATTATCTAAATTTGGAAGTTATGGGTTTGTACCGGATCATTACAACCAATTTTGTACTGTTCACTTGTGGAAGTGTTCAAATTCATTCTCCTGACTCGTCAAAAATTGTCCGTTGGGTGCAGAAATTCTACTTCCTCTTTTGTGATGAGTCAGCTCCGCAATCTATCTTATGATAGGTTTACTTCTCACCCATTTGTTGATTTTGATGAGTAATAAGAACGGGCTTTGCAGTTTTTGCTCTACTGTGGTACAAAATGTCAATTCTACAATAAACTTCCTGTTTCTCTGCAAAAAAGGAGCGCGAAGTTGTTGTTTTTCACGCTCACATTAGCTTTACGGAAGCCTGCTTATTAATTGCTGTGCTGCGAGAACCTTATTTACCGCTCAGTAAGCTTGATTAGTTAGTTCCCTGTCATCTCTAGTTTTTGTTGATGTTACTCATGAAATTACTGGTGATATTTGACTAATAGAGGTGAAAGACACGTACTCATTTTATCAGGAAATGTCACTTACCCTATTTTCAGGTGTATAAGCCGCACCCTTTTTGCTCTAGACGCGAGCAGACCCAGGCGTGCCGCCGCGCATATGTCTCGCGAAGCGGTCGCCTTATCGCATACTGCTCTCACTTAACGCGCTCCATGATGACAGTCAGTCTTTTGGCGTGTTCGCCTTTAGAGTGAAAAAGGTGCGGCTTATACACCTGAAAATAGGGTAATAAAGAATAGGTTTTTTCTGTAATCACGTCACAAATGCTCAGCACATCGTTTTTCCGTAGTCATGAGGCTTGCCATGTTTGATTAGTGTAGTACGAAAGCAGTATTTAGCCGTTGTCGTTTGTGTGTGCTTGTCTCACTGTGTGTGTACAGCCAGATAATCGTACACAGCCCCGACGACGATGCTTTGCTATGATGGTCCCCATTCTTCCCCCGTGCATCATCCCCGGCTGCGCTATCCCCAACAAGACCTGTTTCCACTAGCTCCGTCTCCATCGTATCGTTAGCTATTGATTGAATAGATCAGACGAACTTGAAGTGGGAGAGGCAGTCTGCTTTAGTATAAGCAGATGGAGAGCTCGTTCTGAGAGGACCAGTTCGGCCTGGCTAGCCCTAGGATTTATGTCAGATGTGTGTTGTTAACTGTGCCCGGATTTGTAAGCCTGTTTCAGTTTTTAGTTAAGGATTTGGCTTAAGCCGGATCCACTAGGATAGCTAAATAATTATATGTTCGGATGAACACTTGAGAGCACAAATGACCCATGATTTTGAGCTTGCAAAGATATTTTTGTCAGCGAAACATTCTTTGTAATTTTCTCATCAATCTAGAAGTGGGTCATGTGTGTTTAGTGGCGTTGTACTTCTGCATTTACACACAACACTTGAGCTTGTTGGGCAAAAGTTACACTTTACGATTTTTCGGATCTTGCAAAATTTTTCGGATTTTGCAATGATTTTACGCATTTACGTTACTATTTAGAATCAAATCAAAAAAGTCTTGAAGTTCTATGCCGCACAGGTTTGATATGATAAGCAGTTCATTTGATCTTACATATCGCCACATAATTCTATACAAAACTAAACCTACAAGGTACATAAATTTCAAGAACTTCCAGAACGAATTACCAAGTTTTCACGAATAAAGGATATGAAATACTTCAAAATAGAATTTTTTCAACCATTTAGAGATAATTTGATAAGTGCACAAACTTGAGGAAATTTTTTTTATGTGAAATCATTCCAACCATTCTTACAGAAACTGTAGCGAAACCTCTATTGTCACGTCTATTTTCTTTTCATAGACACACAAACTGCTGCGATCACAACTGTCAGTTTCGGTGATAGATGCACTCTTTATTGTCTGCAATTGTGCGTGACTTGTCTGCGTATCCGTCTCTCTCACTCCGATTTCCTGCTTCTTTTGTTCCTCGCTGTTCATCATGATTCATTGTGACTGTTGTTATGTAAATAATAGCTATCAAATGAATCACATCTTTTGCTCATCGCTCGCTGGTCTGGTTCCATGCAGAGAGACTGGTTGTGTAATGGCAAAGTGATGACGAGTAATTCAGATTTTACTCCGGTAATAGGTGTGTTAGAGATGTAGGTGAGACCAGTTGCACAATCGTGAAGCGTTTTTGCAATTTTCGACTACAGTAATCCCCAAAGTGTACTCCAAAGTGCGTTCGGATTACTGTACAAACGCCTTTTTGTACGTTCTACGTCTCTCTGCACGAAACTTGTAATGTTTGTTGAAAAGTGCGTGTGCTAATTATTTGGGGAATAGGGGATTTGGGGGGGGGGGGGTGGTGTATTAAAAGGGCCCATTTAAGGGTGCTTCGCAGAGGGGTGCCTGTCGGTACAGTCATTGTGTCACGGTTAATCGCTTCTTTAGTATCTGTTATAGTTTCTTGCTTTGTCTGTGGCGCTATGAACTCATATTAAAGACATGCTCAATCTTATTACAGTAACCCTTTTCTCCCTTTTCTAATTTGATTTCATAAAAAAATTCAGGAAGTGCATTTTATATTTAACATGATGTCGCATACAAAGCCGTGAAAGGTACCTGTTCCACGTGAATCTTTAGTGAAGGTGATTTTGCATTGTCACATTTCCATATTTCGCCGGGTTCAAATGAAATAGGTTATTTTTCATCAACCCGGTTACTATATAAGTCCAACTATTTGCTGAAATGGCTGCCATCCCATGCCATCCTTTGGTAGACCGACAGACTGTAAATTGCCCCATGGAATGGTCCCTAATACACCGTTAATCCGTGCCCGGATAACTGTGAGGTCGTTTTTCGCGCATATCGGCGACCCAGCAGATGTTTTGGCATCTGCTCTTCTGGGTCGTTGACCGCTACGTTCAGTTATTCCCCCACTTCGAGGGACAATCGTTCATTTTTTATAGGGCTCAAGAATCATTTTTTGTTGGACATTTCTCGTGAATTTTACAGCAGTATTTGAGCTTCAGTGCTAATGAAGAAAAATCGCGTTCTACATGCATAAAAATAGCTTGTCTGGTGTTGTTGAGTAATCACTAGCTAAGAGAACACTTGACCCATTTTATCGGAAAAATGTCATTGGCTAGGACGAGCTATCTCGGTTGTGATAATGACTTATCACTGCTGGGAATGGTCGGTTTGATAGCGGTTAGTAAGAGTATTAGCCGAGTTTGGCTATGAACGCCTGTACGAATTTTGTGGTAATTTGGTCGGGGAGAAGGAGGGGTTTTGTGGATATTTGGATAAGCACCATTGAATTTTCCTTCTCGCTTTTATCTTTCCCTATTTCCCCTCTATTTGTTGCTTACTTTTCTATCTTCCTCTCACTGTTTGTGCAATTATCTGCTCCTCCTCGCCGAGCTAAAGTGCAGAAGCCAATTATAAGCTATTTTCGTCTTACTGGAACCAAGAGCTGTGGTGGGTGTCTAATTTCGTATATTCGGGGCGCTCAGAAAATTATACGAAATTAACCGGAGCACTCTAACCATTTGTGATGTGTCCTTGCTGTTGAAGAAATGGGAAAACTAGTGCTGTCAATTTTATAATGTTAGGTTTAGGTGACTATAAGGTTAACAATTAGCTGAATCATTTATTTAGTTCGTCATTAAGACGTCAAAATTAGTAAAATGTTATAAAATGTCTGTATCAGTGTAGTTTCGGAAAAAAGGCCCTATATTCAAAAGATTAGTAGACATGCATGGAGTGGAGAGAAGTTCCTGGTCTAAGCATTAAGATATTTGGAGTAAAAATATCCACAGAGAACTGCACAGACAATTTTGCTTCCCGATTGTGAGTAGGCGGGTCCGTCCATTTGCTGCACGTAAAGGCTATTTTTTCCTACTTCTTTTTACTAGCTTTTTTTTCGAGTTTGTGGTTCTCTTTCTTGCCTCAATGCACGTGCGTCATTTTGAAAAAGTTGGACAATTTTCAAGATTGATGGAAGAATGGTTGAGTGGGCGCTATTCACGTACACTCATTTTTCTTCTGCTCCTCAATTCAGCCGTTCTTCTTCTTATGTGTCGTCCCTCTTCGCAATTTTTCTCGCGCTGCCCTCCTCATCCCCGAATCGATCTCGCCCCGCAGTCCGTCCCCATCTTTCAGTCTTCGTCAGAGCGGGACCAAAAACTACAAGAGCAGTTCATTCTTCACAAACATAAGTAAAAATGATGATTTAAGACGACGAGTTGCGTCTGTCACGTGAACAGCCGCAACTCGTCTATCTGCTGTGTTTCGTTTTGTTTTCGAACGTGCATGTGTGCTGTGCGGCTGTTTTCATATCTGTGGAATGTGTGTTCGGAAACATTTTCGAAGCGAGAGCGATTTCGCAATCTCCCCCCCCCCCCCCCCCTGCCTCGTTCGCCGTCCTCCCCGCTATCGAAAATTTTGCCAACACACAATGGCAGCTGCTGCGAGCGCAGTGGCAATGACGATTTCGAAATCGTCCAGCCGTGCTGCTAGCCGGCCGCAAATTTTTCCCCGTGCCTGGGAAATGCGTTGCCCTTTTACGGGGACCGAGCGGGGGGTGCGTGCGCACCCGGGGTGAGACCACCTGCTTGGCGACGCGCGCATCTTTATAGCGCGTTGTCTTGGCGCTACCACACCGGTTCCCTCCATCGTCTGTGATGTCGTTAAGTGTGCCTGAATGTATGTCCTGATTCTCAGTCTGGGACAACATTTGCCACCGATTCACTTCGATTCCTGATCGTTGTGGACGCAGCGGCTGACATTTTGCGAAATTTTCCATAGATGTTGACTTAGACTTGCATGGGATGTTTGTTTAGTGGGTGCGCTAGCGTCGACTTGCGGTGATTTCCTGTCTTTTTTAGTTTTCTTGCTGGGTGGTGGTGCTTTTTCGGGGATCTCTGAATCTTTGTGCAGGTCTCTAATCTACTCGATCCTGTCCATAAAGCCCCGCCACGTAAATTGTAATATTCATAAACAATTTGGTGTATATAAATCTGGTTTCAACTAGGTGCCCTCAGAATTTTAGCAGTACAACGGGCAAATCTCAAAAAATACTTGGTCGCAATAGTTCGTTTACTAGGTTGGGGTTCCCCTAATTCTATTTGAGCAGTTAAGGACTGATTTACCACATTGATGATTTTTATAAAGTCGCGATTTTTGATCTCTGCGATTCTCAGAGTCTGGTTAGCCATGTGGCTGTCATTTAGCGGTCAAGGCGATCTCTTTTTTGTTCAGAAACCTAACCTTGAGCTCTTTAGCGCATACTCATGATCACTTGAATTCATTTTGTTTTCTTCTCTGACTATATATCCTGCTTTGCTCACGGTTTTTTTTGGCTGCTTTTCTTTCTTGTGCTCTGTTTATTGGACTGCTTTGAGAACGAGTTAAACTGTGCTGTTTTTACTTTATTTTAAGTAAGATTTGAGAGCAGAACGCTGATTAGAGTTATACATGGCGGGCGTCGCGTGGTATGACCGTCATAAGCGGATCTAGGAAGCTTCAGTCTTTCTGAATATAGAATATAGCTTTTTAGTATGTTTATGGCGGCTATGTGTGTGAAAACAGCACATACTTGCGTGATAGGTGAGGTAGAGGTGTTCAAGAACGGCTCTCTAATTTGTCGATCACAAATCTCACATCTAAGACGAGGTCTCCTTTGCTGAATTTTTTGGCTCCTTATGGAGAAATGTCATACTTTTCCTGAGTGAATTGAATGATTGATAGCTTTCAATTTTATGCAGTGAGCATCGCGATGATTCGTTCCGCCATCGTCGCATTTGTAATGTGTGCAGTGATCGGCTGACGAAGACGAGTAACAGTTGTCCATGTCAGACATTTCAGCGCTCGCCGCTCAGCAGCAACCCGAGACAGACGAGAAGATGGTCGTTCAGCAGCCACAACAGCAGCAGCAGCACCTTCAGCACGGATCCCTTCGTCATCCACAACGGGAACATGCCATTACCCCGCCAGCCATCGATGATCACCATCCCCCGCATCAAATGGGCGGAAATAATGCTACCCAGGTAGGTTGGGGTCGTGGTGGGTTCAAGGCACCGTCCACCCAAACTAATGGTGAGATTTCAATGCAGTAAAATAGCGAGGCCGCTTATCAAGTAAATTGGCCAGGTCCCATTGCAAAAGATGTGTTCCGAAGTGAGAAAATCGCTTTAGAAGTTGAATTCTGCTGAGGTCGCCACGCCCCTCAAGGTATAGCCTAACGGAACTGAATTCAGGATTGCGTAGACTTGTCAAAAATGCGCTTTTCGCGTTGAAAGATAGACTTTCGACATTTCTAGGTATTGAGTCTAGTTTTGGGCTCATTACCATTAGGCCACACGATTTGATTGGCGTGGCGACCATAGCAAAATCCGTCTTCTGAGGTGATTTTCTCGCTTCATAGTACATCTTTTGCAACAGGACTTGGGCAGTTGCTAAGCAGAGGCTCGCTATGGTACTGCATTGAAATCTCACCAAGCTCAGTTTTCGAGTGCCTTTGAGTTTCGAAGTTCCGAACGAAACCTTTCTATTTTTCAGGTAATACCAGACATGCGCTCATCCCTGATGTCTCCGCTCAGTCCGCACGAGATCGCGGCAAAAATGCTTGCTAATGGCTCATTACCAGCGAACGCGAACGGCTTGACCCAATACAATCCCCTCCTAATAGCCATGTTACAACCCTTGGCTTTACAACAATTGCTACAAGCACAAGCTCTTCAACAGCAGTATATGGTAAGTATTGAACCCAATTTTCCGCCCACGACTAGGTTTAGAATTGCTTGAGTTAATTTGTTTTTCAGCAACTGCAACAGCAAGCAATAGCCCAACAACAAATGGAAGCTCAAGCACTTTGGGCATCGTCAAGTATTTCGGCTAGTCCTGCACATGCCTCGGATAGTGAGGTAGGTGGCTTTTGATTCAAATAAATGTGGATTTGAGCTAGGCTAATGTTTGCCTTTGTTGGATGGCTGGAAATGCCGAGACAATTTTCTAGATTGACATTGCGAAAGAAAAAGACAATAGGCGGTTTTTCGGTGTCGCGTGAATTACTATTTCTTTTGGTTTTGACGCACAAATTTGCCCTTTGAAATTCTATGAAGCTGGGTAGGGGAGGGTCACGGCAAGTCATCTATGGAATATAGGAACGGATCTTAAAAAGTGGCAACTCTGAGGGCTACTGGTCCTTTTGCACATGCTGTTGCATGCTGCTTGAGGACCAGTAGTCCGCACAGGCAGCGCGTAGTGAAGAAATTCGTTACTTTATCCGAAATCTAGATCATTTGCTGGCCTAGAAACCTGGCTAGGTTTTTCCTCGAAGATGTAGTTAGCCAAATAACCCACTTTTCCACAATTTACCAATGTTTTTGCGTTTCAGGTGTCGGAAATGTCCGAGTTATCGCCAGTACCACAAACGGAAGTGTCCATGCGTCCGCATTCACCTCCATTCAAAGATCCCCATCAACTGGCCGACAAATCTCTCTTGAGGCTTCTCAACCTCAATCAACTTTCCGAAAAGGAACAAATGGCCGTGGCTGTACTGGCTGGATTTGCCTCAATGGGACGCTGAACGGTGTCCCAGAGAGGACGGGTGGACGAGTTATCACTCGCCAGATAAACGCTTTCCGAGCCGTCGCGGCAACGTTCGATGGCTGGCTTTTGAGCACCATCGCATGTCGCTGTCAGCATCGGACCAGACCACATCCCGGTTATCCCCGAATCCATCCGTGTTACCCTACCATAACACTATTATAGCCTGTAGCGTGTTTATATACTAGCGTACAGCCTGTTTTGTGTATATTTGCCACTTTTTCTGAGAAGTTCTACCACGATACCACCCACACGAGGCCCGTTATGCTGTTGTGTCCGCAATGGCAGACACGGAGCCTCTCAGTCGTCCCATTCTTACTCGTCGAGTGTTCGCCCCCAGTTATTGTCGCTCGTTGTTATTCCTTTTCATCCACACTTTATACACATGAAGTTCTTATCGAATGCGTGTCGTCAGCTATCTATGGGAGTCCTCGATATGATGATGTTTTCCACATTACGCGTCTCTGTCTCTCTTTTTGTCTGTCATTTGTAGTGTGTTCTTGTGTTGCAAGGTGTTGTACGGATATATACGATCAGAGGCGTGTGCGAAATGGATATGGAGCAAATTGTACGCAAAATTGCGGAACTCGCTCGCTGTCGCGCGCTAGCGTCGCTCACTCTCGCCTGGCTCCCAGCGCTCGCCTCTGATTGGTCGAATACGTGTATCTCTCATGGGGGCCGTGTTAATCGCGCGCTTTTCGCGCAGACGGTCATTTTGTATGTGAATATATATTTGAATATATTTGAGTGTTCCGCTTTTTTCGCACTCTCTCTCGAGGAAGTGAATGTTTTGAGTTGTTCATTAAATTAATTATTCTGATTGCTCCTTAGCGATCCCCACATGCGAATTTCTCTCGTTTTGTTGCATCTGTCACCTGCTCTCAACTGTTCTCTACCTTTTCCCCCACATCAATATTTCTCCCGTGCGTATTGTCATTAATTTTTTTCTATTCATACTCGGGCGATTTCCTTCAGGAGTGAGTGTGGATTGTAGACTGTAGTCTGATCGTTGATTGCTTGGTTTTATGAAATCTTACTGGTCTGCTCCATCGAATTGTTAGTGAAACCAGGCATTAGCCATCAGCATTGTTAACGAAGAGTTCAGAACATGCATGAAAAGCGTAAAAAAAGAGCATAAAATTAAAAATCAATAAAAAACTAATAAAACGTTCAAAACGTACTTGTTGTTGTGCAGATGTATAGTATGGGCTTTGCTGCGAAATGGCAGTAGGATGAAAAATACATGGCAAGGAATTTCGTGAGAGTGTATAATGAGAAAATGTGAATTATATTGATATGTGATTGTCGATGAGAAGGTTCAATTTTGTTGGAGACGATGGTCTAAAATCATATGTTAGGATGTAACAAATCTGCATTTTTTTCCAATGTCCACAAGTCCGTCTTCTCAACTTTTGTAGCATGCCTTTCGGAGTGAACAATTCAAACAAAAAAGACTATGATGCCGGATACTGTAACAATTTTATCGAATTTTCAATTAGTTTGTAAATTCGCTTGAATTAGACGTTTATGGCGCTTCAAAGTCTGGCTTCAAGAGCGTAAATAGATCGTAAAAATCCGCCAAGCTTTTTCTGAAATGTGAAGAGTATCGGGCAAAAACTGAATTCCGTGCTGAAAAAAGTGCCATAGAAAACCTCAGAATGGTGTTTGGCATATTGATTGCTCGTTACCTAGTTCTGAATACTCAAAAAGGATCGTAAAAAGAATTATTGAAGCAAATGAACTTCCTGGATTACACCAGAGAAAAGCGAAAATGCGCCTAAATTATTCGTGGGACTCCAGTGTTTCTATTAGGTGGATACGTAGGTTTTGCACCAAAAATCTGGAAAATTTATGACCTTTCTAAGTTTTTTTACTTTGATATTTTACAGTAAAACCTTGCAGTATTGAAAGCTTGAAGCGAACTATAACATTGATATACGAGTTTGGAATCTTGCTTTGCTATTAGGTACAGAAAATCCTGCAGTTTCCAAAAGACGTGAAGCAAGATATATCATTGCCATATTTTTATGATACAATCTGGTGAATAATACTTAAAAGGTGCTAAAATTTCTGCTGAAATTACCAAAACGTCCACTAAACTCTCATTTCGGTTTTGATGGCTTTATCATATTTTTCTTGTCATCTCTCTTTATATCTGATAGAAAACCATACTTTGCGCATGTTTCTACAAATGATTCTCGATTTTTCAATCAACGTTCTTGTATTCAAAACGAAATTAGTGTGTGATGAAATACAAATTTTGACTGATGTTACAAAAGATAAATGTGCTTCGAAATGTTTTTTTGAGAATTTTCAAAACGAAATTTTAATTCTTTTTTATGCAGTTCTATGTGTCAAGTTAATATTCATATTATCGAGAGAAAATAAGTATCTAATGTCTTTTGTTATGCTTCATTTCACTCTTGTTTCCCTACTCAATTTTACAAAACTTAGGAAGTGTTTCATAAACTATTATATTCAGTCGTTTCATCAGCTCTACCAGAACATACCTCAAGTGCTTATTAGAATTAGTGGGTCCTATGCTAGGAGGGACACAAAAGTTAGTAAATGAAATAAGAAAGAGATAGTGTTGTACAATACTTTAGTTCTGTCAACATTGAGGACGAAAAGCGGAATCATCACGAAATATCTGAAAATTCCACGCAGAACTTTGGCATAATTTCTGCGTACCCCCAATATTTGAAGGAATTTTATTTTTTGCTAGCTAGACGTATTCCACCTTAAGAAAGGACTATGGAATTTCAAATTTTCACCGAATACCTAGAAATTCCATGCATATTGAAATGTAAGCGTTAAGAAAAAGCAGACATTTTCAAATGCTGCTCAACACCGGCATATTTCGAGCCAGTCAGCATTTCTTCATAAGCCTGGTAATCGGATTATCTCTGTTTGGATTGTCTTTGAATTTTTGAATTTTTGAAATTTTGCGGAAGAAGGAATTTTTGCGAGTCAAGAATTTCGATCTACGGGTCAACAGATCATTTTTTGACAACGCCATATTATTCGCTTTGTCCTCGTTGAAAAATTACCAATTTTTTTTCGAAACATTCGGTATCAGGCATTTTATTCTGGATTAGTTTTCAATACATTCTATACTCAAACATCACGCGCTATATAATTTTTGCACATTATATATTTTTTTATACTACTAGGGCTAAAAAATATACGTTTTGGCATGCGAATCTCCATAAATACCCATCACTTTTTACCCATGAGTTCTGACAAAAAGTAGTTCAGAGCTTCTGCTATCATATATCTATCAACTACTCGGAATATCCTACTACAAGTAAAGGACAGTTGTGCCCCAATATGGCTAAATTACCAAAAGTTCAGTTTTTTGAGTTTCTAAGCTTATTTTCATGTAGTGATGGGTGTAGAGATGAGTAATTTGGTAGTTGGATACGTACAAACTCCTATTTAGCGAAATAAAGTTCTTTGTTTGAAATAAATAAATTTTTCTAACATCCGCGCACAATGAGTAAATTGAGGTAACTCACCTTCTTCGCGCCTTTGGAAATTAATTCTAACTCAATCAGAAATTTACATCTTTCCAACGATACTAAACACAAATATTTGTCCGCAGCATTCAGAAGCCTGAAACGACCGAGATCGTATACTTGCCAAACTATCAAATGCAGGTCACTATCTATTTGAAGGATCTTCAAAGGACCTTTCTTTTCGATTTTTTGTCCATTTTTTCTCACACCTTCCCTCAAAAAGGACAGCACTCTCCACCAAGCCACACTTACCAAGATTAGTCGATATTAAACATAAGAAATCGTCTCCGTTTCACATGTGGAGCTAATTCCGGAGTTTTTGCCTCCACCGACTCCCAAATCCAATGGCATTATCGATTCTCTGCTAATCCCTCCTTCAAAGTCTACACTTTCCGCATCGCTTGTTGCTTTTCCTATTTCCGATTTGCATTTTTTTTCACTAAGGAAGTCAGTCTACTTGTATTGCATGGCTCATGGATACAATAGGCATGTGTTGAATTCAAGCGGCTTTTATCTGTTTTTCGTGTAGGTAATAAGCTGTTGTGTCGGCAAATGTCCATTTTTGTGCTCATCAACGTTTGGTTAAGAAAATAATATTGTACTGCTTTCCTATTATCCTTTTTTTCATAATCATGAACAAAAAATTTTTGTGAGAGGTGCAGAAAAATTATAAGATGCATGTTTGCTAATATTGATGAGTGTCTCCCATATACTACATTCGCTTTACTTTATCTTCTTTGTTTATGGACTGCTTACTTCTCCTCCTTCATTCAAGCGCAACATTCTACCCGTGTCACTAGTGTTACCTGTATAACTCACCAGTCAATGAGATCACGTTTTGGAATGGGTATTTGTAATCATTTTACTACTCATCTTTACAGGGCCGGGCATACTTCAAGCGATTTCAATCGCAACGCGATTTGGCAATATTCCAGGTGTCCATAACTCATTGTAAGCACATTATTTCATCAGTTTACGTAAGTTATACACGCTATGCATGTGCAGTTTGCTAATGTTGGATCCGAAGACTTCTGGCGAATTGCCAAATCGCGTCGCAACTGAAATCGCGTGAAGTATGCCCGACCCTTATCTCTCTCTATATATATATAAAAACTCAAAGTGTGTTTGTCTGTTAATAAGTATGTTTTTTATACAAGTTTTTCTGAGTGGACCAAATGAGCTGAAACTTTGCATGCTTATGTTTTCGACAACGGCGCAGTACATAGGCTGCTTTTCACGGCGATTTACTGGACCCTTCTATTGATTTGTTGATTTATTTACTTACATTTGGGAAAACGAGGGGCTTGACATGCTCTAACCAATCATTTTGCCATGATAATGTAGCCAGGGAATGGTAAAGCTCATTTTAATCTCAATGTCGGAAAGATGCGGGCAATTCGTTCCAAAGCCCTTTTTGCACAGAAGAAGCTCAAAAGCGTAAGTATAAGTAACTTCTTCTTAGCTAAACTGGAGTCCCGAGTGAAACGGGACCGCCGGCTAGTAGTATATATAACTCGAAATCTGTTTAGAGGGTATGAGCATTATAGAAACGCGCGCCGCTTAACCGATTGCGATGGAAGCTTGCACACAGATGTTTTCGACCCCGAAGACGGTTTTAGGCTACTTCTCACTGGAATTCGCTGGGTCCTTCTATCGATTTATTGATCTGTTTACTCACATCTATAGAAATGGAAGCTCATCATGTACACCAAGCATTTTCCAACATTCGTGTAACGGGTGGTGAAGCTCATTTTTATTCCGCGGTGAGGATGATGTGGTGTTATAAAACGATGCAGCCTGGATGAAGGACAAGTCAACGCAGAAGTCAGAGGAACGGTAGGCGCAGGTCTGAAGCGGGTGCAAGAAAGAAGAAAGGAAGAACCTGCCGAAGGGTGAAGAAGAGTAGAAGAGCAAAAACTCATGAAGGGTATGTTGGACGCTTTGGAAACGATTTTGTAACCTTCGCGGCATCAGGTGTTCAGACCTACGGTCCGAGCGTCCGTGTACGTCAGCTAGTCAGCATAAAAGCGTTAGCATCAGTAGGACTAGTGACCCGGGTAACGCGGGTAACACTGTTAGCGCGGGTAACACGGGGCGGCTAACACTAGTGACACGAGTAACACTGGTAACACAGGTAACACTGGTAATGTATGGTCAAAGCCTAAAGGGCCGGGCATACTTCAAGAGATTTCAATCGCGACGCGATTTGGCAATATTCAAGGTGTCCATAACTCATTATAAGCACATTATAAATGTACAGAAGATAGGGCATTTCATCAGTTTACGTAAGTTATACACATTATGCATGTGCAGTTTGCTATTGTTGGATCCGAGGACTTCTGGCAAATTGCCAAATCGCGTCGCGACTGAAATCGCGTGTAGTATGCCCGGCCCTTAAGCTTTCAAGTTCATGCTGCTGTTTCCCTTCAAAAGAGCAAAATATACACTTTTCTAGAGAAACGTGACGAACTTGAGATTTTGAAATGCTGCAAAAATAGAGCATCTCAAAGTAAAGAAGCTAGCTGAGTTCTGACATCACATTTCAATATGATGTATTGCTTGTCATTGTCAGCTATGTGTAGAGCCACATGCATAAGTTTTTCGTGCTCCATTTCGTCAATCATACACCTGTCGGAAGAGAAAGGCGTTTCTGCAATTTTCAGTTTCAAGCTACTCTATGCAAAAGCACATTCTTCCATTCAGAACTTGACAAATCGCATTTTACTTGATTTAACTGGTGGATCAGATATATTCAGTTCTGATATATACAGTCGCTTCATTTCATATGATCATGTGTGCCATTGCACACACAGTCCACTTTGGCGTGCTCATCCTGGATTTGCAATCGCAAAAACGCAAGAGACTTACCTATTGTTATCGATTAAATCAATTTGAGGTGACTAATAACTAAAAAGGAAAAAAATGCTAAGAACACCTTGGAAACACTTACCTGAAGGCTTGTTTCTCCCACGAATCCAAGATGGGGACGCCGAAGGTGAACTGTGTGTGCAATGACACACATGATCATATGAAATGAAGCGACTATATTAGGTCGCTAAGATGCCCATTTTCTAAGCCTATTTTACGAACAGCTTTTTCCCACCAAATTTTCTTTCTCGATATGCATATTATTAGGAAGCTTTCTTCATTGGCTTTCTAACAGTGGGCAATTAGGGCTTTACCCTCACTTGTAAGAATCTCACCAGTATTTTGTATACGCACTCAAAATCGAAATAAAAAACATTGCTTCTTTTTTCTTGGGCACAAATAAAGTTTAGATGAACATATTCTTTTGATAACATAGCTACTGTATGGGATGAGTACAGGGCTCAGCAGAGATGGCGCTTTCACACGCTGGATGTCGTTTTGAGGGATAAGCAAGAGGGAAATCGTATAGCTATCGGGGGTGGTTCCCGGATCTGACAAAATATTAGCAAGCACAATTCTTACTCTTAAGGGCCGAGACCTCACGCGATTTCAGTCGCAACGCGATTTGGCAATATTCCAACTGTCCATAGCTCACTGTAAGTACATTTCAAATGTACAAAAGATAGGGCATTTCATCAATTCGTGTTTATACACATTATGCATATGCAGTCTGCTAGTGCTCGATCTGAAGTCTTCTGGCAAATTGCCAAATCGCGTCGCGACTGAAGGGAGTATGCCCGGTCCATTATTGACCCCTAATCTCAGGTTCTAGTATCATTTTACCAGTAACAGGTAAATATACACGTTACAGACATGATTAGTGTTGTTTGCACATAATCCCAACGTGTTTTAACATGTTTTTCATGCATAAAAGAAATAAACAATCAGTTTGTTTACAACAACTAAGCAATACTGAGCCATCAAATTTGGTGCATGGCTTTGAGACGATGGTAAAAAGAAAATATGAAAAAATCTGGAAAAATTATGTTCTTGAAAGGAGTTGTAAGTGTTTTTCTATTTTAGATTGCTCCCGCGCAACCTGAGAGCACCGTGAGGTTGCGTGGAACCAAACAAAGTTATAATTCACCCCTTCCTTCACATAATTTTTCAAATTTTTACATAAATCTACTCTATAGTTCAGGCTCTACCTACGAGTACCCTACGAGTAAACCTTGGTCCAGGTTTTCCGCCTCTCTGCTTCTACGGTTTTAATGATATTTTATAAACCTCCTTTTTTCGCCTTCTGTTGTTTTATCTATTTATTTCTTAGTTTTTCTTCACTTTGATGCACTCTTCGTTCTCTGTGGAATTTAAGCGGTGCCTCTACAAAAACCACTAAAATTTATTTGTAAATTTCTGCAATGTCAAAGAGGACTTCGTTTCTAAAATTCCCAAATGTCACCTCCTGCTGGGCCCTGGATGAGTATTGCTTACCTGACGCATATTTTAGCTGAGAAATAGACGCCTCAAAATGGATACTCGCTACTTGTGATTCTCAAAAACGAGTTCAAAAAAACTTTGTTTGTTGCACATTTTTTCCCGTTTGCGAAATCAGCGTGATCAGGTATGCGCTAAGTCAGGAAAGTTTTACTGCTTCTGGTGGTCTTGACTACATTTGGAAATATGAAAGTTATAGCTTTTTCAAATTGAAACTTTGCAACGGTCATTATTTGCACCAACATAAATACCTTGAGCTTTTATGGTCACATAGGGTAGTGGCCCTTACAATTCATATGAGTACGTTCCATGAATTTGTCTAGATTGCTTTGTGCAGAAACCAAAAAGTGTTGGCAATGTAGTTTGTAATAAAAACAAACCATGCTTAGTTTAGGTTGAATACAATTTAGATAGAAGACGTTGAAGTAATTGTTCAGTCATGGACTTGAATTTTGTAGCATCCTAGGTTGGCTACAAATGCTTTGGATTTCATGCCAATGCAAAACTCTATCAAAATTCGTTATGTGCTACTTAGCTAACAGTAAGGTTTTTTATGTGAAACGACCTTTTTAACACTTAATCAATCAGCAAAAGCTTTCCCATTAGCATTGAAAACTTAACCACATAGCTTTTGACAAAAAAATTACTTTGTTGACTTTCTGTTTCGTTTTCATGCTGTAGTGATTGCAGAAACAAGTAAATTGGGACTGACATACAAGCTCTGCATGGTAAACTCCATTGAATTTGTATCTGCTGTTTGTGGAAGTCTTCAAACAAAAATGTAAAAATTTTGGACATTTGTGAGCGGAAGGTTGGTGGCTTGCAGCACAGGTTGCTTATAAGCAATCTGGATATCGTTTTTGGGACAAAAGGCAAAGGGGATATCGCTTTTCGTGGGCGAAAAACTTAGGTTACGTTTTTTAGTCTATGTTCTTCTTTAACTTTATGGTTTAAGGTCAAAGGGGACTTCGTAAAATTTTGGAAAAGCCAAGAGGGACTTTGTTTTTTGCATTTTCGGAAAGTTGCATTTTCGGAACCTCGTACTAAACCGTGAGCGGAAGCCACTTTCATTCGGAGAGTCACATTTTGATATTACTGTCATTCATGTGCCAGCCGATTCTCCATTCATGTGAATTTTTTGCTTTTTGAAGCACGATTTCATGAAAATTCTCGGAAAAATCTTTGTATCCCATTCATCGCCAAAAATGTTTTCTACTCAAAATACCACTATCTGACTCCATAGCATTGATTCCCGACCCACTATGCTTTTATGCTTTTGTACACAACTTTGTAATTTCGTGAACGTCAAACAGATTATTTTCAAGCCAGCCTAACAAACCATCTGATCTGCCTGAAAATAATCACTCATTGAGAGCTGACTAGAGAAGATCTATAAATCTCACAATCTATTTTAATCCGCATCTTATACCGTGTGTAATAAGATTTCGATAGACTGCAATAAACTGCTGGAGATATTCGTTGATACTAATGCGGGTAATGAGCTCCATTTCCTATTTGTATGGTCTTAACAACAAATTGTTTTCAAGCTTATAAGCAGACAGATTTATTACATTGATGAATGAGTTTGTGATTGGGTAGCGGAGCTCGAATATGGGATACAATTAATGACCTATGAATTTCTATCGGATACACGACTGAGGACCAAGTGCATGCTGTAAACAGATTTGTAGTACTCTTATTGCCGCAGCTGTAGGGCTCATTTTTTTCAAACTGGGTAATTTTCTGAGCATAAAGGAGAAGCGGGTAACTCATTGCTTATATTTTGAGTAGTTTTCAAAATTCATGTATATCCTTACATCAAAAAATCACTAATAGAGCAGGAACTTCCCTCCATCTCCTATAATGTAACCAACTTTTTGGGATTCAATTGTCGAATAAGTATAATGTGAGACTTTGAGCTTTTTTGTTAGAATGTTGAGTGTTTTTCATAAATTTCATCAAATTATCTCACTAGAAAAATTTTTCACACTGGCCCATCGCCAGATTTCTGGATAGTTGGGCAAGAGACCACAGTTCATAGCATGACATCTGATATGGCCCTATTTTCATTCGGCCTGATATCGTTTGGCTTATCGATCCAATTTTTCGAGTTTTTCCCCATCGCATTCTCATTTTTCAAAGTTTTGAATGATTTTCACACTTTTTAATATTTTGAGCTGCTCAGTCTCATAACTCTTAGTTTACGACATTATTTTGTGCTTTATGTTCAAAATATTCGGCTGCTTTTCTTATAATTTTACATTACAGATGACTAAATCTGTCGTTGTCGAAGGCGAAGCTCCAGAAACTGACGATGAATTGCCAGTTATTGCGCCGAGAACAAAATTGAAGAAATCAAATGTTGTAGAGGGTGAGGCACCCGAAACGGATGAAGAATGTGATGATTTCACCCCCGCACCGTCAAAAAATGTGACTGTACCGGAAGTGATAAAAATTCCCGAGAAGTGAGCAATTTTCTATACGTCATGACTCATTTCTTTTCCAATCTTGATCGTCTCTCTTTCGTAAAGAAAATTCGCTGACCTTCAGCGTGTCTTTCATCGCTCTCGATTTTGCGAAAGTGCAACGGCCATTTCTCCGATACGACGACCTTTTGCCAAGGCCATAGAATGAACTTCGCCGTTTGCTTTCGGCGCTTTTTGCAGTGAAATTTTTAAGGGGGTGCCAACGATCTCAATCATTAAGAAAAAAAATAGCGAGATTTTTACTGGATTCTTGCGACGAACACGAGTTTACCTCTCTAAATATTCGGATAATTTTATTTCGTTATTTTTTCTGTTCTGCGAAAAGAAGTGCTGCAAAAGAAGAGGCAAAGAAGTTTGACTGGTCATTATACTCAACTAGAAAATACCAGTGATCGGTAATATTCTCAATTAAAAATTGAGTATTGAAAATCTCATAACTACGCACAATGTTATGATTTGCTTGTATTCAAATAGTAAAGGTTACCGACCAGAAACAAAGCGAATACTGATTGTGAGAGAAAGAACTAAAGTGCTAGAACGCTACGGTAGAAGAAAAAAGCCAAAACGAAGAAATGAATACTTCGCTCATTTACACTCTTATGTGTTGACATTTCATTAGAATATGTTTGTGCGCAGCAACTTTTATCTTACAAGAGTTAGATTTCCAAACTCTTTGCCCTTCATCCTCTTTTTTTCTTCACCAGCATTCCTATTCTAAGAATTGTGCTCTGAGGAAGTGGATAGTCGTTCTTGCTTCACTAAAAATTTTACAATTGGGAAAGATACTCAATTTCTTTATTTTATGCTAAAATATGTCCAATGAAAACTTGTTCCTTTTTTTTCTTGAAATTCTTGGCAAGCTTCTTCAAACTCTAATTATCATTTACTTGGTCACTATATTCCTCCCGAAAGGTGGTTTTCTTCTTTGAATGTATGTAAAAAACTAGAAGTAGTGAAAATGTTCTGGAAGGAGATTCAGATTACTCTTAGTAGCAAGCACTTCCTTGGTTTCTAATATGTAAAGTCTAGACATTTTCTGATAAACATTTAGTGTTATTTATCCACTTTTATCAGGGCAAGATTTTGAAATGGTGCTCCTTCTTTAGCATAATTAGTATTAATCTTTGCTCATTCAAAATTAGATGGATCTCACGGTCAGAGTATAATGCTGTGCAGCGTGACGATCCAAGAAAATGTTTTCGAGGGATTGAGCGCGACAAGATTTACATTCTTTTGAGAAGATTTTCCTATTCGTCGGAAGTCTCCAGTACGAACTTTGAAGGAGGCCCCGAAAATTTTTCTATGAGGTCTAGATTTTCTAAGGGCCGCATGCACTAACATCCCCGCGGGGAGGGGATCGCAGCCTAAAAGAAAGCTTTATATTTCGAAACTCTAGATACCTGGATTTCACGTTGTGTACCTATCCGTAAGTATTCCTACTACCCTTCACTATGAACACGTTGAAGAGGAGCGAGAAGCTGTACAAGCCGGATTTTCCTGCTTTTGTTTGATCCCTGATGATCCCCGGCGCTTTTCTTTAAAGTCATTTTTCTTTCTCCGAAATTAACGAAAACCTTCCAAAGTTGTACTGAACATCTAACACAACAGTGCTAAGCATGTTGCTGATAAGAACAAATGATGCTTTGAAGTCATGAAATTTTCGATGATCCACAGGTCGAAATTTGAGGTTTACCGAAAAATTCGACTTTTCAAAAACTCATTTGTTCTCATCAGCAACATGCTTAGCACTGTTGTGTTAGATGTTCAGCACAACTTTGGAAGGTTTTCGTTAATTTCGGAGAAAGAAAAAATGACTTTAAAGAAAAGCGCTGGGGATCATCAGGGATCATACAAAAGCTGGAAAATGCGATTCGTACAGCTTCTCGCTCCTGTTCAACATGTTCATAGTGAAGGGTAGTAGGACCCCCCCCCCCGAAAATGGGTCGCGAAATTTTTGAAAGTTACTTATATGGGTTGTAAAAATGTGCAAAAGACTTATTTATACTTGTAGGTAATTAAAATAATTTTCAAAATTTAAAAAAAAATCAATTTAGCTTTTTAAAAAAATTTTTTAGGGGTACGGATAGGTACACTATCTGAAATCCAGGTATCTGGAGTTTCGAAATATAAAGCTTTCATTTTAGCTGCGATCCCCTCCCCAGCGGGGAGGTTAGTGCATGCGGCCCTAAGTCTCTTCCCTTCCCCCCCCCCCCTCCTTCCCCATCCCTCCACTCCTCGGCATCACTGACTTAAGAATTTTTTGACGACGAAGTCAATTTATTAAGATCACCTATACGATGAATCAGTCTCTGAAGAACTATTTTTGAAGATCTGCGAGTGTTGCAGGCGTCGAGCCATGCTACATCCTCAAGTTTAGTTAATTATGTATTTCGAACAACGCATGTCTGCAACCTCTTCTAAAAAATTCCTTCTGTCTTTGACGTCATCGTTGTGCACCAGTTTCAAAAGCATTTCGATGCGATTTCGTAGCGATATCAGGTTCTTCGTCATGTTATCGGCATCTGTTTGATTTCTGCATCGCGCGGGAAAACATTTGATTCGTATAGTTGGAGCGGATGCGCGGTTATTGGCACGGAAGAATCGTGGGAGGGAAGGGAGCTAATGACGAATATAATGCTACAAAGCGTCATTCTGGTAGCAGTATTACACAGCATTTTTCTTGGGTGGGGACGAGAAAGGGATGCATAGCAAAAGGGGTTTTTTGCGTTGATGTGTACTTGGAGCAAATTTACGACATCCGCAATTGCACAAGCAGCTGCTAAGGAAGTATAAGAACTACAGTAAATTTGGCTTATTTATACTCATCAACTTTTTTTTTGGAAAGGAAAGGAGGTTTTCGCAGAGCTTATCCTTTTCTGTTAACGTGCACCAACACGAACAATGAGCAAATGGCGAGACAGCTTATTGGCAGCTTTTTTTTCTGGTTTGAGTTTCTGCAAAAGATTGAACCAATATTCTAAAGAACCCGTGATACTTCGCCGAAAAAAGCCTGAAAAAGCCCAAAAGCGCCAGAAAGAGCCGGAACGCCCCCATTCCTTTTTGACGCTAAGGCATGGTGTTAATTTCGCAACCGAGTCTTTTTGCATCACTTTCTGTCGTCAGTACATCAAAATAACGTCAGAATTCTACCATAATTTCGTTTCTGCGTTCCGGCTCTTTCGGGTTTTTCGGACTTTTTGGGCTTTTTTCGGCTTTTTCGGACTTTTTGGGCTTTCTGGGCTTTTTCGGGCTTCTTTGAGCGCTTTTGGGCTTTTTTTAAGCGAAGTATGACGGGTCCCTAATGGTTCAATCAGCTTCGTTGATAGCTTCTAACATATGTTTTCAATGTGTTGTCATTCCACTATTGTTTTATATTTTTTTTACAACCGCAAATTAGAAAACATTGTAGGTCACGAAACAGTTCACTTTTTCAGCTGATAATATCTTGAACAATAAAAATCTTTCGTTGAACATTTTTGCGTGATGGATGATCATTGCAAAATTCTCAACCTTTGGAACTGACTGTGCCTATAGCTTCCTTCAGTATTTTGTATTTCAAACTTGCGAAGTTTCAGTATAATTGCGTAGTTAATAAAAATTCTACGTCAGGCTCACTCGCTTCTGGAAAATGTTTTTTAAGCTTCTGGTTTGATCACTAGCTGTTTAATGCTAACAAGGTGCTCGTTACTCATGGAAACATAGTATCTGGAAGTCATAAAGGACTAGGTGCTCCAGCACCAAAACAGAAATTTTAAAAATGAGCCTAAATTTATGAAAAAAGATGTTTTTTTTTTGAGAAACTGATGGTTTTTTGGTTACAAAAAAAAGACTTTAGGGATTACCTCATGTATTTTTTCAAAGATTTTTTGACGTTTTTGTCCATATTTGTACTTGGGCTATCAAGTTCCTTCCTTTTACTGACTCATTCAAAGGAAAAAGGACAAAGCACTGTTCTTTCCGAATTTCGGCGCACTGGCAGATTTGTATTTGAGGGACAACTGACAGCCTTCCGCCTTTGTACTTTTGGCGCGCAATCGGCAAAAAAGTGATGAAAAGCCCGATTTTTTTCCTGAATGACAGTCGAAGCGCTTGGCAAACATTGAAGTTAACTGGGAGAGGACAGTTGACTCAAGCGATGACTTTTGATCTACGGATTTTCAAAAGTTTTTGTGGGACCGAGAAAGGTCTTCAATTGATTTTTGAAGTATTACATAAAGCTAAATCATTTTAAGACACGCTTTTTGTCACCTAAAACTTTATGATGAGTGGTTCCTTTAAGCGTAAGAAGCAAGAACAACTACCAACTTGAAAAAGCTATGCATTTTAGTAGAGAAGAATCAAATGATGTGAATGAATGAGTATTGTCGAGGAAGAGCTTTATTCTAGAATAAGTACTGGAAATCTAGTAAATGTCGAAAATTATGAAACAGATAGGCCTTTTGTCTCCCATTCAGTTCTTGACATATGATTTTCAGAACTTTACTGTCACAAAATGCGAAAAATTTTGTATTTCAAATGCTAATTATAGAGCTCGTGTTCATGTCGATGAAAAGCTCGTGCAACGCTGGAGAACACTGGCTTCAGATTCACTGATGCATTCTGTACGACGATTACAACCAACTATGAAGGCTGTAGACGATATGGAGAGGTGTTTGGACAATACTATGGCCAGTGTGCAGGTGAATCGCATTTTTTCTAGAACATTTTCATGGCCAAGGGGAAGAAAAGCGAAGTCATGGTTCGAGCAGTGTAACTCGTAGAATCGGAAGTTCTCCTTGTAAAACAGCTTATTCATCGGGATAATTGGGGTAAGAGAGAATCTGAGCCTATGAAGGCGCTGCGTTAGTTTTGGCTAGTCCGCAAACTGTAGAAAGTTTTTTCGTAGTAGTTTATATGATGCTGTGTGACGCTCAAGTGGTCCTCTTGACTTAACAAGGAAGAAAAGTAAGGAATACAATGTTAGCAACTTGGTGTACAACTTTATTTGTACAAGACTTACCTTTCTAAGACAAAATTCTTGTGAATGAATTAGATATAAACTTAATTAGTTTGAGTTGAAGAATGGCAAGATTGTGTTGTGATATTTTTGAACCCCTTGATATTACTCAAAATCCGATTTTCAAAAAATATTATCGACTGGCTGTTTTCATTGAATCTTGATCCTGAAGGAGCTGCTTGCCAAAATTCATTTCTAAATCAGTAATTTCGAGAAGTTCTCAAAACAGCTTTCGGTTACAGTTTTCTTACTACATCAGCGCCAATGTTTGATGATGGTATGAGAACGTTGCTTTCCTTTTTTTCGGGATAATACAGAGCAAATTGATCTTATGGATATGGCTTTGATATACATTTTATGACATAGGTGCGCGAATCGAGAGACGATAAAATTATAAATGCTGATAAATGCGACAATAAATTAGTTATGCACCAAGTAACAACTGATTTATTAATTGATGCCAAATTAATGCTTAATGTTTCCAAGTGCATAGAGCGACTTATCTTGAAAGTATCTTTTTTCACGACTGCATAGATTTGAGTATGTATCTTAGGACAGAATATAGTATTCTTGGATTATATATCTCACAAGGGAAGGATACTTGGTGATCGTGGCCATCCGTGATGGTTTGTATATCAAAAAATGCGCCTTTCAATGCTGGTTCGAATATTGTTTTCCGTATCTGCGAAACTGTAATCTGGATGGAGCTATGATTATTTTTTCATGAATAAATCACGCTACTACGGAGCGTCAAAATCATCAACAATTTATTTTCTTTTTTATTTACATGCTGAATATGATTTAGGTAGATATGATACAACAGTATTCCTTTTACATTTCTCTTCAGTAGCTTCAGACGGAACCTAGATCGAGATGTACTTGAGCAACATCATTTACAAAACATTCATGGTCTTCACAAGAAAAGTCAGAAAAGATTCGAAATGTACCCAGTTTTAAGCCTTCTATTTGGGCTACCGACCAAAAAGCTCACGATTCCATCATTTTTTTATCTTGTCAATCCAGTCAAAGCATCTTACCGTTAGACTAGCGTTCTCACTTTTTTGTCGATTTCTTTTTTTTTTGTCGATTTAGCAAACGAGCTTAGCTAATGAGGTTCTCCGCAAAGTTTCACAGCTTTTTTGGTCCAGTCATCTTCTTATTGTCTACGCTAATCCCACAAGTGAATGTGAAGCTGGTAAAATTTTTGTGTCTAATACTCTTACTGTGTTTGGGTCGGTAAAAAAATAAGGCTATTCTAAAGGAGTAGTGCAAAAATTTTGCATTATTTTAAAGTCATTGATACGATCAAAGATGAATGAATTTGATCAAAGGAACGTAAGCTTAAATGCATGCTGCTTGGATGAGGGACAAAAAGAGGCTGAGTGAAGAAAAAGAATGATTATTTCATGATAATGACAGATTTTGATTTGCATATACTCTTTCACTTATTTGCAGTCAACATCAGCACTCGTCCGACACACTGCACGAGTAGTCTATCGCTTGGAAGACAGTATAAACGCAATACTGGAAGCATCGAGGCTGATACCCGAAAATTTTGAGAATACAGTGGAAGTTATGAAGATCTTGTAAACTCAAGGCATTCTACTCTCAATATTGATTACTGGTCAATGAGCGTGCTTTCAATCTGGTTATTTGTTTTCCTCGATATAAATTATTCAACTCTTTGGCATCCTATTCCACTAATTCTTCTCATGTATGGCGATGCAGGTTATGATATACGGAGTGTTCCTAAGAAAATGTGCTTAATGTTTGATTTCTAATAACTCCCTTCTCATGAAGTCTTTGGAGAAACTTCAGGTCCCATTTTTTAGATGGGCTTCATCCTATTTAACTTGCTATATGAAGCGATTGGCTATCGCTCATTCCTATTCTAGGAAAACAGTAGAGACTCTGAACTCGTTTTTAGATATTGACGGCCAGAAAACGCCAGCAAAAACCTTGTTCTGAAGATGGTTTAAAAAAATGCTGATTGTTATTGAAATACTTCCGTAAGGATCAGCGTCTTTAGAACCTTAGTGTGAACTCTTTTGGAATTTGGAAGGGTTTTCGCAAGCGTTCTCCGACTGTGAAGAGCTAAAAACTAATTCAAAGTTTTTACCGAGGTCCTACAATAGGAGAAGGCGATCGGCGATTAGCTCCGTACTGTAAATCTAACAATCAGTAGATTTTCTTTCTCTAATTTCTTTCTGCAATCAGAGCTACTATCGAAAAGAAAACCTCGTTAGAAAGTACATGATTTACTTTTCCAAATTATAGTGATATCTTGCACGAATATTGCGAAACAAAAAGTAGTTACGATTCCTTGAAAGGGAGAGACGAAACTTTTAGTCTAGCCTATTATATTGAGTAGTGATACCTGCACATTTCCGCAGTTTATTCTGCCAAAAAAGTCTTCACTGACGATCTACAAGGAAGGTGTCGTCAGTTGCCGCGCACAGTGTGGAAGTTCATAAACACGTAGGAAATGACTTTGGCGTACAAACAGACTCAGCTTCATATAAGACGCACATTTACAGAATTATTGAGCGGATTGGTGTACTAAGTCTGCTCGGCAACAGATGCTTGTCCATCATGAAAAACCTAATTTTTTTGATCCGTGTACAACATAAATAAGTCTAAGTTGCCGGCTTCAGCGTCCTAATCATAAGCATTGATTTTCAGACGGCACTTCCTAAGACAAGTATCGTCACCAGCCATGCAACTATGCTACAGCAGGTGACCAGTGCGCCGCCACGCGAGAGAGTCGTACATGTCGCTGGTTGCAGCTACGTGTTCGGCGTGTCCTAAATCGCAATCAAAGCTCAAATGCCCCCGATACGTGACTTCTCTACAAACTGGGTTGTTGCAGAGCGCGAAAGCACATAAAAATGTGGTCGAAGTCTTCCTAAATAAGAAGCAAGTACGTTGGTAGGTTCTGGTGGAAGAGCAGCCAGTAAAAATTTTTACGTCTTGCGATTTTTCCAAATAATCAGTCCAGTTCAAATTTTTTATTGATCCACGTATCTCTCCGGAACAAACAATATCTGCAGTTGATGGTCATCGTAGCCGAAGGGATGTCATTTATTTTATTCGTTGAACACTTGCTCTTTCTCACTGCCTAAACTTCTTGTAGTTCAACGAAAAATTAATTATTATCTCCCGATTCAAATTCAATTTTTTACTTTCATTAACAATAGAATCACTCCTGAGCATTTAACGACATCATTCTGCACAATACAAAACATCGTGGTGGCTATTCGATTTTAATTTGGAAGAGAAGGGCGACAAATGCATTCCGAAAAAGAGGAACTGACATATTTGAGTAAAGAAAGTAGAGTGTTATGTAGAAATGGGATGTATTGGTGAGCTCTACTATTAGGTTGTCCTAAAAGTAAACTCCATTTTCAAATAAATTAAGCTGCTTTTGTTTTCCTAGCAAAAGGGTACATTCGATAGAGCGGAGCAAGCTCTGTAGAAACACCACCAAAGACCCACCTAAGTCGTAATCCAGATAGAATTTGGAGCCAAAAATCAAAATTTTTCAGCTATCCCAAGACTTTACGTCGTAGACACGTAATAGTACCCGAATGTATTTGGTGGATTTTCTCCGGCGCTCAAAATTGGGGAACAAAGATGGTCCGGAATCAAAATGCCGCTTTTTCCGGGTTTCATGTAAACTTGGTATTTTTCGATTATAAGAGCACATACAGGGATAAAGTTTTCAGACCATTCTTAGTGAGACTTATAGTATACACTGACATATCTGGCAGGGCTGGGGGGGAGGGGGGGGGAGTTTACCATTTTTGAACTTTCCTTTTTTCTCGCTTTCTATGCGTGGAAAAAATTCATTAAAGGCATATTAGATTAATTCTATGTGCCTAGTGTATAATGACAAGTTGGAG
The DNA here is from genome assembly GCA_958299035.1 of Cylicocyclus nassatus. Lineage (NCBI taxonomy): Eukaryota > Metazoa > Nematoda > Chromadorea > Rhabditida > Strongylidae > Cylicocyclus > Cylicocyclus nassatus. Next base: position 25,178,995 of record CATQJL010000112.1, read on the forward strand.
ATCCTAGGGTTTTTTTCGCAAAATCCAATTTTCAGGCAGAAAATTTTTTTCGATTTTGAGCGAATTAGGCAAATCTTTGGCGTTCATTTTGAACGCTTTGCTCTATCGAATATTACTCTAAGTCTACTAGGAAAACAAAGAAGTTTGCAACTGACTAAGGAAGAACTCAGGAGTGTGAGGTTCTGGATATTAGAGAATCGCTCTGCTCGAAGAAGAGGTTATGAGCTAAACATCCATTGAGATTGAATTACCATACTTACAGATCGCTTAGGAGTGGCGCAAACTACCGATACTCGTTTATCGCTCAAAGCTGATGGAAGAATAGGGATTTTAGTTCATGTTCTTTCATACTATTGGGATGTCTCGTAAGTCTTTTCTGTTCATACTTTTTCTCGCGAAAAGTTAGAGCCCTCTTAATTTTCAAATCAATTTGCAGTCATTGGCGCAAATCAAATTCTACACGATAGCATCCAAGTATTTGCAAGAAGTGTTCCACATATGGTTTGAAGCCAAAATCTGAAGAGTTATGAATGTCCGAATGAGAAGAAAGCGTTTTTTGTCCAGATAAAATCCTGCACACTCCTGACTTGCTCAGTCATATAATTTTACATGAAACGTCCATATGTGCTACTGATGTGGTTTTTCCTTGTGTGTCTTAAGTACCTAGAAGGCCAACACAGACCATTAGGAAAAAGTTTTTTGGGCTTTTTTGGGCTAAATTCATTGTTTCTCAAAAGTTAACACTTGTGGAAGGCTGAAATGCATAGTAATACTTTCGGCTTCATGTTTCAAATCACCTATGTGAGATAGCTCAGCGTTATTTCGGTAGATACATAAGAATTATTGTTTTTATAATATCTAGTTATGCAGAAAAAACAAGCAAATGTACATGTAAATGTGGAAAATTATGTGGAAAATTTATCCATGAGTAAAGCAGAAGTCCGGTTTTTTCTAAACGAAGCTACGGTTCTTTCTCAACTTTCCGATATTTAGAGCCTTTTTAAGTTCTGGCTTCAAACTTACGTAGTACAAACTCTACTAATGCTTGGCAGCTATCTTGTAGAGCTTGTTGTGGTATCGAACGGTACCGCAAAATCAATTTGAAAATCAAGAAGACCTGACTTGAAGGGGTAAAGTAAAAAGGAAAAGGCTAATGAGACAAAGTAATATTTACTATGTTTGTACCTAGCCTCCAGCAGTATATTCTATCAGCTTTTATGCAATGTAAGATTAGGTCAAATCATAGTCAACATTTAAGCCTGTTCTGTGATGTCATGCATGCGAAATGATTTAGGTTTGTTAAAATGTTTTGTTTTTGTTTAGAGCGAACTAAGTCCATCTAATTGTGAAGAAACATATCAATGAACGCCAGTTGAGGAGAGAGGCGCTCAAAAATATCGCGTATTCAAAAAATGAGGTATCCGCTTGGGAAGACGTCAGTACAAGAGTTGGAAAATTATCAGGTATTGATGGATGAAAGCAATGGTTTTGCGAAAACCGCTTTGAGTGATAGCCTACAATGTGAGAGCACCAAATTTTTGGCGATTTTTAAGTTGGGATAAGTGAAGATGGTAAAATCGAAACGGAATGTATAGCGCAGACGCTCAAGAAGCACCTAATAAGCAAATAACTAGAGGTTGGAATTCACTTGATGTCATACAATATTGCCCCAATCGAATAAGACAGACATAGTCGTCCGATTCATGTGATATCACCGTAGCTGGCCATATCTCGCTTAAAGGCAGCGTCCAGGCAGATCTGGACCTATGGGGCTTTTAGGTGGAAAGTACTTTTGGGGCCCCAACTAAGGCACTGCCCAAGCGGCAGCTCAGGTAGTGCCGTAATGGCTGAGATATTCTCCTCGAAACTGGACCCCGCGACCGTGTTTCGCATGGATTCATGGCGCAAAGCGTGGATCCTGGCGCGAAACTGCCATGAATCCATGCGAGTACGTTCGCGGGGGCCAGTTTCGAGGGGCATATCTCAGCCATTAGAGCACTACCTGAGCTGCCGCTTGGGCAGTGCCTTAGCTAGGGCCCCAAAAGTACTTTCCACGTAAGAGCCCTTTAGGTCCAGATCTGCCTGGACGCTGCCTTTAAGAGTAAACGAATTTGTAATCCAAGGACACCATTCGACTCAGCTCGGCGCGGGCATCTTCACATATATGGAAGTGCCCGCTTGGACCCAGTAGAAGGCCAGATTTCACGACTCGTTTCAGATTTTTGCTTATTATGTGCTTATTTATTGCGATCTCTGGGCAATCAAGTAAGCAAAAAATCTGAAACGATTCGTGAAATTTGGCCTCCTACTGTGTCAAAGCGCGCACTTCCATTTATGAGAAAATGCCCGCGCCGAGCTGAGTCGAATGGTGCCCTTCGAGGTATGGCCACGCTACGGTGATGTTGCATGAGTCGGGTGAGTGCGCGTCGTTTTTTCAAAAGATACGAGCGGTATCGTTGCTTTGTGGCAGTTTTATTCATTAATTTTGATTTAGCAGAAGTTCCAAACTTGGGTGACTGAACCAATAGGACTACAAGTACATAAAATAATCTCCGAGATATAGGCTTTGATGATTCCAGCCAAGTATATCTACCTATCCTTATATGAAGCATCAGTATCTTAAGATAGGAGGTCTTGAAGGAAACCTTGCAAAATTCTTCAATTTTTCTCTTCTCTCTTACTCGCCTTTTTCAGATGGCATGTTGTCCTTGTAATAGCCATAAACTCGTTTGATCCACCAACCTTTTTTGTTAGATGTCGTTATTGAAAAAGGTATAACATTTTGCATCAGAAAATTACAAATCGGACAGAGCTTTCGAAACAACCGTATAAGCAGCATACGATCATGGTAATCATGCCAAATTTAATTGATGTTATTGCATGTTAATGTAGCTGGTTCCGGCGTAACAAGTGAACAACTGTATGACTACAGTCTCAACAACGATGAAAAATTGGCAACCCGCATTAAGCATGAGTCAGTTACAAGGTGGCAGTATGAAGTGAAAGGATTGAGCAGCAATACACAAAGTAGGCAGTAGGCTGTGAACAACTGTATGACTACAAACCTACATAACAGTAACGATGAAACGAGAACTCAAGCCCATTTTCAGAGAGTAACTGCGATCGAACAGTTTCATCTTCTTTGAACCGATCCCATTGTACACCCGTAAGGAACACATCAGCATCAAAATCTTTTTGTATCTTCGTAATTAACATTTCGTCCACAAGTTCTTTATCTAGAGCAAGTTGTAAATCTCAGCGCCACCAATGTCCCAAACCTTCTCGATTTTTTCTGACAGAGCATCAAATGACAGCTCTTTCATTATGCCGTCGAAGTTGTCACTGATGATAAGATTTTCTTCTCTGCAGCTTGGCAATGTTCGACTGATTACGATATTCAGACGATTTTTTAGAGGTTGAAATTTCGCTGGTATGCTTTCCCAACATTTGCGACCCATGATAGCTGCATTCTTCTTAGTTGGATCACTGGTGTTTGAGGTTTGCTGCACGAAGAAGCTCATGTCTTTTTTCAAAGCCCATGGTATCTTCCCTTCTTTTCCAATGCCAAATTTCGAATCAACAGCAACAATTAGTCCAATCTTCCGAAGTGTATTTGGCTCTCTCATGATATCTCAAACTTGGGTAATTAAACCAATTGGGTAATTAAATTAAAAGTATATAGTTTAAGAAAATTAGATTTTGACCGCGAAAAGCGTATAATCAGGAAATCAGCTTGTTGCATGCAATTCTCCAGACTATGTGGACAATCAAGGAAAGAAAGGAACAAACTTGGTAGTTCACTTACGCAAGCAGTTAGATTGATTGATACAAATCACAGATTTGAAAGGAATACTCTGGACTGATTCAAGATCTCCAACTCTCTTTCCATCCAAAGCTCTTTAAACAAAATTATTCTGTATGCGTCACAAGTTTCAGGTACTGATCTAATGGATGTTGTTCACACAAAACATCATGAAATCGAGAGAAGGAAAACATTGCATCGGACGGGAATCGAACCCGGGCCGCCCGCGTGGCAGGCGAGCATTCTACCACTGAACCACCGATGCAACACATCGTTTAATTGCCGCACGTTTCCTGTGTGGTAGCCTTCACATTCCGAAAGTATTATAAAAATTGCTAGCCACTAGAGATGAAGCAGCATCAGCGAAGTTTGGCCAAAAAAGCTGTCCTTCCGACCACCGATATCTCTATAACGCCCAAACAGGATCAAGCGTGTGGTCTGGCACGCTACACCTGGGATGTCCATTTGGGGAAGGGGGGAGGTCAGACAAAAGGTGGTTAAAATCGACGTGATACTGAAGTTAGCGACAACATGATATGTGTTAACAAAAAGTCAGATAAGACCTATGCAAAATGCAAGTATACCAAGGTATTGAATTATCATCGTATACTACAGTTTTTTATCCTCGCATGTGTCCCGCTCATGCAGGGTCTGCTTTTCTTGTCAGATGTCTCCATGTTTTTCTATCTGAGGCAAGGTCTTCGTCTATACCAAGTTCTCGCAGGTCACCCTCGGAAAAGCGGGGGGCGCCTTCGAGAGCCCCTCCAAGCGCCGAGCGGGCACGATGGACGCGGCGTTGCCGCGAGGGTCCCGCCGGGAACATGGTGCAGGTGATACGGTAATGCGTGTCGAAATTCGTTCAGGCTTGTCTTTTGCTAGCTCCGACACCTTCGCGTGCTGCGTTTGCCTCCTATTTTTGTGTATCTTCCTACTCTCTTGATCCTTATTTATTGTGCTGTATCTCCTACTCTGTTAGGTGCTTTTTTCCATCTTATTTTTGCTGTTGTTTTCGTCAATAAATACTTAGCCGGAGCCGAGTTGTTTTGAGCCAAGTATCCAGGTCTTTTTCCCCTTTTCTGGTGCCGGGTGCATTACATGGGGGCCGAAAAGGTCGTGATACCAGGCTAAACACAACTCGCTAGGTTAAGATAAGTCAAGTGGCCAAGCAGTTGTGGAGGCCAATCGATCGATAGGGCAAGCTGTAACACTACAGCGGTTGAGACAAATATCGATTGATAATTGCACATTAGAGAAAGCGCCTGTAGGCGAAGTTACTGATCTAATTCGACGCGCGGATCTGCGTGGCGGCGACGCCGAACAAGATGCATGCAAGCGGGAATGAGAGTACGCTTTCAGAGGTGCCCGAAGCGAGCAGCGCCATGAGTGCTTTTTACTTCCACTAAGAGCCAGTGGAAGTAAAAAGCACTAAGGAATTCGAGGGTACACTGAAGAGTGTGAGGGCTTGGACAAAGTCAAAAGACTAGTACAAAATTCGCCTGGGAGAGCTGAAAGGAATATATTTTCCTGGAGCCCTCGCCAATCAGCCGCTGGGAACGGTCTGGGATGCGTGACGTGTGGCTAACGTCTTCATCAGAACTGACATCGAGATATCGGACAAGATACAATTCTGGAAAGATGGCGCCGTGTTGCTGGAAGGGGACGCCTTGCAGAAATTGCTGAAGATCGCATATGACAGGTGTTTCGATTTTATCGAGTTCGTATGCACGATAAGTGGTATTCGGAAGCACGAGAAGATCGATAGCTTCGGACTCAAGACAACTTACGATGCGGTATCAAAAAAAAATGAAAACGAATCTTTGGAGGAGCGCGATAAACGCTTTGTCAAAGATGGACCAGTAGCTTTCGCAGCACCGCCCTACGCTTTTTTGCTCGGAAAGGATGGCTTTGGAATAGGAATTACTAAGGTTGCAAGGTCGTTCCGCCGCCTAAGCGACATCCTTAGCGAACGGAAAGTGAATAAGATCTGGATTATCGTGTGGCCATTAGCAAGGTTGCCACGGAAAGCGATCTCTGCAGCGTTGTTCAGAGCTGTTATGGGCAGTTCCAAATGGCCGCAAAGTGATTACTGCATGGACATCGCTGGCCGAAAAAGATGAGAAGATCTGGAAAAACTTGGTGGAAATGTGGACGAGGGTCTCGATGAAACGCTGTCGAAAAAAGGTGGACCAAAACAATGCATTGCTACGGCGAACTCGAAGATTAAAGCCGGCAAGGTTTTCTGTGAGAAAGGGACCTCGGAGACTGTGCTTACAGTCTGCCCCAAAATTGGCATGGCGGGAGTCCGTGTCGCGAGGGTATTGCGTCACGTTTACGGCTAGCTAGTCTGCTCCCTCCTCATTCTCTTCCTCTCTGCGACGGCGCGCGTGTACAGCGCAAACCCCTAGCGCTGCGAGCGCGCAAATGCAGCCGACGGTTTGGCCTGATCCCGATTGGGCAGATTGTAATTCTACAGTGTTGCTAGTGTAGTAGCTAATGCCAAATTGTTGTAGAATTGCATTCGTAAGAGGGTCGCAAAGGAAGTTGAGCTACGCGAATTGAAGCCGCTGCCGATGAGGGCATCGGCAACAGAGGGGGAGGCATGTGGAAGCCGCGTTTTCGAGCGCCCTTCCAAGCGTCGTGCGGGCACGATGGACGCGACATGCCGTGAGTGGTCCCGCCGGGAATGTGGCCTCGGGTGATACGGCAATGCGTGTCGAAATTCATTCAGTTTCTTCTTCTGCTAGATCCGACATCCCCGCGTGCTACGTTTGCCTCCTATTTTTTGTGTCTTCCTACTCTCTTGATCCCCACTTACCGGGCTGTATTTTCTACTCTGTTTGGTGTTTTTTCTATTTTATTTTTGTTGTTGTTTTAGGCAATACATAGTCAGCCGGAGCCGAGTTTTAAGCTGAGGTATCACCGCCAGGTCTTTGTTTTTCTTTTCTGATGCCGTGATTACAAGCTTGATTCCGTCCAATTACCTCATCTAGGTCTACCTTTGGGTCTTTTGCCTGGTGCCTCCACTGCCAAGGCTAATGTGATGTGGCCTTCATCCCTTCTGCGCAGTATTCATACAACGTATCCTCTTTTTCTGCATTTTCTGGGCAACTTGAGCTATTTTCCTTCGGGCTCGTATAGTAGTGTCATTGCGATGTGGTCTTTCAGTGTGACTCCTAAGGTCTATCGTAATTGTTGTTTCCCACAATGAGCTTGCACTGCTTCCGCATACATGGCCAGCATTCACTGCTATAGTGCTGCTGGGCGGATAACGGTCCGGTGCTCCATCGTATACGTACATTGAGCCTGATAAAAGAAGTCCTTGAGCATAATGACTGTCACATTCCTAATTAGCATCTCAAAGAACCCTTGGAAATCAAGTCCTGATACCTGTTTATTTGTTGGATTCCACGCCCACCGATCCAATGGGTTGATTCGGAGCATAGTTATTGAAAGGGCCAAATGAGTTTTGTTTTTTTGGCTTAGACGATTTATGCGATCCAAAAATCTACCATGCAGTCAATAGACCGAACCAGACCTTTGTTTTTTTTTCGAGCCGTTATTAGATTCAAAATAGTAGGTGGGGTAATTATCGCGCTTAAAAATCACGATTGTGGGGGTACTGGGAGATCCAAGAGCAAGGCAGACTGTTAGTCATCTCCCTTTTCTATGAACGATTTGCTGCCGCAGGTTAAGGCACAGAGAGAATTTCATTGCTGTAAATGTTTTTTTTACCTTAATAGAAATAATCAATGTTATTTTTGGTTTTTTGGTGAAGGTTGTGCATGTTTTTTGTCCTTGAGGGCAGTTCTTGAACAAAAAATTAATCTCTACAAGTTTGTGGGCCTTATTCCAGCTCCAAGGCCCTTATGCATTGACGTCCCTTCATAAGGGGAGCGACCTGATTATAAAAGGGCCGCAGCGAATGGCGCTTCTTCATCACTGGGACACCGCTCTCCTCGTCGCAAAGATGTTCATGCATGTGAGCCTAACTCATGCTGGATTTGGAATACCTGTGCAGAGTCATAGGGTCCTCGCTTTCAAACTTAGAATCATAACCCAGTTATGAAGACTCATTGCAGTGCCAGATCGGCCAGCGTCTGAAATGGCGTGAAGATGCCTTAAAGGCAGCGGCTCGGCAGATTCTCGACCTGAAGTTTTTTTTGCTTACCTAGGGTAATGGGCGCCGATTCCGAAGATCCACCTTGAAGAGGCGAAAGTGGCAAAACCACCATTTCCCAAGGCCTACAATTTTGAATTTGGACGAGTGGACCGCGTCTTGCCATGGTTAGAGAGGCAGAATCGTTGCGAGACCCCCGCAGTGATGACTCTGCGGCATGCCTTCTCTGGCGAGTCCGGGAGGATCGCAAGCTCGTCCGCGCGTATTAAAATGGCTTGCGCATAATGGGATTTTCTCGGCAAGGGCAGCATGTTGTGCGCTCGGACCTGCTCTGTTCTCATGTTTGGGGTGCAAGCAACTTTCCATGTCAAAATTTCGGGATGTTCCGTTTTGGCGAGCCGCTCCCTTTGAGCCTAACGGGAGCTAGGTACAACTACGTTTTGAAAGATAGCTGCGGAGCAAGAGCGTCGTATGCGAAAGGGTAATAAGGCGCGTCGGAAACGAAAATATGTGGGATGTTGCCTAAAAAAGTGCAACCATGTCACTTAACGGCAGTGTGGTATGTAACAGCAAAACAAATTCCTAGTAATTCGATGTTGAATCAACATTTACACATCCATATTTGCCGGATAGAGTACATCGAAACCAAATCATAGGCGGTCCGATTGCTTTTTATAGTGTCATTTGACATTACACATAAAACACGCGCCTTTATAGGTATAACTAGGGGACATCTTACTGCAAAGAGATAGGTACGCAGTGTGCAAATTTGGACATACAGTTCCATGCTTGATTTGGTGCTAGGCCAAAACATGCGCTTAGGGGCTTCATAGAATCCATGTCTGAAGGAAAGCTGGAAAGGCATTCATGCGTGTTTTTGAAATTCTTATCCACTATTTCCTTGCAGTAAAGGCGCTCCTAACTTCGTCCATCCACAAATCAAAAATAAAGAGAAAGACAGATCTGAACTCAGCGTTCTATAGTAGGCAGCTTGTCTAAGGCCGTGGGCAACCTCTCGCGATTTAGGTCACCACGCGTTTTAGCAATTTGCCAGATGTCTTTAAATTCAATAGCGGCAGCCCCGAATGCACAGCATGTATAACTTTCGTAGGTCGATAAAATGCCCTGGCACATTCAAAAACCCTTTGAGATGAGTTATAAACAACTGGAGTATTGCCGAATCGCATCGCAATTGAAATCGCGGAGGTAGATCCTAAAGTGGACTTCGACTTCTGACTATTCTGTTTTTAGCAATACATTGCGTTCAGTAAACATGTGTTTGAAATTCCTTCTATCCAAACGGAGATGGTTTAGTTCATAGTCAGTTTGTGTACACTACAAAGCATATAAAAGCACGGTACTGCGACACAGGACAACAACATCCACTTCTAGCCTTCCTCTCCTAGCTTTCAATTCTTTGATTGTTCTTCTAAAACAACTGAAACAACAATTGAACATACTCTTCTTTGAGAAGTATTTGCCACAAAGCATCAAACATTTTTTTTATAATACTTACGTTGGAGTGGCAGTCCCAGGATTTCCGTTCGAGGGGGGAGGGGTGACGAAAATTTCTTCGGGATGCTTCTTAATTGGGCCCACGACCCAAAAATATTAGATAAAGGGTGCGTAGCTTCAGCGTGGCTGGAAATCTTTTTTGCGAATCTAATTTGAATTTAAACAAATTTAATCATTTACAATCTAACTACTACCAAAAACTTACTTGCACATTCATTATCAGTGTAAGCAACTATCAAAAACTTTGCGGGTGCCCCTCCTCTTCTCCTTCGGGCCGCCACTGTCAAGTTGTCATTGCTGTCTTTCTACTTCAAAGTACCGGGCTGATGCAAAACAAGTTTTTATACTCGAACTTTATGTCCTATAACTCTCCAGAATGAACTTTCTGAGTACAGTAAAGGCTAATGCGAACAGCAAACCTTTGGCTACGCAACATAAAAATTTGTATAATTGTAGCCATTGCAAGAAAGGTTTTGCAGCCTCAGGATTGTCAAAAAACACTTTTTTTGGAAAACTTTGCTTTGAAACAGCTTAACCTACTCTGAGATATAATAGATTGACCGAATTTATCACGATTACTTTTCACTCATTGCCCTTATAAAGTAGTGCAATGTCGCGAAAGACAGTATTTGCTTCAGTTTTTTGTGACTACGTTGGTGAATGCGATGGATGATATTAACTCCAAATTAAATTCTCATCAGCTCAAGTAGATGGATCTTATTGTTAACTAGTGCTCTGCTGCTGTTATCCACAAATCATGAGGAGTTGTCGTTTCTTCGACACTGCGATAAACTCCATCGCTATGGTTAGACTGCAACTATTTACAGGGTTATCTCAACGATATGCTGTTCTACAAACTCTTGTTGTTTGTACTGGTGGCAGTTGTGCAATGTGGTAAATATGTTGAATTAGTCCCTGTCGATGTCGAGGACGAGAGTTTCTTCTCTTACAGTAACTTCAAAAGCTTCGATGCGGTTGGAAGTTTGCTAGAACATTATGTGACATTCTTATGAGGTTCATTTACAGTGCATGCATTATTGCATGGATTATGATCGTCGCCTCAAATTCACCGGTTTTGCGCACCGCTGTTCCTCTGGCTGCAGGAAAAATTTCCCGAAGCACGAGCAAGAGAAATATGATAAGGAACACCGATTCTAACCTTTATCCAAACTTGAGATAAAGTATTGTTGCCGGAATGTTTTGATTTGCTCGGTAACATTCGGTTTGTTTATTAGCAGAAATGCTATAGAATCACATTGGCTCCAAGCTTTTGACAATTTTGTAAACTGAGATCGTGGGGCTTCAATCTCTCAATCAAGCAGGGGTTTTTGACCAGGTCATTAGTGGGTACAAGAATAAATGGATAGAAGGAGCATATTGGCATTCAGAATTTCCCCGCGAAAGGTGGTCTCAAACATATGCGGGGCTTATATTTGCAGGGAAGCAAGTTTAAGCCTCATCTTCATGCACAGAGAGGCCTAATAAGAACCGCAATCAGTGACCTGCGATCGAAAAACGTTAGTGTATATTCAAGAATTATAACTATTAACAGTAAGAGCCGCATGAGAATGAATTCTTGGTCACATTCCAAGTTCCAAATTCAATTGTCACTAAGCTTTCTTTCTGACTGAGTGTGGGCTCATTTTAAAGTGCTAGCAACTGAGCCTGATTTAATATACTGGCGGGCAAACAATTATGCTCTAGCTGAAGGAGCGTCCACGCAAAATTTCGCCTTCCATGTTTTTGTCATTGCCTTTCAGCCATTTGCCTTTCCATGGCCCTGGTTACAGTTATTGGTACAAGTTATCCAAACCCCAAATAACCCGATCTCTGGGAGTGCTTCCTGAAAACCCTTTTCAAGAAGAAGAGGGCTTTCAATACTTGAGTGGGAGGGGCTTGATAGAATGTGGGCGGGGCTTGACAGCACTTTGGCTAATCCAGGCCTATTATCTCCATTCAGAGACAACACGAGAGGACCGGATCAACGCAGGCGCCCCTCTCCTGAGCCTAAACTCAGGACTGACCTAATCAGAAGGAGTTAGATTTAACCTGGACATTGCATTCCAAAGTATTTTGAGTGATCGAAGCTGGAGTGCGTAACCAACCGATTTCCATGAGAACAGCAAACCAGTAGAGATGCTTAGAGACTGGTACCGTAACTTGAAGTCTTGAATAGTGAAAAATTCTCAAAGAATCCAAAACAGTCATTCAAAATGGATTCGTTCCTTCAATGATTTTATACATGATTTCTTTGTAGGTCCTTCTGAAAGTTTGTTGTCGTTTACTACCCGTCACGAAAACATGTGAAATAAACCGAAATGCTTCAGACCCCTTCAACACCCCATTTCCTTCCCTTTTTAGGAGTCATGTTTTTGGACTAGTTACTCTATGGTCACTAATAAATTGCCAAAAAAACCCATGGTTTTTATCATGCCTAAAACTGGTTTTTGCAAAATTTTCACTTTACACTTCTGGAAAAGGTTTAGTGTGATAGAGTCAAACGACATGCATTGATTTGGATGTTTTTGAACATTTTCAATTAGCTTCAAGAATTTTCATCGAAAAGCCTTCACTTTTGTGAAGTTGTGTCACTTGAGCCTTCGAACGTTAAAAAAATCTGGAAGCTCCACCAGTTGATTAGGATATCAATCTTATCGTGCGAATGGACAATAATTGCTCCAAATACTGATTCTGAAAATTTTGGATACAGTCATTGGCTTGCTCGGAGTTGACGATTGTGATTCATACATTGTCTTCATGGATTGGAGAAGAAAATCCCTGCTCAAAAGATGGAAACAACTGTTTAGAAGGACGCCTGAACTCACCTTTTTGTTGTCTTGTGAAGTTTGGCTTGACCGAATTTGGCACGTAACCAGCTTCAGAAAATTCGAAAAGCTAGGTGGAGATGCCAAAAGAGCGTTGCTACACTTCGTTTACTTCATCCACTGCTAGTAATTCCCCAAAAGTTTAGAACGAAGATTCCAAAAATTATTGAAGTTTGACATGGTTCTAAATTTCGTCAAATTCTAGTGAATGCAAAAGGAGGAGGAAAAGCTGGGTCGATTAACTTTGATGTCCAGGTAAGTTTCGTTCCTTGTTCCGCTATATGTCAATCAAAATAATTACGGAGTGATCTTCCGCTCTGCTAAACAGTCTAGCAGAATGAATCATAGGCTATTTGTTTTAGACTGAAATCGTAGCAGCAGTAAATACAGAGTTGCTTCCTAATTGAATGAAATGTAATATGAGGAAGTCATGAGAGTTTCAGAAGAAACTCAGTTAACCCGCTCAAGTAAAGTAAAAGAACGGTCGCCTGAACCCAAAACTGCTTTTTTGTCCAGCAAATCGTTTAGCAAATATGGAGAGCTGACATGGTTCAATCAAAGCGTACATATAGATTTTGATGTAAAGGCCATTTCAAGTCAAATGCGTTCTCTTGTACTAACTTTACTGACATACTTAGAGCTCACATCAAGATCTATAGCAGCGATTAGAAATTGAGTCTTCTGCAACTTACTAAAGAGTTTGCACATTTTGTGCAGCTCCGAATGCTTAGGTGTTCGATTTAATGCAAATACACAGATCAGAAATGATTTACAGTCTCTATTCATCAACAAACCCTCAGGTACCCATAGAGTAATAAAACCCGTTTTCACGCAGGGCAGGGTAGGCTTAAGCTCAAGGGTTAAACCCTACTTTTGAGGGTAAACCTTACCCTGGAAGGCGGCTAACCCGCCCGTATTCATCAAAGACTCTGAGGGTAAATCCTACCCTCAAAGACGTGGCTCATCAAGGCAAATCTAACCCTAGCATAATGAAATAACCCTGGCACTTCGTACAAACATAAAATGATCTATCAGTGCACAAACAAATACTTCAATTATTATTATCTCGATTTCCTAAGTCCTTTTTTCTCCTCGCCCAAATAGCTACGATAATGATCATGCATCATGTATTGGTGGACTAAAATTTTGATAAAGGAGATGAGGGAGTTCCATGTTACAAAAATTTTTCGAGTTGTTGAGCTGTATCGCGGCTCGGTGTGCTCAGCACCTCACCTAGTGCTCGTCCGCCTGACAACACAACTCCCTACTCCCGGATGTACTGCTTCGGCGCTAGCATGCGCACTCCTAGCGCGTGCGACGCCAACGCCCCAAACCCGTACGACACAAATATCACACGCTCGACTAGTTCAGATTACATTTATCTACAAATATACACAACGATAAACACCTAATATTACTAAAACTACTAAAACTATTAAAACCACTAAAACTACTACTTCAAACCCCGGAAAAATTAGGCATGGGACGAGCCGCCTCGTCCCGTGCTGCCGATGCCTGATGGTGATCAACTTCAACAAGTAGTTCCGGGTTCTCCGATGGGTCAACCGTAAGTCCTTAGCCCTTGCGGGACAGTGTGACCCCTCTCCACTCCCGCAATCCTTTCCTACTACTCGTCAGACTACAACACTAAGCTGCGCGTCTCCAAAACAAGAAGATCATCAAAGGCTCTACCACTCGAAACCGTCGATCATCTGCGGGAGCTACTGGAGGCGCTGCCAGCGGATTGATATCATCAAAAATCGATAATGAACGAAGCTCGAAGAGGCGTAGACCGCGGCCTGCGCGCCCTTATATACCATGAGACTTCGCAACGCGCCCAGCTGGAGAGGTCTTGGCGCGAAATTGATATCGCGCTAAGTAACGCGATAGCCGGCGCTCTCGGCCTCCTGTTTCGAGGAGTGGCTTGCATCGCGCCGCAACAAGCTGATATTCGCCATATATTATCCCTTAGTTGGACTTGTACTCTATTCAGAACTAAATCTACTATAACAGCTCGGCCGAATACAATACTGGATGATAAGATTAAATGAAAACACGAAAAGAGGCCATAGGATACTTGAGATTATGGTAACCATAAATATGTGTTTATTGTCAAAACAGTATCGCTTGGGCTGAGCAGTGCATCGAGAGATCACTTGATGTTTGTACAGAATTTCAGAGTGAATTCTAATCTTGCTATACGCTAGGGTTAAATTTACCATGATGAGCCACGTTCGTGAGTACTCAAAGGTAGGATTTACCCTCAAGTTCGTTGATCGATACGGGTTAATAACTTTCCGAGGTAAATCTACCCTGCCCTTAAGGATTCGTGGATGAATACGGCCACTGCTTTCGCTCAAGTCTACAGCTTGCTAACGTGGTCGTGATGAGAATACCTGTCTTTTCTCTCCTTTCTCTCCGGCAATGTAGCTCAAACTCCTAGCGCTGGGAGACTCAAGGCAACTCATTTTTAAGTTGGTTGAGCCTTCAAGTCGCAACTTCAGAGCGAAAACTCATAACAGTCACAGATATTTTTGATTTCAAACATAAAGAACGGAAGTATTACATATGGAGAGTAAGTTGTAACAGTCTCCATTTCTGACAGTATGTAATAAATCCAATTAGAACGTTGAATATGACTGAATAAATTCGAGAAGATTTACGAGAGTCATTTATTAGAGATCTCATGGAACACAATAATCATAATGAAAAAAAATGATTTTAAATCGTGTCAAGCTTTGCCAAATTTTGGTAGTGAATCGTTGTACTTTATCATTACGATGATATCAACATTGGGGGGTTGGGGTACGTTTAAGTATATGGAGTACATCGAGAGCAGTGGCGGTGTGAAAAAATTTTTTATAAGTGGACAAAAATCGGGAATACCTAGGGGGTCTGTGCAGCCAAGTCTTCAAACAATTATTTTACATAGGTTCTTTTGATTAGCAAGCAAAAGCAGTCACTTCTAACAATTTCAAAACCCAAGTAGGCAACTTCTTAAAATTTTGCCAGTCAGTCTCGAGAGCCCTCCCCTTCTGCCCGCCACTAATCGTGAGTAATAACAATTTCGTGAATGTCTTGAAGTTTAAGCTCAGATCAAGAATAAAACTGTGCCTGATGATCAAAATTCAATATACACACAAGAAAACTCTACAGAACTACACTATTTTCTTCAGTTTTACTTCGTTGTGAGATCAATTGAGCGTTCTCCTTCTCCTTGTGTTCGATGCCAGCGAAAAGGCTCTTGCGTTTGCCTGAATGTATACTTGCATTGATTATTGATATCGAAATTTTGAATTTTTACTGCTACCAAAGTTTTCCGCGTCTTCGATCGTCATAGGAAGTGGTGCTCCCAAAGTTTCTGGTAGGAAAAATGTGCAAACTCCAGCTGATAACGCCATAAAACCCATAATGAGCAATGGTAGAATTTTTATGTAGTCACCCTGGAAAGGTTAATGCTTTTTGGCTATAAAAGTAATTTCAGCTCACCAGTCTGACTATATGTGGAGCAAGCAGTAGACCTGAACCAGCGACCATGCTGCTCATGCCCATACCAATCGCTCGGACAACTAAAAAAATTAGAAATCGTGCCCGTTACGAACTGAGGTGAGTTGCTAGCTACAGTTGTGAGAATAGTTAGATCATTCTCGCTAGACTCGCAGTACGCAAATCTCGCAAATCCCGCACATATCACGAATCTTACGAACCTATGTAGCGTGAACAGACGATTCTAATCGCCATTAGTGTATAGATCAAAAAATAAGTAATTATATAGAACATTACTTCGTGTAAGAGCCACAATTAGTATGGAAACAAAGCATTTTAAAGATGAAAATCTGAACTTTCTAGGGTCCTGGAATCCGGCTTTTCTCTCTTCTCGCGAGGAAAGAATGTATACCTTATAGGACTGTGAACCATAATTAATTTGGGCAAAGAGGAAGTGCTTTTGAATAAAAGCTTGATGATCTAACTGAGCTGATCTAATTTTGGAAATTACCTGTTGGGTAAAGTTCCCCAGCAAAGATGTAGATCACTGCGAATCCTGCGCCAACACCAAATTTCCCAACGAAGGAGGCAGAAGCCACGAGCCATGGATAGTCTAAGGAATTTTTGATACTGGGTTTCAAAACTAGTAAAAGTCTTTAACCTGACGACATGAACATAGCCGATACACAGCCTATCCCGCAGACAAGCATAGTTGAAGCGAGAGTCCATCTGTAAAATTTGAAAAATCATAAGCGGCTAGGAAAGGAAATTAGAAACTTTCACCTTCTTCCAATATTTTGTAGCAAAGGCCAAACTATAAAGTACGAGGGTAATTCTACTGCGCCATTGATGATAAAAGACCAATAGTCATCTACTGGCAAGTTCGAGACGTTCAATGTGAGTCCATTGTAGATTATAGCATTCATAACCCTAAACATTATCGGATTTGACTTTAAAAACTATACTTCTGGGAGAAAAATCTGCAAAGAAAAAAATTTCTTTAGGGAAGAAAATGATGATGACGACTTCAACGGTGAGATCTTGAAGGGCTAAAAGTGCCAAAACTACAGACCATATATACGTCACCAGTAACGTTTTCTTTCTCAGATTTGGTGTTCTGAACAGATCGGTGACGTTGTGACTTCGTTGTCCCTCTTCCACGATGGAATGCTGATTAGCTTTCAGCTGCAATCGAAGTGGTTTTCAACATCATTAAAGTTAAAAAATTCGCTTTATTAATTACCAAATCGACCAGCTCATCTACATTCACATCCGGTCTTCCATTTGTTCTGGCAATGCGCCGAAGTTGAGCCTTGGCTTCTTCCCATTTATTGGCAGATACAAGCCATCGAGGAGATTCCGGGAGAAAGCTGAGCAACAAAATCTGGATATGAGTTTGCGTATAAATTTTAATTAATTTTAACTCACAAATAATAACAGAAGAGAATTGCAAACGGAGCATTACAGAAGAAGGTCAGCTGTCGCCATCTGTAACAATGTTCAAGAAACTGCAGTACTCGTGCTTGATTACCCATTCCCCCTTTTTTCCCATGGTTTTTTCCCATTTTTGCTGAAGGTAAATCCTCCTTTGAAGGCTACCACAAGTATCAAAATCAGCGTTTTTTCTACAACACAACAAACATGGTAACATAGGCCATAATTTGAGTCCTAAGCGAATCAAACCATTTGAAAATTTTCCATTTATCAAAAATTTTCCCCACTCAGAAATTTACTACAACCGTACTGAGATACAAACGAGATTTATGCCCTTCAAAGAGAAATATTTCTTTAAATTATATGTATAGAATTTCAAGCGAAAATGGAAGCAGCCATAGAGTAGTAGATTTTACATCGAACTTATGCACTTGTTTGAAGAACTTTAATTCATAACAGCGCATGAATTCACCTTCTAATGAACATGGCTAGAACACCAAGAAGAGCCATAGCTGCACCGAAGAATAGCGAAATCATGAGACCAGAGAAGATACGTCCAGATTTACCCATAAATTCCATACCTGTAGGGAAACTTTCTGAAGAAGTGTTGCAGGATGATAAGAACTCACATATAATGAATGGAATTTGGAATAATGCTGGGAATGGTAATCCAGTCAGAAATCGCATAACAATGAAGGATTCGATGTTCTAAAATAGTTGACATTTTGAAGTAGCAGATAAATAACCATGGTTTACCTTGACGAAAGCGTTTATCGTTCCAAAAACTACAAGACATGTAAGAATGATGAAAAAACTACGGCGTCGACCGAATCTAGAAAAAATATCGAGTTGAAAAAATTTGTACAAAGCTCAGAAATAAGCTTACTTGTCCGCAATGTAGCCGAAAAGAAAATTGCCAATAAAGCTTCCCACATAAAAGGATGTTGTAGAGATTTCCACCCAGTGCTGATGATCACAAACAAGATTGAACTGCAAAATATTCGTAAATCTAGAGTATAAGTTTCATGAATTTCAGCTTGAAATCACAAAAAAAAACATTTTCCATTAATTTCGCATTTGCATTCAGCGCAGATGCTTGAGATTGAGAAAACCTTAGGTTAAAATAGAAGTCCAACAATGAGATTCAAAATAAAACAGTAACCAGGATATGAAAAAAAATTCTATGGAAAATTTTCACACCTCCGTGACGAGACTGTCCGTATACGTTGTGTTATCGTATTCCCAACCCATTTGACACGGAACTAGACTAATCTGGTCCCTAAACGACCTCAGAAGAATTTCTAGAATGGATAAATAGCTCAAGCTACGCATTACGGTAACTCTACCTACCTGTATGTCTCAATCGGTGCCGATGTGAATGATCTCCAATAGTCGACCTCTGTTTGATTGTATTGTAAGCAACTGAGCACTCTCTGTAACAAACAATTAGGATTATCAATGGTCAGCGCAAGTTGAAAAATAAATATTACTATTGATTTATATGTTTTAGTTAATTCATCTACTGAATGAGATTTTTTTCTAAAGAGTTAGCTCTAATACTGTTTCTAATCGTTTCACCTCGTCATTTGTGATAGGCCTGAGATCATCGCGAGCATAAGGGAGACGACAGTGATGAGGTGGTGAACCGACGACGAATGGTTGATTGAAAGCGGAGAATGCTGATGGTAGACTGGCAGGTAAGCAGATAATAAAGAAGAACAGAATTTGATATGGGCCAAAGTCTCCAACCTCAAATTTCAGAAAATCTACGCAATTCAGTAAGCTACAGAATGTCTTCCATGATCTCCATACTGTAAGAACTTACTTCGGTGAGGAGGTGGTCAAAGTCAAAATGCTGAGCTGCACCGAGAAGAATTTGAGCGCTGAGATCGACTAGTTGCTCCTAAAAAAGGTACGGTTGAAAGCAGATTGGAGGTCCTATCTCGATAATGCTGCTTTTTTCATAAGATGCCCGCAATTGACATTATTAGCAGTGAATTTTTAAGCTGCTGCTTAGTGCAGCATTTCTAACCTATTTTAATTATTTAGTGTATCTTTAAGGACTCATTACTTACATTTTCATGACTTTTTTATGATTTATTTCAAATATACATACCACCCAAAAATCAGCTCTCGAAATGTCTAAAATTTCGAACTTCTTGGCAGCAGTTTCAAACTTGAGTTATGGAAGAGTTTGTGCTCGCCAACTGCCATCGCATATGCACCGTTCTCATCCTTTGAAAAATTCTCCAAAAATAAAAAGAATAATGAGAGAAATTGTAAAGAAAAAATGAAGGTTGTATTATAATACCAAACCGTCGTTATATTCACTGTAACTCACTTCCGTGAATGAGGCCGCCAAGTGCGGAGTTGATTATGCTAGCCTTTCTATTACTCTTTCTTTTTTTCATGTTCTTTTTATCACGCGAGGGGGGGGGGGGGTGTCGAAAAAATTGAAGAGGACTTTGTAAAAATGTTTCAAAGTTCTAGAGGGTTCCGTTTCAAATCTCACTTCTTCCAGCTGGTGCTGATGACCATGAAGATGAAATGCTGCCAAGAAATCGTCTATCCTTTCTTCATACATGTTGAATATGAAATTTTGTTATCAGAATTTTCCAGAAGAAAAAGGAGGTGCAACAAAACTTATGTTATGGCCTAACGTTTCATTTCCTGGTTTTTATATAGACAAGTTAGCAACATCAATGTCACTCATTGACTCATTATCCGTTATATTATGTTCAAATTGATCTGGACTGCTACAGTCATCTGGACTTCGGACTTATTAACAGCTAATTCTGCTTCTGCTTTTTCACGCAACGTTCTACATGATTTGAAATGGAGGCTCAACAACTGAAATAAAAAAGATTGCGGAACTCACCATACTTTTTGAGCGATTGCTCGCTTGCTCGTCGTCCGGAGGGCTATCATCAGCAGTTGAAGAGGTCATTGAGGTAATGGATTTCGTCAAGATTGACGCTAGATCTGCTCGAATATGCGTTTTTTTGACTATCTTCGAGAGGGTTCGGGAAGCTCGCAGATCATTTGAAAAAGGCGGATTTGTTGCAAGGATGATGATGTGGAGTTTATAACAAAGTTAAGAAAATTCAGAAAACAACAGGAAGTCCTATTTTGAGTGAATTTTGATGGTATTACCTAAGATTTTCTTTTTGGAATCGGTCAAAACTCTCAGTGATGATCTGTAGTCAATAGCTTTAGGTTTGTTCGATCAACATGACTATATCAGAGTGGTGAGTAGACTTCTTCAAATTTCATGTTTAGTATGCGGGATACGTTAGGTTACAGCTCTTCAGTATTTTTCAAAAGATTTTTCCGAAAGTCTTCACTTTTGAGCTGTATGATACACGAATGCATCAAACACTTAGAAAATCTCGGAGCTCGAGAGTTCTACAGATCATCGACACTGATTTTACAAAGCAAATGAGCTTCCGCTTCGAGATATCGGATTTCTGAAGAGAGCTAGAACAAGAAAAAGTGTAGAAATTTGTGAAAATTCGTATTCTGATTACATCTTCATATAGAAAATTTCAAACCAGGAGAAATTCTCAAAAGTTTTGGAAAGATTATTTCTGGATTTTCCGTAACAATTTCTACACGTCACACATAAAAAGAAAAATTGCCAATAAATTCAAAATTTTTCGGTGTTTTCCGCACTTCAGAGTTTCTGACAATAGGCACCACACTGGTGCCATAAGGACAGTATAGAAAATATGGAAAAAAAGTAAAAAAGTAATTTTTTTTCATGGAAAAAACGCTAGGAAGGTGAGAAAGAGCTACGAAAAGAATCTTTTATACAGATTGTCATGAACTTGTGGCATGCAACAAACGGGTGGACAGACCTGTAATTCCCTGAGTATGGAGTAAATCTGAACTTTAGCAAGGTTAGGGGACTTTCCAGAAGCAAAGAAAAAGTGTATCACAAATTATCATACACATCAACATTCTTCTGTCGATAATGTTTGAAGTATTAATAATACTAGTAATCTTATTGATCAAGTAACATTTCAAAAAACTTGAAACTTGTGAAGGTTCTCAAAGATAAGAATGACCTTTCAATGAGCTAGACAGTGACATTTCTTCTTTTGCACAAGAAATCAATGTTAAGCGAATTAAAGCGTACTATCGCCAAAAATGCGATTATAGGGACCGGTTTTTGAAGGCATCGATACTATTGGTATGAATGAGTCGAGATTTTACATGCTTCCGTGGTTTTGAAGAAAAAAACCACTTCACTTATTGGCCAACGTGCTGTGAATACAAATAGTCAGCGCACTATTCGTAGAGATGAAAAAGCGAGTTTGCATTTTATACAACTCCCATTTACAAATATCTCAGAAAAACGTATTAGGTCATTTCATAAGTTTTGCGTTCCTTAGAAATCATAGTCTTAGTCTTAACAAATCCATTTTCTCTATTTTCAACAAATTCAAAAAATTCACACAGAAAATATGAGCTTGACCCAAATATAAAATTTTTTTTATATAAGCTATCATGGAGGTAGAAGCAAGTAAACAAAAGCAGTTACGTAAAGTTTTTATACTTTCCTGGAGTTGTTGAAAATGCTAAAAGACCAGCAAGTCGAAATTTACTTCTGAGCGTGGAATCACTAGTTAATTTTTTCTTCGAATTTGTACGGATTGGGATGTAAGAAATTTATAAACTTCGAGTTTGTTAGTCAATCATAATTCTACTTCTCGAAATCTCTAATTTGCACAGTAAAACAGAAAAATATTATTCTGTGTACAAGAAATAAAATATAAGTGGAAATATTTTTGAAAAGAGCCTTTTTTATTCGAGTTAGACTAGTAGACCTGAACTAAGGCCTTGTCTTCAAAATTTTGCATGTTAGCTGAATTGGTGGATTGTTACAACTGGCATTACTGAGGAATTTACACCATTAATTTCCGGACCCAAACATTTCAAGAAACTATTAGGTTGGCTAATAAATAAGTTCGGTTTGATGTGCTATTTCGAAATTTTATAACAATTCAACTAGCAGATTTTTAGCAGAGATTTTTTTGCGAATAGATAGCTTCAGCCCTCTACTATTATATATTAAGTACTCACAATTTTTTTCTATCAATAATTAGCAATTATGCCTTTATATGGCTAGCCTTTTAGAAATTTCGTTTTTTGAATTTCTAAGTTTCGTTCTCAGCCTATAGCGAGTGCACAGACGAGTAATTTGGTAATTAAATATGCACAACCTTTGGCTACATGGCGAACCACAATGGAGATTGTGATCTGTTGTTGGTGGAATTTCCCAGCCAAAAATGTGAGAATTTCCAGGCATTTGCGCACAGGAGTCAGTTTTTGGGCAATCCAGACCGATTGAGTTGGGCTATCTATGGACATGCAAACTGTTGAAAATTTCAAAAATTGGATGTGGATGCCAATTGTGCTACTCATACCCAATGTCACCTCATTTTTCGGGGCGTGATTTTTCGGAAATTCGATGAAAAAATCTGACTATTTCACTTTCCTGCACAAATTCGTTGTCAAAATGACGACTGGCACTCAAGCAGGGTAGACCATCCGATTCTTCCTAATTTGCTCTTTCCAATGCTACCAAACACTCTTACATAGATTGATTTCTAGAATTTCTACAGACCGTTGAAAACGACCGAACTTATTTTTTAGCCAACCTAATATTTAAGATCAGCATAACTGATTTTTCACAAATAGGAAATGTTTATAGAAAAAATAGGAGCACGCTTGAGCATGCTTATTCTCGAAATAAGCAATACTGAATAGTGTTGCTGATTATACCATGCTTAGTATCGAGTATCTAATATATAAAGAAACGTAAGCGCAAATCAAAAATCTGCAAATGGCGGGAAACCGCGTGGTGGTCCCGAAGCGACCGCTCTTCCAAATAGAACCTTTAGATCAGTGATTCTCTAGTAAACTTCAAAAGATGAAGAAGAAATTAGAATTCTCATTGAAATATTTCTAACCGAATAGCAGCAAAATCTATCATGCAGCTGAGGTGGCGAGCGTCTTGACCGTCCTTCTCGGGCAACTTAGGAAATAGGAAAAAGTGCAGCTAACCATAAGATGGAGCACTCCTATCTCTCATTGGATTTTGATTCTGAATTAGGCCTATGCGGTTCACTTCCAGGGAAAACTTGAGGAAGTTTTCACGTTTTTACTGATATGATGAATAAAGGAATGTATCATATACTACGAAAATTATCTGTTGCAAATATGAACTGCCTCACAGTCCTTGGATATTTGGAACTACTTGAAAATTTTAAGGAATTCATGCAAAGATTATCTTTTTACATAAACAAGAAAAAATGACATGATTAGCACTTGTTATTCGCAAAGCCACGAGAGACATTGTTTGTTTTGAGTCAAGTGACAAACAAAGAAAATCTGAAACGTTGGCAGAGTGAAACAGTGTGTTAATTTGTTTTCATTATAGGAAAAAACTTGCTGTTCAGAAAAACTTGTCTTGGGAAACTGATTTAGAATAGTGATTTTATGATGGAGTTTGTTTGGTCGCTTACATCTAAATGTTGATGACAACTAAAAAAGCCATTAATCGAATGCGAATTTGTAAGATTTGCAACAAAAGACTTTCGAGCCATGAAGATGTGTCTCAGTAAACAATTTGGTTTGAAATGGCTCGAAGGAGTTTTTGTACAGCCTACTATGCTCTCCTAGAGAAAACTTTTTTTTATAGGAAATTTATCTTTTAGTTTTTTCTTCTTTTCTCAACCGATTTGAGAACCAAGAATAGATGTCATAATCGTTCTGACCTTCTTTTTCTGCTGTCACTGTTCTGCTGACTTTTCTCATTTTTCTTTCGAAGGTAGCAGTTTCCTTGAAGGAAGGAAGATAAGTTTTAACTCAGAATTCCTTATGCACCACGTATATGCCTTCGGTGGACTGTTCACAAAATTCAAAGTTAATTTTTCCTTTTCTTTTTTTTTGCTATCATATAGCAAGCATCTTAGCCAGGGCTCGGCACGAGCTGGCACCAGGGAAATTTCAAAACGAAGTCCCGTTTGATATTGAAAATTTCGTACGAAGTCCCTTCTGACCTGTTTTGAAAACCCGTCATCATTTTAATATTATGTAAAAAATGTAGTAGTGTTTTCATGCATTTCTGATTTCATGAAAGAACTTTTCACAGCTTTCTGAGCTTTTTAAGTGGTCGAATCACATCTTGAGAAGCAGAAAAAGCCGATTTTTTGACTGCGGAGCGGACCGAGTGGTTTTCAAATTGCTATAAAACGCTGAAAAGAGAACATTATGAAACTGTTTCTTCTCCGTATGTAATCTTTTACAGTGTAGATACATTTTATGTAAAAAAGTATGAAAACATATGTGAGCAAAGTGTCGGCGCCAGCTCAGCTGGCAGCCAGTTGGCACGGTGCCAGCTATTTCAGAAAAAAGTTCGGCACAGCTTTCATTCACATAAGTTTTCATAAATTTTTGGCCCATAGTTCCGGTCCACCAACACGCATGCACACACCAAATTTGGTGTCATACTATTGCGTTTTGGCTGAAAACAACGCCTTTGTTTGTTTATCAGCTTGCCAATGGCATGCCGGTGGCATGCCGGCGGCATTTTTGCGGCAGTTCTCCGCCTCGGTCCCTGTGAAACGATATCGCTGCTTGGAAGCGCGATCTCTTGCTTATTACAGTAACCCATGTATCTTCTTATCTTGTAAGCTGATCTTTACAGAGAGCTCCGGCGACTATCAACAACTATAAAATGCAACATCACACGGCAAGGAATCTCGTCGCCCCGATGGGAATCGTCTTCTCTTCCCACTTTATTCACTCATGAGCCCGCAAGCTTTATACGCGTTTTGGTCATTTAACTCTGCCTTTGTAGCGCCTAGGTAAATCGCCTGGACATCAGATTATGATTGAATCATCGCATAATGTGTTTATTTGCAAAGTAAAGATCACGGTTTAATTACCCAAGTTTGAGGTTCCATCCTCGTGGCAATAAATTGGTTTGGTGTTATGGTTTTTGGTTGGTGTGGCAAGAAGCTGAACCACTAAATTGGTGCATCGGCCCAAGGACAATCAATCGACAAGGAAATCAAGGAAGCCGGTACGCTTAGAGCAATTGATTTTGGAAATTGCGCAGAGTGTTTACAATTTATTTGAATTGTGCATACTAACATCCATATATAAGGCTAAGACTAACCATTGTCAACTTCTCACTTCCATTCTGAAATCTCACCAAGGTTTTCGTTTTTCCACCTTGGTTACTCTGCGCAAATTACGATTTTTATTTCCAAACTCGACCAAGGTTCTTTTCGCAACTCTCCCTCTGCCTTGGTAATTTGAGAAAATGGCAGGACCTGTTACGCTCAAATCACAAAAAGCGTTATTAACACGCTATTGCAACAATTTGAACAATATCATAGATAAAAGTAAGGAATTCACTGATTTGGACACAAATTTTTATGCTGACCCAAAAACGAGAGTGCGCGTGCAAAAACTGATTTTTGAACTAACTGCATCAACAAAACTGGTAGATGAGGCATTGGCTAACTTTACGATCACGGTTGACTCATTGGGAGAATCAATAACCACAGATCAAGAAGCGCAAGCACAAGATTATATTGAAAAAGCACATCAAAGTCTAGGACAGGCGCGAGTACTGGCTATAGATCTAGAGGCAAAAGTATTCAGCGCGCGTGAAGAGTTGGACTCTTCAAACAACGTTGCTTCTAATGAATGGCAAAGTGCATCGAGACCAAAATTACCAGCGATCCCGATACCAATTTTTACAGGAAAAGCTTGGGAGTTTGAAAACTTTTGGACATTATTTGAAGCCAACGTAAATAGTCAACCACTGACAAAATTACAAAAATTCAACTATTTGATAAGCGCTTTGAGAGGGGAAGCTAAAGAAACTATACAGAGATATCCTATATCCGAAGACAACTATGACAATGCAGTAGACTTACTAAAGAGGAAGTATGGGGATAAATTCAAACTCATTTCGCGGCTGCAATCGCGCCTTGAAAATGCAAAAGCTGAAAAGTACACTATACAGGCGCAAAGGAAACTTTTGGAGTTTATTATCCCTATAACGATCCAACTACAAAAGCTAGGTGTGAGCTTAAATGGATCCTTCTATTCTCAAAAGATACTAGCCAAATTCAGCGCCTCAATTCAACGCAAGATTCTTGAGCATAAAATGGAAAACTGTCAAAATGAAGATGATTGGAAAATCGAAGAGCTTTTAGAAGATTTAGATAAACAAATAGCAACTGAGGAACGTATAAGTGACATGATTGTAAGAGAGCCAATTAATCAATTCAAAAACAAAACATCATCCTCGTTTGACACCCCCATCATCTCACCAGCATGCATATTTTGCGGTTCACAGCAGCATCGCGCTTTGTTTTGCTCAAAGTACGCGACATTAGAACAGCGCCGCAAATTCTTTGAAGAGAGCAAGCGATGCTTTAATTGCGCCAAAGAGGGACATTCTTCAAAACAATGCACAGGGACGAGCTGCAAATTGTGCGTTGGGAAAAAACATCATCATACTCTTTGTCCGATAAGGGCGCGAAAAGATACTGAGGAAATAATAAACCGGGGACCTCCTTCAAAGCAGAAATCAACGAAAGAAACGTTTTCAAGACCACATACCAGAACCATAACAAATAGAACACAACGCTTAAGACCCACAGCAGCTGAGGCGCATCCAATACAAACCGTTGACGCAGAAAATGATCAGAAAGAGAATTTCCAAGCCGAGACGGCACTAGAAGACAACAAAACAGTGGTTCTTCACAATCAGAATTCAACAAGTTGCAATGATACGGTATTGTTGTTGACTGGACTGGCGCGTGTCAAAGACGAGAAACGCAACCGTTGGAGAGAGGTTGAGATACTCTTTGACACAGGAGCAGACAAATCATTTATTTCGCTAGAGTTAGCGAGGGAGTTGGAGCTGGATAGCTCCTCGTCACAACAATTAATGATGTACACATTCGGAAGTGAGGATCCCAAACCAACAATGTGTAAGGTTACCATGTTGGACTTGTGGGACCAACAAAACAAAAAACATAGAGTCCAGTTATGCGCCACCCCAATACTCATCGGTAGAGGGAAGAAAGCCCATCTCACTGAAGCAGACAGAAACTTTATTTCACGTAACAATCTACACCTGTCAAAAACCTCATGGAACGAAGACATACGACCACAAATCCTCTTAGGATGTGATCAGCTATGGAATTTCTTGAGCGTGCCTAGCCCAAAATTCCGCTTACCCTCGGGACTTCAACTAATACCCTCAAGGTTAGGTTACCTGTTGTGTGGAAAACAACATAGGGGCAGCCTTCAAGGGAAAGAAATTCAGCAACCCGCTGATGTGATGATCAATACATTGCTGAACTTTGATGACGAATTGAAACAATGGGATAAGTATTGGACGCTTGACTCATCCGGAGTCTGTGAATTCACAGGTACCAGAAATGCTGAAAAAGCTGCTATCAATGAAAAAGTTCGTTCATTTTTCGATGAAACCATACAAAAAAGATCCGATGGCTATTACGTCCGCCTACCATTCAAAGAAAATCATCCACCCTTACCAACAAATGAGGCAATCGCGCGAAAAAGGCTGATAAGCGTGTTAGCCACTCTAGCTCTCAAACCAGATATACTCCAAGAATATCAAAAAATCTTTGAAGATCAACTAGAAAAAGGGATAATAGAAGAAATACCCAACCACCTGCCACCAAATGGTCTTTTGCATTATATACCGCACCAACCAGTGATAACACCGAATAAAGAGACAACCAAAGTGCGTATAGTTTTTGATGCGTCGTCACATTACAAACAATGTCCGTCATTGAACGATGTCTTACATCAAGGCCCACTCATACTACCCGACTTATTTGCAATACTCCTCCGGTTTCGAGTCCCAAAATATGCAATCACGGCAGATGTAGAAAAGGCATTCCTTCAAGTTCATCTCCATGAACAAGACAGGGACGTCACCAGATTTTTCTGGGTTTATGATGTACGTCGTCCGGCAGAAGGAAATAATGTCAAAACGATGCGTTTTACGAGAGTGACATTCGGGCTAAATGTATCTCCTTTTCTTCTTGGACGAACTATCCAATTTCACCTAGAAAACTCTACTGAAAACGCGGGATTGTCAAAGGAGATTCGCGAAAATCTTTATGTTGACAATCTCGTCTTGACGGCGAACACGCATGAGGAGGCAAAAGAGAAAGCCATACAGGCACGGGAGATCTTCAAGAATATGAAAATGAATCTCAGAGAGTTTGCATCCAATGATACAGAATTACGAGATCATTTACCAGCAGAAGCCTATTCCAAAAACAGTAGCATGAAACTCTTGGGCATCAAATGGGAAACAGCGACGGACTGCCTCTCAATACAGTGCGAGATGCCAGCGACACAGGTCATCACAAAAAGGGTTGTGGCCAGGAAAATCGCTTCAATATATGATCCCTTTGGGTGGTTAGCCCCTCTCCTGACAAAGCCGAAAAGATTTCAACAACAGTTGTGGAAAAATAAACTCGACTGGGATACGCCTTTGCCCAATAATCTTATCAAAGAATGGAACGCCTTAAGATTACAAGCAGATGGGTTTCAGAAATCGTTTCAAAGAAGGGTCCCACATAATACTAGACTAGCTATCTTTTCGGATGCCAGTGAGATAGCAATGGCAGCATGCGCTTACCTATAAAATAATCATGCAGCTACTCTAATTGCCGCCAAGTGTAAATTTCCCTCAATCCAAGCAAAAACAACCATACCGAAAATGGAGATGAACGCTTTAACCATGGCGGTAAGGTTGGCTTTTTCAATATGTGAAGGATTTGGGAATGAAATCTACTCCGACTCGAAAGAAATTTACATTCTATCCGATTCAAAAATTGCCCTACATTGGGCTTTCACGAAACAAGGAAGCAATAAAGTAGGGGTTCTAGTTAGCAACAGGATTGCAGAGATACAGAAAATTCTGGAGAAACTGCAAGAAATGGGACATACCGTGCATTTTGAACATGTTCCCACAGATGAAAACCCTGCTGATGCGGCTACCAGAGGACTAACAAAGGAACAAATCCAAGATCACATTTGGTGGATGGGCCCTCAATTTTTAATAAAAGACCACGCCAAATGGCCCACCCTGGAATTCACCTTTGCTAACCAAGATATGAAACCAACAGTCATATTGAACCCCATTTTGGGACAGACAGAAGAGGAGAAACCGGTTGAAATCTTAACATTGCAAAGATACAGTACTTTTACAGCAGCGAAAAGGGTCATGTCATGGATACTCCTATTCGTGCTAAAGTCCTTAAAAGGCTTATCCCAACAAAGAAGAAGCGAAATCATAACAAGTCATCCGGAACTACAGGAGCTAAACATTCCTCCTCCACAGAGACGAGTTGACGCGAAACTCATGAAAACAGCCGAGTTGGTTCTCCTCAAAAATCATCAAACACTCTACCTCAATGATCAGTATAGAAAATCAATGGAAAATACTTTACGCCTATTCCAAGATCAAGAAAAGATCTGGCGATCCAGGGGAAAACTAGACAATTCTGCATTAAATCCAGATGCAAAATCCCCTATCTTTGTAGCACCCAAAACGGAACTGGCAAACCTGCTATTGCAAGAAGCGCATAGTAAGTACCACCGCGGCATTGAACATACGATTGCTGCCGTTCGTGAACACTACTGGGTACCAAAACTTCGTCAGCAAGTAAGACGACTGGTCGGCACGTGTTTCCAGTGCAAGCGATTCAATGGATTACCGTACCGATACCCTGACTCATCAAGTTTACCCGGATTTCGTACTCAACAGAGTCGAACCTTCCAACACATCGGTCTAGATTTCTTCAACCTCCCTGACATACATGAGAACGAGGCACCGGTGAAAGCTTACGGTTGTATTTTTACTTGCGCTACAACACGGTTGATTCATTTGGAAGTGGTGAAAAGTATGTCAACAAACGACTTTCTCAACGCTTTCCGTAGATTTATAGCGCGACGGGGAGTACCAGACTCGGTAACATGTGATAACGCACCTACGTTTTTGCTAAGTGAAACTATCCTCACCGCCGAACAACAACCACAAATAAATACAGAGTCTCTTCGTTTCATGGCAAACCAGAATATAGAATGGCGACATATCACCCCTTATGCCCCATGGCAAGGAGGGTTTTATGAAAGGCTCATCAAATGTATAAAATACTCGCTATATAAAGCCATAAGACCATCAGCTATTTCCTCGTTTGACCATCTAACTACTGTAATGACGGAAATCGAGGCATGCCTCAATTCGCGCCCACTCACATATCAGGGATCAGACCGAGACTCACTTAACATCATACGTCCAATCGATTTCGTGCAACGCAACATGATCTTGACCTTTCCATACTCACGAGAAGAACTCTCAGACGATCCCACCTATTATCCTCGCGAAGAAATGCAAGCTATAGAAACTCGCCTCCAAGCAGAAAAAGCTTTGCAATCTTCATGCGCAATCACAGAACAGTTCTGGAAAATTTGGAAAGATCAATACCTTGTCAGCCTAAGAGAAAAACACAAGAAAAACATAGCGGAGAAACGCCATTGCAACAACACCCCAAAAATTGACGATGTAGTCCTGATAAATGATCCAGTTTTACCAAGAAATGATTGGAAAGTCGCAAGAATTACGAAACTTGACAAATTTGTAAATGGAGAACCACGAGAAGCTGAGCTGATGACAAATAAAAACAGAAAAATTCGTCGACCTGTTAACCTCATTATCCCCTTGGAAATCAGCGAAGATCACTACCAAAAAGAAAATGAGGAAATAGTAGAAGATCCACCTATAAACCAAGAATGCACTACTCACTCTTATAACTTGCGACCACGTAAACAGACAAACTACGTGGATTGCACGATCACAGAAAATATTCAGAAAAAACCATCGAAAATCAATACGAAATGGTTCTTATTTCATATGATGTTATTTCACTGCATCGTAGGTACCTGGACCTCAAAAATGGACGATATCATGTTGTCCTGCACGAAAAACGGCATTGTGATAGAAACGTCAAAAACTAGGACAACTGAAGTCTGCGCTGATAACCAATGTAAGCTCCAAAACTTACAACCAGGGAAAACTTTGATGGTGTTCTCTCCAAGTGTTACCTTGCACGATCATCTTGTTACCTTGAAATGGAATGAAAATGGTCGAACAAGAACAGCAGAAAAACTGTGTGACAAACTAAGTTTTTGCGATAACATAGACTGCTGGTTCTGCGCAACAGTGATACTAAACCCAGAATGTTGGCCGATAGGAGCCATCATTTCTCTCGCACTGATACTCTATGGGATAATTGCAGCGGTTTATCTCGCACTGTATGTACCAGTGACCATCGGAAAACCCATAAGAGTCTTGGTTTGGTTACTCCTACTAACAATCAAACTATTGCTAAACAAGGGATGGCAATGTGTCCGCGCTATACGGCGTCGCTGTCAAAAAACACGTCCTTGATCAAGATCAACGCGCTTAACCGAGGCTTTAGCAATAGTAGTATCACTGGTGTCTGTGATTGGCACTATCTCAGCATGTCAACAGATAGACGTCCTGGAACACCACTTGACTATTTGCGAGAAAGCTAAAGAAAAAGAATCATGTTCTATTGCAATCAAAGAAGTTCTCAAACTAAGCACTTTTAAACAAGAAGCGTGCTTACGTTTAACCAAAAACGGCTCCCACATAGAAAACATCAAAGTACGTTGGAGAGGGCTCAGACTGTACTGCGACAAAGAAACATTGTTTTTCACTAGAGCAACTAACCTACAAGTCGTAGACAGCAAGCGTTGCCCCCACATGGGATCATGTACAGGTCAAAAATGCGCTGCAATCAATGCGAACAGCATCATTCCGGAGCTACAGCAGGGAAATCAATTTCCGGGTCGCACAGGTTGCCTAGAATCCTGTGGAGGACTAGGTTGTGATTGTTTCTACCCAAGCTCCGGTTGTCTTTTTTATCGAATCTATGCCACACCCAAAAACTCAGACGTTTATGAGATTTTTAGATGCGAACGATGGAGAGAAGATATCAAACTAGACATCTATAGAGAAACTTTGCACTTGGGAAAACAACGCTTCGTAATCTCAACTACTCCAAACATCCCATTCGATCTCCCAAATTTGCGCGTAACACTAACCTCCATCTCGCTTCCTCCTACCCCATTACTGCATGATCACTTTATCACTAATGGCAAGGATACAGCCTTGTGGAGGACCACGTTTACACCAGATCTCATGTGTAATTCCAGCAGAGCAGCGAGTCTGTTTGAATGCACCTTGTCAGACAACTGCATTTGCACACCGGCAGAAAACAAAATAGTATGCCAATGCCCTCAAAAAGACATTGAACAAGAATTCCATCAAATCCAACGTAAATTGCCTATAAACACAGCCTCATGGCAAATAAATAGCTTCAAAGGTATCGTAATGGCGAAAATACCGCACATGGTTTCCGCTGAGGTGATACTCAGCATAGAGGGAAAAATTGATACCGCCATCCTACAAGTCCAAGATGACGTTTGTGCTATACAAAATGCCGAATTAACGGGATGTTACAATTGCGCTTTAGGAGCAGTTGCAAAAATCAAGTGCACCTCTCAAAAACAGACCCTAGGCGAAGTTATCTCTGAAAATACAGCCTTTGTGGTACCATGTTCTCCGGAGATACCGGCCTCCACTTTACACTTCCATTTGAGCACAGCGCGACAGCTGATCAACTGTTCAGTTTCATGCGGAAAAACAAAGAACTATTTCATCCTATCAGGCATTCTGAAATATGTAGGAGACATTCAGTTACATCTCCTAAGAGCTCTAGAAAGCAATAGCACAACATACGGAGAAATAGAATGGCCAGATTTCTCGCATCTTTTGGACGTATATTTGACATGGTACAAAACTGTGGTCATCGCACTCATAGCTGTCGCATTAGCACTCGTCATTTCTTACGCGCTCTTTCAAACTGTAGGCTTATGCCTCGTGCGCCTAATTTTGCGGGTACTCATCACAATCTTATGCCTACCATTTCGCATCACAATCATTTTGGTCCGCACTACACTACGTCACTGCCAGAAGAACATGCACATGCAAATATTACCCATGCACGCGAAAGAATTGTGAAAAAAAATGATGAGAGACGTAGAATTTCTTTCTTGTAGAGACCTATAGATATTTTGTTTTTTTTTAGAAATGAACACCGAAACCGAAAAGGACAATTTCAAAAGAGGAATGGACCAAGTATCACAAGCCCTGAGACAACTGATTAGCGCAATGGAGACCCTTGAAGAAGCATGCGAGAGATTCGGTGGCCCGGGCGAGACCGTGCAACACGGCGAAACAAACGAGGCGGAAGTCGAAGAACAACCTCATGAAGAAAGAAACAACCCAACATCACCGAACGCGAGCCAACCATTTCGGAGAGCATGCAGGCGTATCATGACTCACTGGAACAACAACAACAACAAGCCGACCCAAAGTGCGAGCAATTCGCACAAAAGCGCACTTCGAAAAGAGTACGCAGTCGTTCGGGCAGCGGTCAAGGGAACAAACACCCACGCACATCATCAGAGAGCACTTGGGACTCTGACATGAGCAGAGAGGAAATGCAACTACGTTTGGACGCGTTGGAGTCACAGAAAAAAGAAGAAACGGCGAAGCAGGGAACGATCGAGCGTGATATGAACACCAACATGGGAGAAAGGAGCAACGACCAAGACTTACTGGTCTTCGATGATCCCGAAAGCGATGGAGGAAGTTCGTTTCAAATCGTGGACGAGATTGTCGAGGATGACCAAAGAGCCGAAGATGAAAGAAGAAAGCAAGAGCTGCAAGTAGAAGTCCTCCAGGCACAACAGGCGATTGGTGACCTCGAGATGTTGATAGAAGAGCTAGAACAAAAGCCCACGTGTGCGCCAAGGAAAATCCTGCAGGGCGGAATTAGACGAGACAGTGAACGATTTATAAGATGTGCCTTTTGTAAAGTCGCCATGCAACATTATTCGGATTCCTGCCCAGAGGTACAAAACAGCACCACACGAATCAGCATGCTTGATGCCCAAAGAAGGTGCCACATCTGCTTCCAAGTACTGAAGATCGTCTGCCCGGGGGGAAGAGACTGTTACAAATGGCCAACGCCTTGCTTCCATTGCAAGCGATATGGCCACAATTCGGCCGTCTGTGACCTCCCAGACAAAAGTCTGATAATACGCTCAAGACTCCAACGTGCCCGGGACGCACTCCATACAACGCAAACCAAATTGGCGCGCC
This sequence comes from Cylicocyclus nassatus, assembly GCA_958299035.1. Classification (NCBI taxonomy): domain Eukaryota; kingdom Metazoa; phylum Nematoda; class Chromadorea; order Rhabditida; family Strongylidae; genus Cylicocyclus; species Cylicocyclus nassatus. The sequence continues at coordinate 25,213,506 of CATQJL010000112.1, forward strand.
TCCAAGAAGAATTGAAAGGGCTCGCGGAACATCATCAAGGTGGGGCGGAGTATCGCTGCTTGGAAGCGCGATCTCTTGCTTATTACAGTAACCCATGTATCTTCTTATCTTGTAAGCTGATCTTTACAGAGAGCTCCGGCGACTATCAACAACTATAAAATGCAACATCACACGGCAAGGAATCTCGTCGCCCCGATGGGAATCGTCTTCTCTTCCCACTTTATTCACTCATGAGCCCGCAAGCTTTATACGCGTTTTGGTCATTTAACTCTGCCTTTGTAGCGCCTAGGTAAATCGCCTGGACATCAGATTATGATTGAATCATCGCATAATGTGTTTATTTGCAAAGTAAAGATCACGGTTTAATTACCCAAGTTTGAGGTTCCATCCTCGTGGCAATAAATTGGTTTGGTGTTATGGTTTTTGGTTGGTGTGGCAAGAAGCTGAACCACTAAAAACGATATCCCCTTTGCTTTCCGCCCTAAAAACGATATCCAGCTTGACCCGGTGCCAGCTGTGCAGCCCTGATCTTAGCTATGACCCTATTTAGTACAAAACTAACTTTTAGCGTTTGCTTCGTTCGACTGCAAAGGGATCGCCCGAATCAGAGTGATCAACTTCATTTATTATACTTTGAGTTTGGTCAAGAAAGTGAGATATGGAGAGATTCCCTTGATCCTTTTTTCTTCGAAAAGCAATTTGCGAAAGAAAATATGTAGAGGCCCCAGAGATGACATGCTTGAAAAACCGGAAAAGAATATGCGATTTTAGTTGAAGAAACGAATATATGGAAAACAATTGTTTATAAAGGTACCAGTCAAATGTAATGCATTAATTCTGCATCAGTCTAATTTTAGTATAATCGTATTCTTCCCTTTCTCACTTCAGCTGATTCCTTTGCTGAAAGGTGGTATCAATGTGCACTGATGCATTAAAATCTGAAAACAATCGAGCCGAATGAAAAGATATAAAATGCCATTTGAATTTGCGAATAACGTGACCACAAAGAATCGAAATTAGGATGACGCACTTCTGAACAAAAACATTCCCATTTTTTACATCTTTGCTTACGTAAATCTATAAATGGTCAATTAATTAGTAACAAATCGCTAATTGTTCACCTGCCCACGAAAAGTATTTTAGATGAGCTGAGGATTTCATAATCACATCTGATGCTCCTCCACTTCGGTTTGAAAATCGTATATGTATGTGATCATGCATAAAAAGGTGGTCTTTATGCGGTTGGATAACAAACTTTTTCTTTGTAAATACCTCGAAGTCGAGCATGTGCTGTTGATGTTATGAATCTTTACAAAAATATTAGGTTGATGCATAATTCCTGCACCAAAATAGGTACAGACCGCAATAACTCGGAATAATCCTATATCCCAAGTAGGATTCGATATATCATTAGATAAAGCAAACCTAGCTCTACAAGATAGTGACTAAAGTTTTGCAGCAGCTTTGATCCAAGCGAAGATTGAAGCCAAAAACGAAAAAGATCCAAGCGCCCCAAAAAACCAAGAAAAATTGAAAGTCAGTTCGGAAAAATTCTTTAAAATTTCTAACTTGCTCGTGCATTGTTATTTCGTATAAACATTCCTCTATGCAGTTGCTGTATTTTTCTCTCAGCTAGAAATTGAGAAAACGAAGTTTTTCATGTTTTTTCCAAAACGATGCTGAGATGTTCTAGCGCTGGCAGTCGTATACTACAGGACCTTTGAAGCGTAAATGTGAATTTTCAGCTTTTTACAGCAGCTGGTTTACGAGAAAAATCAAATTTTTTGCAACTAGGCAAGAAAAATTCGGATGAAGAGAGCTAGATCTGTCATTTCTCGTGAACCAGCTGTTCTAGAAGGCTGAAAATGTAAAGTTTCACTGTTAATGGCATGTACTATACAACTGTTAGTGTTAGAACATCTCAGCATTAGTTTGGCAAAAACATGAAAAACTCCGTTTTCTCATCGTTTAGCTGAGAAAAAAATGCAGCAACCTCATAGATAGATGTCTTATGTGGAATGACTACGCGTGAGCAAGAAAGAAATTCTGTAGGAGTTTTATGAACGAAGTTACAATTTTGTTTTGATTGGTCTTAAGGTTTTCGGACGCATGGTTTTTTTTCAGTTTTCGCCTCAAAACTTCGCGTGGATCAAAGCTGGTGTAGATATTTGAGAACTACTTTGTAGAGCTAGGTTTGCTCTATCTAATGATATATCGAATTCTATTTGGGATATAGGATTATCCCGAGTTATTGCGGTCTGTACCTATTTTGGTGCAGGAATTATGCATCAACCTAATAATTTCGGTGTGCTACCCTTATTAAATCTTCACAACTATGCAAAATGTGTAAACCAAAACTCATTTCAATGTGATTATATTATCCATAAAGATTTTTGCCGGCGCAAAAGATATTTGGAGGTATGGGGAATTGAACCCCAGACTTCTCGCATGCGAAGCGAGCGCTCTACCCCTGAGCTATACCCCCGCACTTGTTCATCTCCTCTTCATATGCTATAAGGTAAAGGGCATTGATTTACCCTAATTTCACGCGTATAAGGAGCACTTTTTCGAGTTTTCGAGCGAGCCGCTCAGCCGCTTCACTTCATTCCGGAAAGAAATCCTTGAATCGCACGATTCTCTCAGGCAATAACAGCTTGTTATAGGGTCTTTTGGTTGTAAAGTCCTTTGGCGTGTCTGGGTTGGTCGATTTTGAAAAAAAAACCTCCCCCGCGCCTTATGCGCGTGAAATTAGGGTACCTATTTTTCACCATTCGTACATCGTATATGGATGTAGGCTTTTGGCTGTAGTCGACCTCCTATCTTCAAAGAATGTGTATTGTATTGGGCTGATTATAGATGCATCACTCTCATTGCACCTCTTCGAGAGGTTGTCCTCATGGTTTTAACTTTTGTTAAGATTTAATGATATTCTGGTCCATTTTTGGCTCCTCTACATTTTTACCTAGTTTGATCGGAACTTCCATGTTTTCAAAGAGAAGACCACTCAGAAATAAATTTGATTATATTGCTTAGCGGTCCGAGCGGCCTCAACTAGGTCACGAAGCCCCGCCTTCCAGCCGCCAAGCCAGTTGAATCAAGGATTAAGTGAGCATCTACGTTGCCATAAATTACTCGATTGTTGAGAGCTGTTATACGCTCATCTACCCAGTAATCGCAAAAATGCACTAATTAGCTTTAACTATAGTTTACATATCATTAAGCACGTAAATAAAAGTGTCAGCGACGTCATGCCCAGTATACTAAGCATCTTTTAATTTCTCATACAATAATTCTGCTTCTAAACACTTAAGAAATGAGGAAGACGTGGGGCGAATTTATTAATAGCTAATTGGCTGCGTGACAATAATTTACCAGTTATGGCTCCAAGTCCATGTCTTTTAACATTCCAACCATGTACATGGCGTTTTAGCGATCGAAGATTCCCACATTCGCGATTCCAACAAGAAGTTGTTTTCTTTATTTTACAAGTTGCGCAAAATCAGAACTCAAATGCTCAGACGATTTACCGAAACTTCCGCAAGACAACCAACATTTGCAGCGGTTTCGCAGGATTTTGTTTACTATTGTGAAAGTCAAGACGTTGAAAAAGTGATCTTCCGCAGGATTTTCACGTGAGACTGGTTGAAAACGGAAACTTATGCGACATTTAACGAAGCACTGCGGAACTTCCAAAAATGCCAGCGGTTCCGCAGCACTTCGACATGCCCGTTTCCGCAGGATTTTGAATGTGTTGTTTTGTACGTGGTTGCTTCGCCAACCACTAGAGTGCTTTATCGAATATGTCATCCGTAGTGCAGAGGATGGTAGGTAAGTCTCGCAGTAAAGTAAGGTTCAAATCTCGCTGAGGTGTTCTCTTCTGCTGTGTGATTGCATTCTTCGAAACTTCCACGGCATCTCATTTGAGAACTTCCGCAACACGTTTAGCGGAACTTCTGCAGGTGACCCGGCAAAATTTTTCAAATGTTCTGCGGAAGTTCCGGTCAATTCTCTGAATGCGCGCAATCCCACACGTAACATAGTTCTGCGTCTTCTTGAGGCAAAGATTGTCATTTACACTTTGTAATCAGCAGAATCTATTTCTTATTGTGAGTTCATGAACTCCAGTTTTCTCATTGATTAGTTCAGTACCTAAGGAAATCCATCATGAGTGATAGTCACTAACATATCCAAACTTCGCTCACATTACTTGCGTTTTTCTATGGATGTGCTGTGTAATCATTCGACAGAATTCTGTAGTATTTCGTAAGTTTTTTTACTAGTGTAATACCTGGAGAACCCATGATTTTGTTTATGGAGAGAATGTCCATAAAGGTTTCACTTTGTTTTGAGCATATAATAACCATAATTTTCTTTACTTTTTTTAGTATAAATGAAAAAGCTTTCACGAGAATTAGCGCAAAAAATTTGGAAAAATGATGTCGACTACTAATTATTGGGATGTCCCGAAAGTTCTGGCGTTTCGTTTTTTGAAAATTTGTAACTCTGCGCTATCTCAACGGATTTGCTTCATTGTAATCATATTCAAAAGGATAGGTCTTTCGCTTTCCGATACTTTTTTGAGCCTTTGTTACAGTTGACAACGGAGATAAAAATGAAAAAAAAGACCATATAGGCTTCAATCATTTTGAGTTAGATCGCCAAAAATCAGAAACACTACAGAAAAATCTGAAATCAACAGTATATAAGTTTCTTGACCTACTCTTCGAAATTTTAAGAAGTTTGTGCTGTTTGGACGTCTTTATGGAGGGTTGCGAATTTCGACTTTTCCATAGAAAACGTCAAAATTAATCAATTCGCCGCTATTCAAAAATTATAACTTTCCACAGACAAGTCCGAACTGCACGAATTTTTCACATTTGCAAAGAACGGGTGAAAAAACTTCTGTACTGACAACTTCAGATTTTTCTGCAGCGTTCCAGATTTTTGCTGAGCTAACTTAAAATGATCAAAGCTTACTTGGTCGTCTTTTTTCACTTTTATCTCCGCAGTCAGTAGCCAGTAGAACCTCGGAAAGAAAGCGTAAAGAAAATTATGGTTATTCCATGCTCAAAACTAAGTGAAACATTTGTCCCTTGAACATCATTGATAGATCTTTTCCACTATTCGCTTGACTAGACACATAGCAGAAACAGCAGAAAAGGAGGGGGAGGGGAGAGAGTAGGAAGAAGGTAAGTCGCATAGTGCATACTTCGCACAGGATTCCATTAGTGACAGAGCAAAGTGTATAAGTTCTAGACAAATGCAAAGCTTCAATCCATCACTCGGCCATTGTTAGCTGCTTTACTTTTAATCCTCGACATGACTGTTGTTTTCAAGGATTTTTTCTCAACACACATCTATTATAGGGCATATGTGATCCATGTTCGTCACGCTACGCATAGCCTTATGGGGGAGGGGGGTGCCTACTCCACCAGATGACATAATTACACTTTGGAGTGCGCCAACGCCATTCCGTGAAGCATGCTCATCTTCACGCTCGTGTTCATTCTTTCGGAAACTTTTATTAGTGCTACTTTGCATCGCAAAAAGCTCTAATTACCCTTTTCTCAGAAGGTTGAGGTTGAAGTGACCGTGCAAATATTGCACAAGATTTTACGAACTTATAGCTCGGCTGAAAATGGAGCTAGAGAGCTTATTGCAGGCTTGCTACAGTACTTACTACTTACTATTCACAGTCTTCTGGATTTCACCGGTTTACTCCATACCCCCAATCTTGGGATCCAGGGTTTTTAACAGCGTAAATTTCTGGATTGTCTACAACTCGAGCTCTAGAAAAGCTAAAAAGCTGAACTTTCAAAAGTACTATCAGTGTGAGGCTGAAACACTACATAAGAATTTTCAGGCTGATGAGTCTGAGGCCAGATCTAAAATCGGGCAAACTCGCATTCAGAATAAGTATGGCGAGCAGCCAAGGGACCGTTCAATTCAAAGTTTAGCCCATACAAATCATTTTTCTTTCTCTCCAATTTTTGTGAGTTGTTTTGTTTACCGCTTTTTCCCACCGGAGCGTGGATCGGCGTTTCAGTACTAGATAAAAGAACAAAAATCTTAGAATCCACGTTCTTCTTTGAAAATATATCCATATGCTCTGTATACGAATTAATTACAGGAACTCTAATATTGTCTCGTCTTTCCATCTTATCATACTGTCAAAGAAGACCAGCTTTTTCTGCAAAACAAAGCAATTGAAAATTCTTAGGTAGGGGTATGGAAATCTAATTGCTTGAAATGAGGTTTCGTTGCTGCAGCTCTTTGCAAATTAATTATCTTTTTATAGCTCTTTCCAACCATCTTATCTGCATTGCTTACTTGAAAGTTTAGGGCAAGAAGGTTTCAAATCTCACAGAAATGTGCTGCAAGTTTTGAATAATCAAAAGATTACCTGCTCCTGATCGGACTCTAGTATTTAGTTCATCCTTCGCTATATTTAGAATCCTTATTTAACCCGGGTTGGCCGGTGATATTGGGTTTATGTGTACACCTTGCACTTTGGAATGCAAAGAAATCGTTTCAGGAATGTCTAAAAATGATCAATATTTGAAACACATGCTTTATGCATCATAAATGGTGCTTCGTAGTATAGGTTAAAAAGCCAATAATGAACGATTCAAAAGGTCGAATGAAGATTCAAAAACTTTGACTGTATACAAACTGGGTAATTTAACATTTTGTAATCATGTTCTTAGCATCGGTTTTGTCGCTAACAGCGCTAGAAGAAGCGAGATAATAATCCTCCAAACACTATCGGAATGAACAAATTCGTTGAAAATAGAAATTGCACGAGCTTACAAAATTATTGTAATAGGTCGTAGCATAATTGTTGTGACACTTTTTCCATTTTTTTCTAAAAAACCCTGGAAACTTTAACAAAGTCTAAAATTTGGCACATATGAGAGTGAGCAAAGGACTATCTAACAGCGTCATTTCCACCTTTACAGATAGGACTGCAGTAAATATAAAGGCAATTTTATGACGGCACTCAAATCTCCATTTTTTTCCTCTAAAAATTCGCTCGCTCTTTTTGCTATCAGATTTTTCATGGATTTCTGGCGACATTAGTACGAATATGAAGGCAGTTTGAAAGTCTAGGCTCTTCAAAAACGCAAGTTGGAAAATTGTCAAAAATAATTCGGAAAAATTCTAAAAAATTCAAAATCGACTTTTTCACGTGTGACATGTATATATTGAAAAATTACAGCCCATCAATCATTTTGGAGATGAGAAAAAATCCTTTAAAAAAGTTATGGAGGTTTTTTATTTCAAGTATAACAAATGTGTTACTATCTAATACAAGACTTCTGCTGATTTCAACCTAGTATTTGTCGAAAAAATGCAGTTAGCATACAGTCGGGTAGGTCTCTTTTTTAATGTATGTAAATGTATATTCCCCGGGTGAGGATCCCCATGGGGCCTAGATATTTTTTTCCTGAATTTTTTCCGCTTCTCCGTCGTTTGGACCCAGTAGTTTTCAAGTAGACATAAATGATTACAAATCCTGTATTTCTCACCAGGACGTCAGCAACCCATCTTCAGCACTCTGGAAAATGTGTAATGGCACGCATTAGCAAGGGAATCTAATTAAATGTATGTACATCTTTCACTGCTTACTGACGCCCACTGCTTTTGTTTTGGTTGTGATATCATGGTGTTTACCGAGTCAAACACTGAGCAAACTCTCGGTAGAATAAGAGAACTGCTCAATATATATTTCGTTAGTTCGTAAGATCTTGCAAATATAGTTATATTCCTTTCGCTTCGCATCCTTCTGCTTCATCCCTTCCTCTTTCAAATGTCAGTTCTGTATTCAATATGTGACGTAGAAGAGAGTTTGTAACCTAATGGAGGTGCTTAGTTAGTCGTTTCGAATTAGTCTATCTAACTTTAATCGGGTACACAAAAGGCATCTACTACTTTTTACGGCTCTAAATTGCCAAGCAAATGGAAAGATCAAACCATAAATTTTCTGAGTAGAAAGTAAAGCTAATTCTGCTCTACATCACCTCCTCAGTTTTCCTGAGAGTCTTATAAATTTAACGTTGAATACTTTCTGGCTCGATCCATATATCTGGGATGTTTTTCTATAATTTTCAGCGACTTATCCCACGCTCAAAAACAGCTAAACGTAGGTGGTAAAGTGGTCATTTGTCCAATAACCCCTAAAACATTTTGGACTCAAATATTGCGCCGCATCACCTACTCCAATAAAAAATAGTTCTCTAATATTTATTCTCAGCTTAACTTCTAGAGTTGCTTTCACAAAGTGGCATTTAATTAGTAAAATAACTACATCGCTAACCGTCGAGAAAATGAAAAAGTAGGTCTTTTTCTTGTCTGCGTTCTATGAAAAATTAAACATTCAGCTCACCTTGGAGTTAGGTGTAGTATTCCAACTGCAAGAAAAGCAAATCCTTATTTATAAAGTCGTGAACTATCTACTTACGGGTGCAGTTAATACTAAAAACATTGGGAGCAAGAAACTTGTCAAAATTTGAAAATTCAAGTAGAAATGTAGATTTGGCGGACTGCGTCCATCGTAAATTTTAAGTTTTTGGCCGGAACTAACGGAAAACTGTCTCAGTACAATATTATTTCAACGCATACATCTTTTTTACCATATTTCTGAAAAAATTAGATTTCTTTGGGTCGAAACTTTATTGTGAAACTTTGGTCTCATTTGAAAGATGTTTTTTTCCTTTTTTTTCATTCGGCACTTAACTTTCCATGTTGATAGATTTTTCTGGTAAACCCATCAATTTTGAAATGACCGTTTGAGAGGAGTCGTTCGACTATGGCAAGAAAGATGTCTTCTTTTAGAACATAAATAGATGTTTGACCGTTGTTTGAGTATTTATGGGATAGTACTTATTCTGGGAAAATTCCCGAGAGATTTCAAGTACGTAGCAGTGAAGTATGTAATAGTCCCCCACAACAACATAATTGTACGATGATTGCTTAACATATGTCATTTGTCTATAAATTCAGTTCGATTTCCGAACTTTGAAGCTTTCCTACCCTAAAGTGAGAAAACTATCTAAATAAGGGAATCCATTCGCTTTCATATTGTGTCCTCAAATCCAATAGTTCCAAGGACGGTTATTATATTAGCACCTGACTATCATATGCCTTCAATCTCATCTCGACTGTTGGCAATTTATCTCCAAGCTCACTATGGGCTTTTTTAGGGAAATCTTTTATGATCCATGCTTCTTCGCCTTCTCTTACTTTTTGTCACCAAATCTGGCTGTACCGGTGTAATACAGCATTTGTTTTATGTTTTAATCTCACTTTCCTTGAAGCGCTTCACTCCACGAACTCATACGACTCTAAGTACTCACTCTCAAACAAAAGAGAAGAAATGTAATGCAAAAATGAAAGTGGAAAATGAGGAGTCAAATGGACACAAAATTGTGATTACGGTGTTTATTTAGACATGAACTTTAGCGCATCATTACTTTTCACAAGGAATCTGGCATGATGGTGTCTCAAAAATAAGCCTTCTGAATATTTATTCTTTTGACGCTGCAAAATCACCTCCAAAAATCAGGACTTGTTCAAGCTAAAAAGATTAATAGCAGAAAACGATGCTCCAAGAACAGGTGGAGGAAGAACATTACCCTGAAGAATTATCGTGGTTTGTTAAATGGAGACCAAAGAAAGAATGTTACCTAGGCACTATAGTTGGAACCGAATATTCGTAATCGAATGATTTATTCGAAATATTCGACTCTTCGATTTTATGGGTTTTGAAAACCGTTGTTCGAATATTCGAATATTCGACTATTGCGTTTGAATATCCGAATATTGTATGCGATTATTCGAATTTTGCGTTCGAATACTCAATGATACCCAGTTACTCGTTTATTCGAATAGTCCAATATTCGATCAAACTCGGTCGTTCGAATTTTTGGGTGTCCCCATATTCAATATTCAAATTCGAATAACATAAAAATCAGAAATCGGATAATATTCGTTCGCTCGACAATTCTCAATCAATTATTCGATATTTATTCGCTCGAGAATTTTCCGAAAATTAATTATTCGATACTGGTTCATTAGATGAAAATTTCGATACAACTATACCAGACACCCCATATTATGTGCCCTATAACTTGAGCGATGTTTTTGAGCCGTTACAGCGCTTTCCTCAAAGCCTGAAAAACCCAAAAACCTTTGGAACATGTACCTCAAACACCATTCAGGAGTAGGTGGCTGGAAATAAATATAGACCAGCAAAGAGAGCTAACAATTTACCTGTAGAAATGACCCGATCGGTAGATTAAAACCAGCAAAGGCTTGAGACCGTGCTTATTATGCCCCTACGCCTTTTTGCTTATAGCCTAGCATCCAGCGCCCTTTGCGGCTTGAGCTTTGTTAGTGCATTTTGTACCCTAATTTCACGCGTACAAGGCGCACCTTTTTCGATTTTTCAATCAAGCCCCTCAGCCGCTCCAAAGTATTTCGGAAAGCGATTTCTATGCCGCATGATTTTCTTAAGCAATATACAGCACGGCATAGGGTCCTTTGGTTGCAAAGTTCTTTGGCGTATTTGGGCTAGTCAATTTTGGAAAAAATCCCCCGCGCCTTGTACGCGTGAAATTAGGGTAATAAAATCGTGAATTATGGCATCAGAATAGAGGTTGTTGCATATGCAGTGCTTGAGTACACAAATTTCAATGGTGGTCTATCTATCATGCCTGGATATACGAGCAATTTTGAGTGCTTGCACATTTTTCCTCGTCCATTTCTGTGGGTATATTAAGCTACCTTATCAGAATCTGCCGCATGAGGCGCAACAAATGGAAATGTTAGTATCGTTGATGGAAACAAACAAAAAGGATGGGTTACAATACAATGAGGTTTTGCAGAGTTGGATTAATGACATTTTCTGGAATGCTAAATTCGTGCTCTCCTGTTGATCACAAATTGCCTAACTTTATCATCTCTTTTCACATTATTTACTTCGTCACAAAGTTTTCATGTTAGTCAAGCGCGTTTCAGGTCAAATTCGACTGGGCTTTTTCTAGGGTCGAAAAAAAAAATCACTTTTTCAGCTTCCTAGGCTGCCGGGATGAATTTCTCCATATTATTTGCATTCTTGCTATCATTTCTTACCACTAATGCCTATTACATCGATTTTCCGCCATACCACCGTGGCTACAATCAAATAAGACGAAGCGGAGTATCAGACTATGCAAAGTAAGTTAGTTTATTTCCTCTGTTGATGCTTGTTACACAGAAGGCTGAGATCTTTGAAAAAATTTAGGAGATCAATATTCGATGACTTTGATGACGTTTCTTTGATGCGTTCAATAGATAGAATCCAGAGGCCGAGGTGATAAGTTTAATAAAGCTTTGTTGACCCAAAAATAATTTTACGTTCAGGTTTGGACGAAAGTGAACCCTATGAGGGGGCGAGTCATTGTGCGAACCCTGCGATTTGCACTTAAGACTTATTTTGATCTCTGCTGGGTGTTTTGGCAAATAAATAAAGATTTCTGTTGTAGTTCCTTTGATATACGTTATATAAGTTACCGTATAATGTACTGATGCGATGAAATTCTAAGCTTGGGAGAAGATTCTCATGAAAAACTTGTTCAGTATGTACATAGCTAAAAAGGGAATTTTGAGAGTGCATTCTAAGTTTTATTGTTGCTACTCACTATACCCGTTCATGCCTTTTTCTTACGAATCTCTTTTTCTCCTCTAGCCAAATGCTTGGCCAAGGTTTTCTCGAAATCATAGTTTTCAAAGTTTTCGCCTGTATGAGGTATTTATCGTTCATTCGTTGACCGTACGGACTGCCGACCGCGTGGCGACTGCGACGCGTGCCTTCTAAACTTGCGAAAAAGTGACAAGTTGGACCGTGGCTTAAAATGAGAAGAATTCTTTGTTTCTTTTCTACATTATAAAGATGAGAAGAATCCTCTGTTTTCTTTCTATTCATCTTTTCTACGAAAACATCATGCACGCGCAGCGGTCGCAGCGCGGTCAGCAGTCGTTACGGTCAACGAACAAACGATACATACCCTTATAACAAGCACTTTTCAAACTCATCACTATAATCTATTGTTTCGAGATGTCCAAACACACTGTCAACATTTATATCTTGTCCAAATATTTGGAGTTTTCTATGTTGTAAAGAATCTCAAAAATATATTATATACTGTCCGGCCCTCAACTCTCTTTTCGGCGTATTTATACTATTAGGTTGTTACATAAGTTTTGTTACACTTTCTTCGCCTTTCTCTGGAAAACTCTAGAAAATTCGGCAAGACCTCATATCCGGCATATATGGGGAAGGGATAAAGGGCTATCTGCTGGCACCACTTATGCCCTCACCACAGGACTTACAGTGAATATAAAATCAACACTATAGGGGAACCCCAACCATCATTTTTTCTTTGTTTCCTAAAAATTCTCTTATTCTTCTTTTCCACATTTTTAGATTTTTTATGGACTTTGGGGAGCATTGGTAGTAATACTGAAGCAGTTTGGAAGTTCAAACTTTTCATCAACCAAAAATGGAAATTTGCCAAAAATAATTCGAAAAAATTTCAAAAAAAAAAATCCAAAATTTGATTTTTCATGTGTGGCATGTGGATATCAAAAATGTGCAACATTACGCATAGTTTGGAGGCAAGGAAAAATCATTTGAGAAAGTTATGAGCATTTTTTCAGTCGAGTGTAACAAAACTTATGTAACAACCTAATATAATATTATTGGATATTATTTTAGGTAACATTTTGTCAAGCTGGATTTAGTCTGAATTCAAATATAAGGCGAGTAACTGGCCGTTTTTACTGTAGGATTATGGTCATAAAACCATAAATATTATCTTCTGTTATATTATGCCAGAACCAGGTTTTTACGGTGGTAATGTTTATTGACCTGACGCGTTTCGACTAAGTTGTCGCCTTCGAAGGTCTGAAAACAAATTGCAGTCTTCTTTCATCCACGGAGCGAAACCGCCAAACGCCATCACCAGGCATTGCTTTGTCCAGACGTTGTCCCGTGCACAACGTACTGAGAAACCATAGATGAAGAACGAACCTTGGATCCACCGTGATGTTAGTGAAAGTTAGTAGTAGTCGCACGAAAGTAGCGGGCGACAATGAGTATTATTCAGCGTGCGATGTCTTCATATGTGCAGGCTGCAGCTCGCATATCGACGAGAAAGGCAAGAGGTCGGTCGTTATAGACAAACATTCATTTTTGCTAGTCATGCCAGGATTCCTGCTGGAAATCCATGCGGCTTCCATGATCTTTCTCATAGATATCTCTGTCTCGTACGATAAAATCGTGCACTTTACATCAAAATCACCATTATCGTGCGCCTCGAGCTTATGTTTTCCCAACGGTGATGCTAAGTTTCCTCGTCTTTTATCCGCTAAGTGCTCTCTGACTCTTACGTATAGCGCTCTACCCGTTTCTCCTATATATATCGCATCGCAGCTTAAGCATTGTAGTTGGTACACAACTCCTGACTTTGTGCAATCACCTACTTTTCCGTGTGGACACACAATGCATTTTTTGCATACACATTCTACATCATACAGCCTATTTCTGAATAACTGCTTCTTGATGTTGTCATTGAGAATGTTTACAAGCATGACATCATCTTGCATCTGGGCTCTGACTATGCATTGTTTGATTGCCGTACTGACTTCGTCGCAGATGAATGGTACGCAGAAAGGAATTTTGCTGGCATTTCTTTTTGTAATTTGACTACCACTACCGTTCGCAGGCTTACGGCCGTGATATTGTGGTGACGCGTAGCCATTACTTCGCGCGATATGCCAAACTTCTCGACTCCCGTTGTTCTTTTTCACCCGTACATACCGCAGCAGCAGTCTTGAGCATGTTTCGAATGATGGCTCGTTTAACTGCAGTGGATGTGCTGAGTTGGCGTGCACCAAGATGTTCTTTGAGGCTTCCTTACGGTACCACTTTATGTGAATGGCACTGTTAGATATACTTATCTGGGTGTAAGGTAGGGAAACCATTCATTTTTTGGGATTTCTCTTGTAAACCTAATGTACTGCGACTGCTGGTTCAGTAACTTGAAACACTCGTCCATTTCGGACTGTGTCGATGTTATAATGCAGCAGTCATCGATGTAACGGCAGTACATTAGGGGTAAGCGTGCAAGGACTGGCTCCTCAATCGTACTCATAAAGCATACTGCCAGGACTGGGGCTAACCTTTGACCCATCGCCAGTCCTCTTATCTGAGAATAATAGTTCCCAGACCACTTAAAAATGTTACATTTCAAGCATTCGTTGACGAGAGTCAGTATGCATGCTTTACTCAAACCAAAGGTGACCATATTCGAATAGTGGGTGTCCAACATTTCAGATAGCGCTTGCAGTGCAGCATCATTCTGAACATTAGTGTACAATGATGTCACGTCAAACGACTCGATGACACTGTTCTGACTAACATTCAGATCCCGCAACTGTTTCACGAACTGAAAAGTGTTGGACAAGTGCGATGGTACCTTGGCGAGTAGCTGGCTTACGATCTTGTTGAGAAACCACGAAATTCTATCCGTGGGCCCGCCAACACAGCTGATTATTGGGCGAATTTCAAACGTTTGCGGTGACAAGGAGTGGATCTCGCTCACTGTCAACTTATGAGTTTTCACCAGATGGTAAAACCCAGGGCAGTTTAGATTGTCTAATTTTAACCTACTTATCAGTCTCTCATCTAACCCTGCGGATCTTCCCATTCGAACCCAAACCTCATCAAGTTTTTTACACTGCATCTGGAAATCTCGTTTGTTTGAGCGCTGATATACCGTCACGTCGGAAAGGTGCATCTCTGCAATTTCTTTGTCTAATGTTTGCGGCATAAAACAAATTTACCATCCTTGTCACTTACTGAGACGCGGATAGACCTTCAAAATGACTCGCCTCTCAGAAAATTTTCGAGAAAAAAGATTTATGTTTATATTCCATGAATACACTTTTCAAAGCCAAAAATTTCGGCCTAGTGGGACTTTTCAGGCGCGAAATCCCGTGAAGGCCGCACTAACTTCCTAGCACATTCCTGAGACAACGAAAAAGGCCAGATGCTTAATTTGCACTGATTATATAAGTTTATTCCAACTTTACAATATACCACTGAAGGGTCAGCGAAACACAGTCATCAACTATTACAGTAACAAAGCTCCACTATTAAACGATATGAACACTGTTAGTGCATTCTATGATTTCTTTCATTCAATGAATTTATGACCTTGTTCATTCATTGCACTGTAAAAAAGAAAAAAAAGCTGTCAATACAAAATATTGGCTTGACCTCAGAAATTGGTGTGATCTTAGCCATGCCCTTGTCAATTTTGAGCTCTTCCTTATAGTCAATCGAATGAGGCAATTTTCACAAAAATTTGTTACACCTTTTCCGCAAAAGGCTAAGCAATGTTGTTACTCCAAGTATTTTCACATTTGAATAGGCAATTTGAATAAATGCTTAGCATCTCAAACATGTATGCATCATTTGGCATTTTATCGCTACCCATAGAGGACCGTGGTAAACCAGTCAAAAAGAAAGTACAATTTAAAAACAACGTTCCTGAAGCGGGATATATTTTGATGTTCGTAGCGGGACAACTACTTTCTGCTAGGCATAGTATTTGTATGCGCGTATATATTAAAAATAGCAGGAGGTGGCTGTGACAACTTCATAAACGAATTCTTCCTTGACACTGCAAACATTACGAACAGGATAATAATCTACAGTCGCAGAGAATCATCATTGGGAAGAGGAAAAAAAGACAGGAAATATCGGAGAGAAAATTGCAGAAGGCGAATAAAGGCACTTTTTGTAACATAAAGGGGTCGTAGCAAAGCAGGAGGGGGGGACGAATCTTGGACTATGTGGGTACTCATAGGTGGAGCTGAAACTAGAGAATAAATTCTAAAAATGATTACGAAAGGGTTAAAATCACTTTGTATGGTCCTGCGCAACCTCAGCGTACTCGATTATGTGGTAACAATAAAATTGGCAAACACTTGCAGCTCCTCTCATTCACAAAATTTTCCTACAGTTTTTCGTACTATTCTTTCGATCATTGTCGCGAGGATAAATACCAAGTCTGGTGGCTATTTTGTGTACATCATGATTGTATTCCAATATTGAAATCATAGCATTGGAGTTGCTTATAGGTTGCCCCCAAAGTTCTATCGTCTCATTTTTGAAAACTTGTAACTTTTCGCTATGTCGACGGATTTGCTCTTTTGTAAGCTTACAAGAAAAATTCTTCTTTTTGTAAACTTACCTTCATGACCTTCTGCTACACACTCATTGCAGAGATAAATGGAAAAAGAAGCCATTCAGGCTTTGATCATTTTGATAAGTCACCAAGAATCTGGACGTTGCGAAAAATTTAAAATCGTCAGTTCATAAGTTTTATAAGCTACTGCAGCTGGGAAAAAACTTGTTGTTTGGATCGAGAATAGCGACTAATCAATCGATTTTGGCGTTTTTTGTAGTAAGCAGAAATTTGTATTCTCGCAGAAAAGTCCAAACAGCCCGTTTTTTCTCTTGCAAAAGAAATTTAACTGTTCAACACACAGAAAATCATAAAATCCTATAATCTGGTACTGTGAGGCGTACAGAAAGAATGTTGAAAAAGTGGCAATTGATTTTGATTTTATTTTCTTTTCGCAAAACTTCTTCACCATTTCTATCTTTTTGTCCTGGCTTGGCATACAAGACAGGCAACTTGCCATTCATACTAACAAAACATAGGGTTCTAGAAAAAAGCTTTCCTCGCTTTTCAATCCATAATTATCTGCCCGTTTGTGATATGAGTATAGATGAATGTGCGTTGTATTGTAAAAGGTTTGCTGCTTTTTGGTTTTTATCGCATTCAAATGCGGATTTTTCAGGAAGTTAGAGCGCGCCCAAGTGATAGTTCACAAAACGGCCATTATTTGCATCAACCTAACATTTCACTGTCTACTATGTGAAGACCAAGTGGAAAGCACGCAAGATTTTTTGCGAGTTCTGATTGTTGGGTAATTGAACATTTGAATTTGGCTTCAATCTTGAGGTTAGGCACTTTCTGAGAAAATCTAATGGTCATCTTGTAGAGCTTCCTGTAAGGTATACTTGACGTATTTTTGATTTTTGATTCTTGCGACTGTCGCACAAGAGACGCTCAGTAGTTTTGTACCCACCTAAAAAATACAACACTTCAATCTACTGATTCTAAGTTTTATCTCACAAATACTACAGGTTAGGTGGCTCTAAAACATACATAAAAATTTCTTACATAGTGTTAGTGCATGAGTTGTGTGACATTTTTCAATCTCACACGAAATGCTGTGACAAAATTATCTCAAAAAGATCATTTTAAGATATATACCGTGGTGTTATTATTCGGGAAACAATCCAGTGAAATATAGATTTGGCGAGGCGATCCAGAAGTGAGCATCCAGGTCTTTTTATGCCACTATTTTGGGCGCAACAAGGATGCTTCCTTCTGGCAAACAATAGTATCATACAGGAATCGCTCAAAAACTATTGGTGCTTACATGAAAGTAATAGCCGCCAAGTGTGCTATCAAGCAGCAATGGGGGTGACCTTGGCGGCTTAAAGGCACCGTCCACCCAAATTCTCGACTTCCATGTTTTTGTCGCTTCCGGGCCTTCTGAAGGCCCTGATTTCGAATATGAAGTCGAGAATCCCAAAAACCCCTATTTTGGAGAAAGCGGGACGGGTGGAAGTGCAGTTTACAGGGCTGCGGCGCGGTTATCGCCCGGCGTATATCAGCGCCGCAGCCCCAAAGCTGCAAAATGGGCGGAGTGACCACCTCTGGATCACGTATCACGTAACTTCCAGAGCGGATTTCTCGCTCCGGAAACAATCTTTTGCGGGGAAACTTGGGGGTTGGCCTAGTGTGGGGGCCCACATTAGCATGCCATTGAATCTCGTGAACCCTCACTTTGGGTGGACGGTGCCTTTAAATGTTCCACGCTAGGAAGGTTTGTCAACGACAAGAATAATGTACAATATAACAATAATGATCGATAATTATTCTAATACTATCGACAATACGTCTCAAGAATAGAAGCTTGGCCTAGTGCTTACCTAAAATATTGTGTCGTATTTTGATGTTAAATGTCAACTGTATTTCTGAAAGCAGAGCATAAACAATAAGCAACGAAGCATTACTAAGCAAATTTTTCGTTGAAGCGACGATTTTCAAGGTTCTTTTTGTTAGCGTTTTAAATCGAGAAAAAAGCATGTCGCAGCAATGGTCCACTGCCATGGGTATTTTCACTGATAGCTTGGACTAGCTAGTAGCTCTCTGCATTTATTTGGAACGTAATTGAAAATTACGGAATTTTGATGCCGTATTTGTTATCCTTGTACTCCACAACCAAATAAAGGCATCAATCTATCCCTGGGCCTTCTTGTCCTTCAGAACAAGAGAATTCATTCCGGGCTTTGTGAAGTTAGTCTGAATTATGCAAGCACTTTCATTAAATCTCCATGATACCATCTCCATGATCACATCTTTATGACAATTGTAGTCCAGAGCAGTCACATGCAAGCTCTATTCAAACATACTTCTTAACTAATTTAAAGGCATGGAACCAACGGCACGGTGGTCCTTGACTGGTGTTGTTCGATTTACTGTGTGTGTATTTTTTTTCTTTTGTTCTTTTTGTAAGGAACGCCATAGAGCGTATGAATAAATAAATAAATAAATAAATAAATAAATCATTGCAATATTCGAAGTTTACTGCTCCCAATATGCGGTCATTTCCTTGAGTTTGCAATGGCTCCTTCCCACCCCCCCCCCCCTCCCCGGCGCCCCTCAGTTACCGTGACAACAGACGCAGAAGCCGCTTCAGGCGTTCAAAAGAATGTTTACTACAAGCGACAGAAGCTGCGCAGATGTCGTTTGCTCCCATAAAAGATGGAGAATTTACTAGTACAATCTACGGAATGGTTGGTTGAATCCTCTTTCTTGTTTCCTGACTTTTTGGCCAAAAACGTGCCATGAGGAATTTTTTCTTTGAAAAATCAACTTGGCTTCGTAAAAACGATGATTTGCAGATAAAAGAAGGAAAATACCCAGAAGCGATACGTGTACTTCAGTATGAACTACAACGAACTCCAAATGTAAGTAAGCACCGCTCTACTAGGTTGGAACTATCTTGCTCCAAGTCCTAAAAAGTTTTTTATTCTTTCAAAAATACTTAGTTAAACGTTTTTATCTATGGGATACTTTCTCCTTGTATTTTTGATACATGTATAATTTTACTTGATCAAATGTAAAAAATTAATTTGACTAAATCAATGATTGATGAAAAAAATTTAGAAAGTCGGTACCTCTCGTGAGCACATTTACAGCTTAGCTAATCCATCCTGCTAAAAACTGAATGCTAAATCCCCAATGGCAAAATAAAAAGCTTGTTACACTTTCATTTTCTAATAAGAAAGGGTTTTTATAGATTTGTTTTCATACAAGACTGCTGTGATTTGAAACAGTGGGTTTGGCTCTGACTGTTAGATATGCTGCAAATCAATACACATCCTTATTTCAATCAATATTTTTAGAACCGTGCAGCACTGTCCTTACTGGGTTATTGCTACTATTACTGCCAAGTAAGTGTGCTCCGATTTGCCATAGAAAGATTTTTGAAGGAAAAAATCTCATACTTACAATTTCTCAAATAAAATATTTCTCTAGTCTTATATATTATATAAGCAGGACTACATAAATGCAGTGGACGCATATGCTCAACTAGCCGATCTGTTTCCAAACTTTCCCGAGTACAAACTCTACCATGCTCAAGCCTTATACAATGCTTTTATGCTTCCAGAAGCTTTGCAAATAGTCTCTACGGTTAGTTTTCCTAGCTTCTTCGCATTGGTAGCTGATGGTTAATTGTCCAGACGCCAAACAGCGGCAGCTGGCTGTGTCCAGATCCCACCTGATTTGCAGATAACTATCTTATTGTTATAGATCGAAGAGCAAAGCTTGCTTGGTGACGTCATCAAGCTTGAATCGGCAATCAAGTATCGTGAAGAAGATCTGAATAACGCGCGGATTCTTGTGGAGCAATATCCAGCTGACGATCCGGATACCGAAATGAATTTGGCTTGTCTGGACTACAAGGTAATTGTGATTTGGATCGCCTTCAGAAAACTTTCTTTTGTATCTTTTGTAACCAAAAATCTTGAAATTTTTGACTGTCAGTTGCAAAAATTGCACCATCATTAACTTGTTGGAAAGGTAGGTCAAGAGCTCAAAAAATCCATTCAGTTATCTTCGAACCTCTCGGCCTTGGAAAGGCTGTTTAAGAAATAGATAATTTTGGCGAGTGATAAACTTTATTCCAGGACGGCGATTATGACAAGGCTCTAGAACGCTTCAACAATGCAAGCTCTGTCATGGGATATCAGGTAAGAGCAACTCAAATATCCTGAATTCCAAAAATTTCTAAATCCCATTTTGAAAATACAAGTAGGAGATTTGATTATTTTGTTTACAGCCCGAACTTGCTTATGCAATCGCACTATGTCACTATAGGAAGAAAGAGTACTCCCAGGCTTTGAAATTTATCAACGATATTGTGGATCGCGGGATCAAGGATCATCCGGGTCAGTAACATTTTTAGAAATCGCTTTTGTGCCATCAGTGTAGTACTTTATTCATAACAAAGTCAAAAAATTTGCAACGGAAGCAACTATTTATGATCTATTCTTGCAGAGCTTGGTGTTGGAATGGTGACGGAAGGCATGGATCTGCGTTCGGTTGGAAATACCATGAAGCTTCACGAAACTTCACTTGTGGAAGCTCTGAATCTGAAATTTGCTGTAGAGTACAAGCTGAAGAATTGTGAGCCTATCAAGGAAAGCAAATTCTTTGCATTATGAGGTTCCATTTAGACACAGCGGCAAATGAGGCTTTAACGGACATGCCACCGCGAAGTGAAGAAGAGTTGGATGCGGTTACATTGCATAATCAGGCACTCATTGGTGGGATTTTGAAGCAAACTTTTCCTTTTTCGCAAATGTTCAGAGTTCAATCAACCCTGCATAATTATTATTTAAAGATTGGGTCAGAATACACCGGCTCCAAAGCCCTGTAAATGAAGTTTTTCCTTGTAAATAACATATGTAATATCTTATGAAATATATTAGGAAAATTGTTTTCAACGAAATATGAATGCAATGGAAGAAATTTGGACTCTCTTAGAGAGGCATTTTTAGCCTACAACATTTGAAATAAAATGCTCGAGTACCTCAGCCTTATAATTTCCTACAGGAGTAGTCCCATCAAACCTATTCCTGATGAAAATCTTTTGGTATAGACCCTACTCGACCAAGCCGAAGGAGTATTTTAGTAAAATAGTTTTCAGGAATCGACACCGACCCGAGCGACGGATTCGCAAAATTACAATATCTTTTGAGCCAGAATCCATTTCCGCCTGAAACTTTTGCGAATCTGCTTTTGCTGTATTGCAAATATGAAGTAGGTAAAACGAATTTTGGAGATGGTTTCGGTAATCTCTCTTTTCTCTCAATCACTTGATTTAGTATTATGATCTGGCTGCGGATGTTCTGGCAGAGAATACACATTTAACCTTCAAATACCTTACCCAGGTATGGTGATTTCGCATTTTGAAATTATGCGAAAATAAAATTAAGGAAATCACGTATTGGTTGAAATTTTAGTACCAATTTGACTACCTTGACGCCTTGATCAACCTACAAACATCGCCAGAAGAAGCGTATGCGAAATTTGATGCAATGGCCAATGACCAAATGAACGAATTAAGAAGTCTTACCAAGAAAGTGCAGGTAAGGAAAAAATTGCATGACTTTTATGTCCTTTTGAATATCGAGGAAGAATTGAGGAAATCCGTCAAAGCAACGATGAAACTACGGCTAGGAAGGCTGTGGAAGCGTTTGATGAGACCCTTGAGCTGTGAGTTAGAGAAGAACACTTGTTGTCTTACCAATTTCTATTAAAACTCCTGTTCCAGTTATTTACCCGTACTAATGTCACAAGCAAAGATATATTGGGATAAAGGAGATTATGCCAGAGTTGAGAAGATCTTCAGGTAAGTGATTTGTTGATGCTCAAAATTCTACGGCGTTTTTTCCTTGAAATTTCTCTGAAAGATACATCTAAAGTGAGTATCTTTTGATATTGTAAAATATTTCCAGAAAATCTGTAGAATTCTGTAGCGAACACGATACATGGAAACTGAATGTGGCTCACACACTCTTCATGCAGGTAGTGTTCAACAAAGCGATGAAAGTTACAATATACCTAATTTTCATTTTTAGGAGCAAAAATTCAAAGAAGCTGCTGGTTTTTATGAGCCGATAGTGAGCAAAAACTTTGTGACGGTGGGTTCTTCGAACCATATCCAACCAATTTGTTTTGCAAAATATATCTGAGTAAGTAAACATTATTTGTTGACCAGTATGATTTTTTTAGCTCCTGGATGTCTCAGCCATTATTCTGGCAAATTTATGTGTCTGCTATATCATGACGAACCAGAACGAGGAGGTGAGCAAGTCTTGCCCTATTTTTCTGCTTTAACAAATTTTTTCTAGGCAGAAGAACTCATGCGAAAAGTTGAACGAGAAGAGGATGAAGCCAGAGAGATAGATGAAAATCGTAAAATCTTCCATGTCTGCATCATCAACCTTGTTATTGGAACGCTGTACTGCAGCAAGGTGATTGTTGTAATACTTTGAAGAACCTCAGAAACCTCAAAACAATTCGAAATAATCTTAGGGTAATTTTGAATTTGGCATCTCCCGTGTGATCAAAGCCATGGAGCCACAGGAGCGAAAATTGGGCACAGATACTTGGTACTATGCCAAACGATGTCTTTTGGCTACCATAGGTAGGTTTCAGGAAATTTTCAATAGTTATCACTCAAAACTTGTCCTGATCCATTCCGTACAGTAAGCTAGCTAGAAATTGAAGAAAAGTGAAAGAAGAATGTGTAGAAGTGTATAAAATAAGTATAGAAAGTGCGGCCACCTGCCCATAGAAAAAAAGAAAAATCAAGGTATGTACTCGTATATTTTGCTTGGAGTAAGTCTTTTTGGAAGTTTTGACTCTGATATTATGACAATTTGAAAGGTAGTTTTGCTTGAAACTATTGCGTCTATTCTAACGCAGCTTGCAAAGATTCAAAGAGACTATTATCAACTTTACAAGATTTTTGACGGAAAAAATAACCAATACTTTCTCGCCATGAAGCTGAAGCTATTGAAGTGTTTTTTTTTTTCAGAAACTATGTCAAAGCACCTTGTTGTCATCCGCGATTCTGTGGTACACGAATGCCTGAAGTTTTTGGACCGATGCGAAGGTAACTGTCAATTTACATATTACTCATTAGGTTGCAACTAGACTCTCCTTCTTCCAGTACATGGAAGAAGCATTCCAACAATTGTCGATGGTCCGTTGATGGAAGGCCAGGTTGATTCTATCAAGAATACAGTGACCTACGAGGCCAGACTGCTGAAGTCACTATTGTTGCAAGTGATCAACGGCTAACATGGGTTTATAAAGACAAGTGTTTTTTAAGAGTATTGTGATGTGTTGTGACGGCTAGAATTGTATGTTTGACTGGTGATACTATTCGGAGGGTCCTACGACTAACCACTGTTTTCTACCCCATAAAGGCCAATTATCGCGATCCGATTTGTAATGCACCCTTTCTTTATAGGGTCTAAAGCACTGTTACGTGAAAGAAACCGTATCTTCCTAAATACCTCTGTTCCTGGTTGCACTTCAGTTTACAGCTACACATTGTACAAGATCTCGTTGTGTATTCCCTGTGCAAAGTTGTTGAATAAATGAATGGATAACAAAGCGAAAGCGAGCATGGAAGACCTTTAGTACACTTCTGGTTAAAGGAATTCAGTAGAAGATTTTAAGGCTATTTGGCGGGATTAGTGGCAATGTAATCTTTTAATTAGAAAAAGGTATAGCTCAGGTTGAATGAAAATATTCGAGTTGACGAAGTTTACGCCTTAACAATTTTTTCTTGTAGGAACGTTTCAGCTCTTAAAGTGTAGCCATAACAGAACGGATCAAAAACTAAAAAACTTGATAAGATTACTACAAAGTTCAAGTATGAAATTTGTATAATTCATAATCAGAAGTGTTCCCAAGAAGGGAAGTAAACTCGTCAAGCATCGGTGGTTCAGTGGTAGAATGCTCGCCTGCCACGCGGGCGGCCCGGGTTCGATTCCCGGCCGATGCAAGTTTTGCGCCACCAATTTCAGTGTCGGATAGCCATTATTCTTCAACAAGGAAACGATACTGGCTTCCGTGGCCTTTCAAGATGAAATGTATACAGCTACACTTGCCTTGGAGAGCTGATTTCCAATCTGACTTCCGTTTTTGCTAATCATTTCTCTGAAAAAAAGTTATGAAGGATTTTCGCCAAAGGAAATAAGGTCGAAATGCCAACGCTTCCTCTACGATGTGGTGTAGTGGTTAGTGAGATAGCCCCCAAGTCAATGCAGGTTCAGGTTCGAGTCCTCTTGTGTTTTTCAGTTTTGCATTGCGTCAATCAAATTTCTTTCTGAAAGTTAGGCATCCGCTACATATTACTCTTGGGCGACCATTCACGCGAAAAAATTTTATAATTTCTTTTAGAGAAACAATTGGCAAAAACGGAAGTCAGATTCAGAATCAGCGTTTCAAGAAGAGTGTATGGTATACGTTTCATCCCAAAAATCCACAGACACCGAGGATTGTTCCTTTGTAAGCTGCAAAACAAACTTTTCGACTGAATGGGTCTAAAATTGCTCCATAATATTGTTATTAGTTTGTTTGCGTAAAAACAAGTGCTGCAGGCTTGAAACGGAAATAGTGCATGATGGATAAACACTAAAATAGGATGCTCAACATTGGTTGACTTACTTCTGTGACAAACAACATGGATGAAGAGTCGTTAGCAAAAGCGACTCCTCTGGAATTCAGTTCATATGTGGAACAGCATAATCTGACCCTGCATTTAGTCAACAGCGTTGACCTTTGAGTGATTTTACTCAAGGCAAAGCTATTTTGGGACCTCTTCCCGTTTGAGAGAATCTTTTGCGTAGTGCGATCATTGCAAGAGAAATGCTGTTTATTTTTGTAGTAGAATATGCGTACTGTATCTTGTATAAAATGAGCTGTGTTAGGCAACTGCTACTAGACTTTTTTTAATGACAAAGCGTTAGTTTCGCTTCCTGGCCATACATCCTATAAATTGTGCTATTCCTAGCTATTCCCCGATAAGGATTGCCTATTCTAGTACATATAAGTCTATCTCAGAACCCTGTTTTTTGTGTCAGATCAAATAGATAATGATTCAGAATTGTCTTTTCGCCTTAATAATATTATCTTTTCCATCGCGTTTAGGGACAGGAATATGGAATAAGGAAAATTCATTTTCTAATCGGAATTATTTATGAAGGATGTAATACCTATAAGTCTTTATCGATAGTTTTAAATAAAAATAATTGTTGTTGATGGAATACAGATTGTTGCTGATAAATTCTAATTCTGCCAACAAGGTTATTTTTATGTTGCTTTATCTTCAAAATCAATTTTCTTTATTTCCAAAATCATATTTTTCCTCTTCGAAATCTTACAAATCATTCTTGATTGATAAAAATGAGGATCTTGTCTGTGTAACAGCACGTTTATTTCAATCTCGAACAAAGTTTCTTTTGCTTTTGTAAAGGTGAGCATTTGAATATTCCTTGAGAAATGCAGTATGGCCGCGTGGCGCAATGGATAACGCGTCTGCCTACGGAGCAGAAGATTGCAGGTTCGAATCCTGCCGTGGTCGTAAGTTTTGGCTGTGTGTTAGTGCAGCATCTGGCGAGAAGGGACAGCTGTAGTAAAGTGAAACTTCTTTTTCCTTTCGTGAAACATGGTACTTCAAAATGAAGTTTAACACTACTTATTCGGATATACTCGAAAAAAATGTACTCGAAAATGGTCGATTTGAAAATTCATAGATAAGAGCGGTTACCGGTGAAAAATGAATTGGAATGAATTGGAATTGAATGCAGTCACCCCTTTAACTTGAAGATGGATAAATAAAAATCGGAGAAGAAGTTTAGAAGAAGCTCAGCCCCTCAACTCTAAACCCCGCCCACTCAATAAACAAGAAAAATAGCGATTTAAAAGAATTTCGGAATTTTTATATGAATTGTTTATTGAGTGGGCGGGGTTTAGAGTTGAGGGGCGGAACTTCTTCTAAACTTCTTCCGATTTTTATCTATCCATCCATCAAGTTAGAGGGATGACTGCATTCAATTTCAATTCATTCCAATTCATTTTTCACCGGCAAATTAAACCGCTCTTATCTATAGGATTTTAGGGTAAGCAGCAAGTTAATTATATCTTCGTCTTCCAAATTTGCCGGCAAACGAGTATCAGCAATATTTTTCCTCTTTCATCTGTTGACCATTTCAGAATTCGTTATTTGAGCTTGCTCTTTTCGTCACTCTACTTCAATTTTAGTAGTTACAAAAGAGTTATACCAACAGGGAGTTATCTAATTTATTATGCAGATATTTAGCTTATTGAAGTCTAAGTTTAATCTCATCTTGATCCCACTTAGCATTTTGCAAAAATGCTGCTATTTTCGATCGCTTTAACTATGAGTTTCTTGCATTTTTGCCTTTTAGGCTTTATTACACACCTTACCACGCAGAGAATGTAGGAGTAATCGTTCACGTCACTCACATAATGTTCTTGTTGGTCATATAATCCTCCTACAATGTTTCCTTTGCCATGTCACTCATGCTGACGAGCGGATACGATTTCCTATGTCAGTCAGTGGTTCTACCCTGTCTTCGCTTCGGCTTCTGCACTGAATATATCTTCTAAGCTGTAGTTTTGTGTCCTTGTCTTAAAGCTAAAGCGTCTGTCTTCAGGATGAATTCCTTGACGGTCTTCTCACTTTTGTCTTTATTAATTGTAAATTCGCTTGAGATGGACACGAATGGAAGAAACGCACCGATGCGAAGTTTGGGAGAAGAGCCACTACTCGAGTAAGTGCCAACAACTTTATACTGTCCTTCAGCAAATGAGCTCAATCAAGTTTTAGACTTTTTTACTTGAAGCTCGAAATGCTGACAGAAGCTTTTAGAAGCTGAATCTTTAGATTAATTAATTCCATTACCTACATGTTAATTAAACTCTACCGCATAATTTCATGACTCGTGTAGCTAACCTTTGTTTCAACTGGCTTGGCTTCGGCAAGGCGGCTTTGTGACATAATTAAGGCCGCTCGCCCCGCGACGCAGTCTGCGTCTCTCTCGCGCGGGTGCTCTCTGATTACTAGCTAGCCTCAATTAGGTCAGGGAGCCCCGCCTCAGCGAAGCCAAGCCAATTGAATCAAATGTACTTTCATTGCGACCGTAATCTCCGGGGCGACGGCGGCGTCAGTGGCAGTTGCGAAAAACCTTTTCCTAGAACAGAAAGACTTTATTGAAGAGCATGGCGTTGACTACTTGTTCCAGGAAATTTCCGTAAAAACGCCGCTAACATTTCTCCGAAGATGTATTTAGTCTTCACACTTCCTCCCTTCGGTGCAGATATGCACATAAATTCTAAATACTTCGGATTACGAATTTTGATCTTAGGCTGATCATCCTTAGCAACTTGTTTTTATCTATTTATCATTAGAGTATTTCTTCAATTTTCAAAAATTCAAATAAGCTTCGTTGTAAGAAAAAATTGGCTGTCTCCACTCACATTTTGAGAAGTCGGAAGTTATAGGCGCACTAAAATTCTGGGGAAGATCCCAAGATTTTCGGAAAGCGTGAGTAACACCAAGCCCATTCATTCGTAGATTTCCGTCGTTTCCTTACCCCCTCCGCCGCGGATCTCGGGCAGATTGGATAAAAACTGGTACTCGCATACTCGTATATAGCAGGT
Organism: Cylicocyclus nassatus; assembly: GCA_958299035.1. Classification (NCBI taxonomy): domain Eukaryota; kingdom Metazoa; phylum Nematoda; class Chromadorea; order Rhabditida; family Strongylidae; genus Cylicocyclus; species Cylicocyclus nassatus. The sequence continues at coordinate 25,241,468 of CATQJL010000112.1, forward strand.
CAAGTCACACATCAATATGAAACACTGAGTGTCCTAAAAATGTCCACACTATGTATGTTAGTTTTTCTGCTCCATTTACTTTCACCGTTGTCGAAGTGCTGATCTGTAGGACTGGTTTCAATTCAGATTTAAAGTAGGAAGCCACTATTGATCGCTCTTAATTACCGTGATTACGTAAGAACCGTGGAATAAGTTTTAAACAATTACGCGCCGATATTTACCTCTGAAAGATAATATTTAGACTGAAAACTCTTGCACTGAGCTAGCTAGAGTAGCTGATTTTGTGAAGTTCGCAAATTCCAAATGCTTCCTTTATAAATGCATCGGAGCTCGTTCATTTGGATTTTCTTATTATGTGCCGATTGAATGGGCTAGGCTCTTAAAAATGTGTTTACACTATCCAAAAAACTCAGAGAAACTCCCTAAGAGTTGTTTAGTGAGGCCTACATGCGAAAAAAAATTGCTACACAATTTTCTTCTGACAAAGGCGTCACGTACAAGTTACTAACGTAATCTTACAGTAATGAAATACGATAGGTAATTTGCTTTATATGACAAATCTAAGCTGAAGCCAACTCTACAAGATATTACCTTAAAATTGGCGGACAGAATAAAAGAGTCGTGATCAACGATCAAACGGTACTGACTTTTTTTTTGAGACGTACTGAATATACAGTTCTATGACGCGCTGATTGAAGAATCTGACCTTTGGTGTTTGATAACTATGGAACAACCGTTGCTTTTTACATAAAAGACTTGAAATCATATCAATAGACATGGCTTACTTATGCTTTAGATTGGAGCATAAATGGGAGATCAAGCAGAGCAATAAATTTGCAAAAGTTCAAACTTATACTTCCTCAAAGAATTGCATTTTCTGCTACAATTTTTGGGTTTTTTTTTTTCGAAATTACGGCTATTTTTGAGCATTCTTAGCGTTAACGCTTCCCATGCTCAAAGTGCATCGCGAGACTCTTTCATTTGGATTTTCTTATTATGTACGAATCGAATGACCACACAAGATAAGTTATTTACGAATTTTAGGCGTCCAGAGATACTTTTGAACCAGTCATAATTAACGGCCCCCACAATGGTCGGCCGCCTCATCGTGGCGTGGGGGTGACACTGGGTGTCGAACTGCGATGCACAGCCGAGTGTATACTCTGGCAGGGCCTCCCAAGCTGTGAAGGAGTTCGACGTTTCCGGTTTCGGCCGGATGCCTAGCTAAGAGCCGGCCAGGCCAGATCCGCCGCCGTCTGGTTTTCAGGTCGCTAGGCGGTTCTCCCCGCTCCAAGCCCGGGGTCAGCGATCGCCCCGTGGAAATCAAGAGTTGGCCTAGTAAGTCTGCTCTTGTAGGGGAAAAAAATTTCATTACTCTACCAGTTAGAAGAATAGAAAGAAACCCTGTACATCGGATCCCGCCTACGGCGCCGGGTGGTAGCAAGACTGATGTCAGGGTCCTCAGGGCGCCTTTTGGATTGGACAAAAACGACACGTCTGCCCGGACGACACGCCACGGAGACTGCCTCATGCTCTGCACCTACAACGCCAGGACAGTCTCCACAAACGCCGACCTCCACGCTCTTCTCGACGCTGCAGAGCACATCAAGTACCACATCATCGCTCTGCAGGAAACGAAGTCCAGGAAGAAGGACGTGCGACAGATGAATGATGGAACACTCATCATTCGTGGTGAGAAGGTTCCATCACGAAACGTGGGAGGTGTTGGCTTTGTCGTCCACCTATCTATCGTCCATCTTGTCGATTCGCACGAGATCCTATCACCCCGACTAGCCATCCTACGACTACGCCCTCCACGTCAGAAGACCATCAGCATCATCAACTGCTACTCTCCAACATCAGCAGCTGACGACTCAGAACTAGATGCTTTCTACGAAGACGTGGAGGAGGTCGTCCGCAACGAAAAGTCTTTCTACAAGTATGTTGTGGGCGACTTCAATGCGAAAATCGGGATGCCACTAGAAAAGGAATATAGGATCGGGAAGTTTGGATATGGGCTCCAGAACGAAAACGGCAACCGTCTTGTTGGGCTTCTCTCCGCCGCACGACTTTTCCATGGAAATTCCATCTTCATGAAGAAAGAACATCGCCGGTGGACATGGGAATCGCCCAACGGAACGACTCACGCGGAGATCGACCACATTCTCGCCAACCGAAGGTGGAGCTTGCTCGATGTCTCAGTAGTTCCATCCTTCTGCAGTGGCTCCGATCACCGCCTCCTTCGAGCGAAGATACGACTCAGCCGAAGGCTGGAAAAGAAAGTCTGTCACAGTGCCGCGAGAAGGAAGGAAGTTGTTTACGACGGTAACAGGCTGGAGGAGCTCATATCAAGATGTGACTGGCCCATCGAGGAGGACCCAACGTACGACTACGACCGGCTTCTGAAAGGATTGCGAGCCTGCGGAGAATGTGCCTCAGTGACTTCTGAGAAGAACTTGGAACGTATTTCGAAGACCACCAAGGAGTTGCTCGAAAGAAGAAGATTTCTGAGGCAGGATCCGAATGCAACCCATCTCGAGCGACTGATAGCCAACGCCAGTTGCAGAACTGCTTTGCAGGAGGATCTCAGGAAGTACAGGCAAGCCAAGATACTGGAAGCAGCCGAAGAAAGACGAAGTCTTAAGAAATGCCGAAGGGACCTCTGTGAATATCACGTACCGCTGGCTGCACTATTGAACGAAGACGGGACTCCGACTTCTTCCCGATACAAGATGGAATCTATCGCGAAGAACTTCTATACCAACCTCTTCCGCTCATCAACACCCGTGCCGATGCCCGTTGTTCCCACTGGAGAAGTACCACCACGAATTCTACCTGCTGAAGTGCGCACGGCGATTCAGACCATGAAGACATCCACGGCTCCAGGACCAGACCATCTTTCCGTCGAATTTCTGCGAGCCGGAGGACAACGTCTACACGAGATTCTCGCGTCGCACCTGACATCTTACCTTCAGAAGGAGAGGATTCCCGACCAGTGGAGAACGTCAAGAACCGTCCTTCTTTTCAAGAAGGGTGAACGGGAAGATCTTCGAAATTACCGTCCAATATGCCTGCTGAGTGTGCTGTACAAGCTCTTCACGAAGATTATCCTCGCACGCATATCTAGGACACTGGATGAAGCCCAACCCCAAGAACAAGCTGGATTTCGCAAAGGATTCAGCTGCATGGACCACATCCAGACGGTTTCGAGGGTCATAGAAGTCTGCCGGGAGTACCGACTGCCTCTCGTCCTAACCTTCGCCGACTACGAGAAAGCCTTTGACAGCGTCGAAACCAACGCCATCCTGTCTGCGCTAGTCGATCAAGGAGTGGAACCAGCTTACGTGAGGACACTAGCCGACTGCTACAAGGACTGTACAACAACGATGCAGCTATTCCATCGCCCCCTAACCATTCCAATTGGGAAGGGGGTTCGACAAGGCGACACTATTTCGCCGAAGCTGTTCACCGCGGCCTTGCAGTGGGTGATGAAGTCACTAAACTGGGAAGAGAGAGGCATACGAGTTGATGGGAGATTCCTATCCAACCTTCGTTTTGCGGATGACATCGTCCTTTTCTCGAGCAGTATCACTGAAGCAGAGGCGATGCTGAAGGAACTAAACGAAGTAGGGAAGAAGATCGGACTGCGAATAAATCGGAAGAAGACTCAATTCATGAAGAACGCCCTTTGCGAAGATGCAGAAATGGAATTGGAAGGCACCCCTATCATGGAGACGTCTTCTTACGTGTATCTCGGACGTTCGATGAACATGGAGAACGACTTGAGGGAAGAACTTAACAGGAGAAGAAGAGCAGCCTGGGCCGCCTTCGGGCCTCTGAAGGAAGCCACCGACCAACTGACGGACCCGGAGCTTCGTGCCCACCTGTTCGACTCAACCGTTCTCCCAGCGCTCTGCTACGCAGCTGAGACTTGGGCCGACACCGTAGCCACGTCGAAAGCTTTAAGGACCACCCACAGAGCGCTCGAGCGCAGTCTTCTGAAGATGACCCGACACAAGCAACATCTAGTCGGACTTCGCAGCACGGATATGAGAAGAATGTCCCGTCTTCGTGACCCAGCGGAATACGTTGCGAAAGCGAAACACCGATGGGCCGGTCACATAATGAGAAGAACGGACGATAGATGGACACTAAGAACATCTGAGTGGATTCCTCGCGAAGCCAAACGTCCTCGAGGAAGACCACCGACGAGATGGGCAGACGTGTTCGTGGAACGGATGGACCAGCTGAGAAATCAGCTGGATACGATTCTTGCCCCTGGAACTCGTGGACGCAGCCACCGACGACGACCAAGAAGATCGTGGATGTCCGAAGCGAGGGACAGGGATCAATGGCGACTTCTGTACTGGGGCCCGCACGTCACGTGAGGACGGGCCATCTAAGTATCTAAGTAAGTAAGATAATTAACGGTAAAGCTTTTTGAGACGACTCCTCATTGCACCTTCTAACGGGTCCACTTTTTGACCTGTGAAGATGGCCGCCGATTTAAACTACCATGTCCTTCTTCCTGAGCCCAGTTCTGGCACGAGCTTCTGTCCCGACACCCCTCTACTGAACCCGGTGGCTATGATAAGAGATAGCCGCCGATTCGACCCTTTTTGTAGCGACTCGCGCTCGGCGCAAACTATGTTGCGACCCCTACATCGCCACATAGAGGGGGTTTACTACGAGCCCTGGCGTCGCTATTTGCCCACGCTTAAATTTGGTCGCCTAATCTCGGCACCGCAAGTGCACTAAATTGCTCGAAAAATTATACTTTAGGGCATCTCTTGAACGTTAGCAGTGAATAATTAGGTACTGCCATGCAAAAGTATGACCTGCCGACCATGGTAATCAACTGCATGATGGGGCCTTTATGTGGGGCTGCTACGAGCGCACATTATGATGCCCAAATCTGAGAAGCAGCTGTAATGTGGTTGGGTTTTTTGCGATCTTAGTCGCCATGCGACCTCGCAACTTGCCGGATACCAGGGTCCGAAACTGGCAGAGTAAATAATAGACTACAAAACCATAGCCTGTCTAACTTTGGTAGAGTAATAAAATGCCCTATCTTCTGCTTAATCAAAATGCTTATGATATTAGGGACAACTGGAGTAGTACTAAATTCCTCGCGACTGTAATCGCGTGAAATAAACCCAGGTTCTTTGACATGCTAATTATGAATATCATATCCATTCCTTAAAGGCAGTGTACCGGCAGATTTTGCGCTTCCACCTTTCTGCATGATTCAGGCCTTTTCGCCATGTAGAACTCGAATTTGAGCATTGAACGGGCTGGAAAGGCCGATTTTAGGGCGTTTATCTGATTCCAAAAAAGCAGCTCGGACGAGATTTTTGATGGAAAGTTGGGAGAGGTCCTTAGACGAAGACCTGGCGCCTGTAATTTTTGCTTTGGATAGCATACACAATGAGCGCGGGCGCTCGTGGGGTCCCGCGCCGAACAGACAAAGACAGCCGTCCGAGCGCGCGCCAGTTGGGGTTGCGCGCGCCGGTTCAAGGGCCTTTTTCTCGGCCCAGAGGAAACATCACCCAGCCGGGCCGCGCCTGGAGGTCGGTGGGGTGACCAGGAACCCCACCACACCAATATCCCCCAGGACCCGAATCTGCCGGGACACTGCCTTTAAGGGCCGGGCATACTTCACGCGATTGCAGTCGCGACGCGATTTAGCAATATTCCAACGCTTCATAACTCCCTATAGGCACATTTCAAATGTACAAAAGATAGGTAATTTTCTCAATCCACTCAAGCTATAAACTTAATGCATGTGCAGTTTGCTGGTGTTGAATCTGAAGACTTCTGGCGATTTGCCAAATCGCTTCGCAACAGAAATCGGTAAAGTATGCCTGAGGCCTTACTCGCCTTCTGATTAGTCACAACAGTCTTGTTGTCTCACATCGATCAGATCGCGTACATTTATTGCAAAAGTGGATATGATTGCTCGTGATCAGCGAAATGGTACTGTTATTCGAACATAGTGAGCTTAAAAATGGTACATTTTTTATATAAAGTGGGCTAATTTTTTTAGAGCCGCTCGTATGTTCCAAATCAACAGGGGATCAATACCGCATCTGTTACGGGTTACTACTGCAGATTTTCACAGAATACTGAGATTAGTCAACTAAGTGATCATAGCCACAATGAAATAATTGAAGCGTGCTTACTTCGCTTTAACAAAAGCTACTTGGAGCTACACTTGAACGGCAAATTTTGCATTTTATTCAGATACCTAACTCCGCTGAAGTATAGAAGAAGATCGCAGCAGCTTAACTCCTACGGTGACCTCTCATCACTGATGCGATCAATGGACGAGTTACAACGACCCAGGTGAACTTTGCGTTGCAACTTGCTCAATCATGTCTGTTCTGACAGTCTAGGCTATAATTTATATATTTTAGATTTGGAAAGAAGTGATGAAGATTCGAATGGTTTTCGTATTCTGCAGCTTTCCACAGATTTCTGAGATTTGTTTGTGCCAGGATAAAGTTTTGTTAATAGACTGATGCTCTATTACGCCATAGTGAGAGCCCAGGCTACAAAAGCCTGCTAAGCAAAAATAATCACGCCTCATTGGCTCAGGGGCAGAGCGTCTGTCTAGTAAACAGAAGGTCGCTGGTTGGATTCCAGCATGAGGCATCACTTTTACCTTCCCAATGACGTCACGAATGCCGCCCTTTTTGTTGGGCCGTATGGAATTTTCACCGCAATAAGTCACACCCTTCTCATTTCTAATTGGGGTTCAGGGTACCGTCCAATAGAGCAAAGATGGCTTTGCAAGATAGTAAGTAGTTCTCACCAGGTTTGATCCACGCGAAGTCTGAAGGCAATAAAACAAACTCTTAGAAAAATCCAGGGAAATTCTAGCTGCGCATGTACGTCCCATATCAGACATTCATAAATGCAGTTGCCATATTTTTCCTATGCTAGAAATTGAGAAAATAAAATTTTACAGGTTTTCACCCAAGCAATGCTGAGCTGTTCTCAAACTAATTTTACAACTTTTTACAGGCGTTAGTTCTCGAGAATTATCTAAACTAGGTTTAACTGCTTAGTTGTTTGATGCTAAAATCAATGTTCTCGAACAATAACGCTTGTAGAAGACTAAGAATTCAGTGTTCTACTTTTGGGCCTTTAGTACGCACAATTTAGTGTGAAAACACTGTTTTGGTTAGAAATTGAAATCCTTTATTCTCTCGATTTTTTCCGAGGAAAAAAAGGCCACTGCATATATGAATGTCTGATGTGGAATGCATATTTTTATTTCATTATCAATACACCCCTAGCTAAATAACAAAGAAATTTCAGAAACATAGAAATCAACCAGTCAAATCGCAGATATGATAGGAGTGGCGGACCGAAGGGCGGCGGGCGCCCCCCCCCCCCTGAAAATGGGTAGCGAAATTTTTTGAAATTAATTACATGGGTATGAAAATTTGCAAATAACTTGTTTATTCATGTTAATAATTAGAATAATTATTGAAATCTTTAAAAATTCGAATTAGTCTCGTAAAAATTTCTTGGGGAGTAGCTGCACCCACCCTCCCTTTTTCTAAATTCTATGTGTTATACGCAGGCAAAAATTTTGAAAAGCACCCCAAAAATTCTCGAGTGCGTGGCTAACGCCATGCTCCGAAAAAAATTTTTGCCGCCCCCCGCCACGACGGAAATCTCTTGGGACCGCCCTCTGGAGGGTAGGCATGAACACTCCGAAGAGCTAGAAAGATGAGCACAACTTTGCAAGAGGCTGCGAAACTGCAGGATATTAGTCACACAGATTAGAAAAATAGAATATGAATTTTGCTTACTCCAGAATTATGATGAACACTTTTTTTTGGGTGTCAGCGAGCCCCGGGTAAAGATAGCCGACTTTACCTTGATGAAGATTCATTCTAGAGGAAGCAAGATTGCACCAACTCATGATAGATGACACTAGTTTCAAAGAAAAGTGGTCCGAGGTTTGGGGCTATGTCTCAATGTAACCTTGAAGAGAACTTCCTTTTGAAAAGACGAATTGAGCTAATTTTTTAGAAAAGAAAAATATTTTACTGCAAACAACTCCTTTTCGTAAGCGACTCATCCTCTTGAAGTGCGACAAAAAAGTGAAATGAGAGTTGCCGACAGCGTTTTTTTTTACCTAGTTCACGCGTAAGTTCTTCATACGGTCTGAAAAAATACTTAATCGCTTCCAATCTTGTTTCCAGATGTAGGGAAAACTCGATAACAAATTAATTTGGTCATTTACAACGCACCTATAGTATGTTAGATCGCAGACTCAAACTGGCAACTCTATCATCAAATGCGTGAAGAAGTCAGCATTTTTTCAGGATACTCTGGAAGGAGTTCCGACTTCTTCCTGATTTCTCAAGCAGTCAAATTTCATTAGAATTTGGCTTCAGACTTCGCCTGCCAATCCCCAATAGCAATTTGGATGTCAGTTTCGTGCTCAAAGTTACTTTCACCAAAAGGGAATTCTAACACAGAGGTGAATGGAATAAAAGTGTTGGATGCTAAATTTCGTATTTTCATTTTTCGAGGAAATGATGGTACGGAAGCTCGCTTAGAGCGTAACAAGTTTTCTTCACTCAGAGAAAGTAGAATAAAGTAAGGTAAACGTGACCAACAATTTGAATTTGATAAGGTATGCACAAATGATGCAGTTTTTATGGGTGATTATGCATTTTTCTGCTTGTTCAGCTACATTCCATTTATATGTGGCGGTGAAAAGAGAGAATCCCCTTCCGCATTGTTTCTTTTTCGTGATATTCGAGATCTTTTCACTCAAAGGTTGTGTTTATTCTCGCATCTCTACCCCTTAGAAACTACAGTGTGGATAGTTCCCTATCATCTTCTTTGCTGACACTGTTATACTACGAACCTTGACATACATTTTGCACTAATACAAATGCTTCGGAAACTTCATCTCTATAGCTTATGATCACAGCTTGTTAGTAGTTTGAGGCGGCTTTGTACTTGATGTGCAGTATACTTGGGTAATTCGAAAATTTTTCATCGAATGAATGAATATCGAATAAATTCGAAAATAAAAAATCTCGAATAAACGAATCTTATATATAAAGCTGAATGTCTGTTTGTATGTCTGTCTGTCTGTCTGTATGTGTGTACGTATGTTCCGAATAGAAAATTCCATTTCTGAACCGATCCCGACCAAACTTGGCACACATACGCTACGGGCCCCGGCGGGTGTCATAGGCTACTTTTCGTCATCGATCGATATCGATTTTATCGATTTTTATCGATTTTTTTGCTGAGTTCACCTACGGGGCTGGGAGTTGGCACAGGGGGGTAATCGAGCATGGGGATTCCGAATACAATGTTGGTTTTCAGGATTATCGATTACTTTTATCGATTTTATCGATTTTTTTGCAAAGTTTGAGCTAGGGGGCTGGGAGTTGGCACAGGGGGGTAATCGAGCATGCTGATCATCCCCAAGGGGATGATCAGCATGCTTGATTACACCCCTGTGCCAAATTCCAGCCCCCTAGCTCAAATTTTCAAAAAATCGATAAAATCGATAAAAGTAATGGACGATCTTGAAAACTAATATTGTATTCGTAATCTGCATGCTCGATTACCCCCTGTGCAAACTCCCAGCCCCGCAGGTCAAACTTTACAAAAACATCGATAAAATCGATAAAAGTAATGGACGATCCTGAAAACTAATATTGTGTTCGTAATCAGCATGCTCGATTACGCCCCTGTGCAAAATCCCAGCCTCGCATGTCAAAATTTACAAAGAATCGATAAAATCAATATAAGTAATCGATAATTCTGAAAACTAATATTGTATTCGGAATCCCCATGCTCACTTCCCCCCTGTACCAACTCCTAGCCCTGTAGGTGAACTCTGCAAAAAAATCGATAAAAATCGGTAAAATCGACATCGATCGATAACGAAAAGTGGACTGTGACACCCGCCGGGGCCCGAAGTGTATGTGTGCCAAGTTTGGTCCGGATACGGCGGAGCCGGGTAAGCCAGCTAGTATCGAATAAATTCGAGGTTCAAAAATTCTCGAATGAATGAATTCCGAATAAATTCGGAAAATCAAAAATATCGAATGAATGAATATCGAATATATTCGGACATTGGAAGTCGAATTTCGAATGAATATTCGAATTATTTATCGAATAACTCCGATCCATTCATAATCAGCACCCTCGTATCCCCTATACCAACTCCTAGCTCAAAATTTTTTGAAAATCGCTGAAATCGATAAAATAAATCCCAGCTTTAATCAGCATCCTCATTTACCCCCTCCCCTCCCCCCTGTACCAACTCCCAACCTCATGGCTCAAGACTTTCCAAAAATCGACAAAATCGATAAAGAAAATTTTTATCCATATCAGCACTTTCCCCCTTACCAACTCCCAGCCCCGCAACAACGGTGTCCATATATATACTCAAATGCCACAAATGCTACGATATATTGCCTGTTTATCGGAGACATTCGTCTTGTGTGGTATAAGCTAGTCGTGGACGAAGGCATGTGGTTTATTCCGCGAAGCGAGCACGATTGCCCCTAGCCCTGGGCATACCGCAGGCATTTCAGTGGCGACATGGTCTGGCAATCGTCAAATTGTCCAAAACTTATTTCAAAAGTACAGAATGCAGGGCATTTATCTTTTTGGTAAGCTGTACACGCTAAACATTTGTGGTAAACCGGCGTTACATTTGAAGAATCTCGTATGGCAAATCGCGTACGGTGATCTAAACCCTTTACTCAAAATACACCAATCGCAAAAAAAACTCTTAAAGTAGCGAATAGAGGCAGTTGTGCAATATAACTTACTAGCTGGCTTACCCGCTCCGCCGTATGTTCCGAATAGAAAATTCCATTTCTTAACCGATCCGGACCAAACTTGGCACACATACCCTTCGGGCACCGGCGGGTGTCACAGTCCACTTTTCGTTATCGATCGATGTCGATTTTATCGATTTTTTGCAAAATTTGAGCTACGGGGCCGGGAGTTGGCAGAGGGGTGTAATCGAGCATGCTGATCACCCCCACGGGGATGATCAGCATGCTCGATTACCCCCCCCCCGTGCCAAATCCCAGCCCCGTAGCTCAAACTTTGCAAAAAAATCGATAAAATCGATAAAAGTAATGCACGATTTTAAAAACTAATATTGTATTCGGAATCCCCATGCTCACTTACCCCCCTGTGCCAACTCCCAGCCCCGTAGCTCAAATTCAAAAAATCGATAAAATCGATATCGATCGATACGAAAAGTAGCCTATGACACCCGCCGGGGCCCGAAGTGTATGTGTGCCAAGTTTGGTCCCGATCGGTTCAGAAATGGAATTTTCTATTCGGAACATACGTACACACAGACATACAGACATACAGACAGACATACAGACAAACAGCTTTATATATAAGATGCGAGCAAGAGTGACTAGTGCAGGCTTTGCGTACCACAAGCATGAGTAATCCAAAGAAAAAAAACAGGCATTTCAAAACACTTTCAATATATGAACTCTGAACATGAACTTGAATTTGATAGATTCTTTGCTGATTTGGTGCCAAAACAGTGCGAACAATCTCATTGATCGAGAAAGCACCAATTAAAATCCACATATAATTTTTTTACTGTCAAGCAGTCGAAAGAATGCGACCTTACGACGCAACAAAGTCGAATAATTTGAACACGGAGTTCATTCGAATACGAATTCGAATAAACATTCGAAACCCCGGTTTCGAATTTTATTCGAAACCCCGTCTACTCAATTAATTGAGTTTCGAATATTATTCGAAAATGGAAGAACTCCGATATCGAATTTCGATTACGAATATATTCGAATGTTTTATTCGAATGATCGAATTTCTATTCGATTCGGACCCAAGTATAATGTGCAGCTGCACAACAAGCGACATTCAGTGAGGCCGTTTATACGCCGTTCGTGACTTGCAATGATCATTGATTCCGCGACGATCGGATGCTCGCCACAAGGAGCAGGGGAGTTTCTTGTGGTTGTTTTCCTGCATCCTATACTCTGGGTTGATGTAGTTTGAAGCATTTAATACGGCACAGCGCGTCCGCTTCGTTGGAAGCTATGTGAGCGCGTAGCGCTGGCACATTGCCAAGTAGCAGTGGCATAACGAGAGGCGCTCCCCCCCCCCCTCCCCCCCCCCCCCCGAAAATGGGTTGCGAAATTTTTGAAAGTTACTTACATGAGTTATAAAATTGTGCAAGTGACTTATCTATACTTGTAAGTAACTGAAATAATTTTCAAATTTTTTGAAAAGTTCAAGTCCTATTAAAATTCTTTAGGGGGTGTGGCTGAAGCCACGCCCCCTTTTTCTAAAATTCTGGGGTTATGGGCCCGCGAAAATTTTGAGAAGCCACGCACTTTATCAGAAAGAATTTTTGTCCCCCCCCCCCCCCCTCCCGAACGGAAATCCTGGGTACGCCACTGCCAAATAGGGATCGAGGAAAATGAGGAGACGTATACATAGGTTTTCAGATCAATATGATATACCCTAAAATCTTAGAGATAAGTCCGCTTCTTTGAGAAGAAAAACCGATGAAAATGCACCTTCGCACTGCCAAGAATCTTGCAGCCCTCCTATCAGCTGAGTCCGTCTACAGATAATTCCGGACTTACCTGACAAGAATTCAGAGTAGTTTTAATGCAAAGAAAACGGACTTACGTGTAGGGCGGACGTATCCGAAGAACCTTATCTGACAATATAGCGAAATTACCTGTAGACGGACTTATCCGTTGGGAGGACTTATCTGTGAGATTTTAGGGTATTTAGATGCGAAAGGCGTGGACCTATATGAGGCGGCGCCCGTCACTCCAATCGCCTGATTGGGTTTGAAATCTTATAGCAATTTACGGGCTCTGTATGTACAGGGCTTTTCAACATAAGAGTCACAGCCTCCGCTTGCGCGGCTCCTCCAACGCGGCCGCCTCGCTCAGGCCGCGCGCGGCGTTTGCTGCGTATCGCCCGGATTTCGCCAAGCTTCAGTCGACGCGCAGCCTGGTGCCACGAACGCTGCGCGGACCTAAGCGTGGCGGCCGAGCGGGGCGGCTGTGACACTCAGGTTGTAAAGCCTTGTAAATCTACAGGAATGGTGGGATACTACTGCGCACATAACTCCAAGTATTATATAACCTGGGTAGAGGCGAGATCAAGGGCATGACATTTGGCCGCTTGCAAGAACACTGTAAGGTCTACTTTCAGGCGAAGGCGTGTATAAAAACGGGTAGACGACTATATGTCGCCGTAACGGGGCGGCCCCGCGCGGTCATTTGCAACAAATACGCACCCTTGCACATGCACGGGGGTGCATTGAGCAAGAGTTCCGCGCGGGACCCCGCAGGAAGCGAGAGGCGCAGGGTTCACAGCAATGCAGCTACAGTTTGTCCCAATAGGGTTCAGACTGAACCGTTGACATGAATTTGTGGGTTTGCAGCGCTAAATATTACGCTGCATTTACGCACTGCTGGAGCGAGCGAACAGATTCAAGAAGGAGCGGACAAGCTAGGGGAGTGGCAGACTTACGCAAAACTCTCGCGACGGCCCGCCATGCCAATCTTGGCGTGTTTGGGATTGGAACACACTGTACAAGCGCGTCACGTTCGCGCACTCTTAACTTATACTGCTCTTGTGCCTTCGTCCGGCAGTCGACTTTACATCGACATCAATTCGCTAGTGCCAGGATACGACAATCAGTCATGATAGTGTCTTTAGGTTGTCAATGCGTTGGCTCATTTTCATGAAAATGACCTTTCTTGAAGACTTTCAGAGCTTCTAGCCTGGCGTCGTTGCAGGACCGTCCTGAGACCGTCCTCACTTGCCACTTAGGCACCCGCCATACTTAGTCCGCTTAATCCACTTGATCCGCTTGATCCGCTTCGTCATTGGTTCAGAACTGACCAGTGGTGAAGCGGATCAAGCGGATCAAGTGGATTAAGCGGATCAAGTATGGCGCGTGCCTTATGGATGAAGTTTTTCGTGGTCTTTTCTTCTCTAGCGGTGAGGTGGTGCTCGTTTTCCCGCTCTTGGTATCAAGGGAGAAAAAAATTTAGTAGAGAGTGTTAGTTCTATAAACAACCGAAGTGCAGTTCAAGCAGTGGGTACTTTGCTGCGAGTCTTATGCCGAAACTCTGAATTGGCGCCAAAACAGAGTATGCTTGCAGTTGAACGGCGAGAGCTGTTACAAACTCGTCTGCGCAGTCCATTTCATCTACGGTTGTAGTAATTAAGTTTGCAACAGTTATTACAGGCGAATGATTCTGTCCTACAACGGATGAGATCCTCAGCAAGGAATACGAGGAAACCTACAATCAACTCTCATCCAATGTTGACCCGTTCGAAACTAAGATACTGGAAGAGCCAGGAAATACCGCAAGATTTGGATTTGCTACATCAGATTACTGTAAGTGCAGTTTCCACTTGTATCATCACATTGATTTGTGGACTATGATGTGTGGTTTATCTCTCAACAAATTTGGTCTACGAAGGTGTGTTCGGAAGATTTCTAGCTACGCAGGCTACGGATAAGTTTTTTCCGATTTTCTCAAGATCTCGGTAGCCGCAGTTCAGCACTACTACGCGATCGCGCTCTACATTAACGTTAATTTATTCTAGTGTTCTAACCATCATCGTAAGCATTCACTAGGATTATCTTTTGACATGCGGAAAAAACAGACATGCACGTTTTCAGAATTTTTGAGGCTGTGATTTGGCTAAGCGCACGCATGCATCAACAGATCGCACATAGTTATATTTTTTCGTGTAAGGCCTCGGACATACTTCGCGCGATTTCAGTCGCCATGCGATCTGGCAGTTTGCCAGATCTCTTCAAATCCAATGTAGACAGGCTACCAATGCGTGGCGTTTATAATTTTTGTGAAATGATAGAATGCCCTATCCTCTGTACATTTCGAATTCCTTAGAATGAGTTTTACGCAGTTGGAGTACTGCCAAATCGCGTCGCGACTGAAATTTCGTGAAGGTATGTCCGAGGCCTAAGGACAATGTACAGGCTGGTATAGGCAGACTCATCGCGCGCAGAGACAGCCCGCCATTACGGACCCCTCCGGCGTCACCCAGTTCAAACGCACTTTCATTTTCCTGATTGGCTGCTGTCTCTCTCATACACGTACCGTCTTAATGGAACGCAAGCTCAGTCTTTGCTGTGATGAAGGGAATAGGTGAAATTGGGATTATAGTCCGCCTCGCAACGCTTGTATCCCGACGACAGGACGTACTTATATTGTGGTGACCCGCTTGGTGTCGCTTCATCCTCTTTAGGGGCATCGTCCAGACAAATCTGGACACGGGGTCCTGATGTGCAAGGTAATCTTGGGGCCCTAACTAAGACACTGCCCAAGCGGCAACACAAATGGTGAACTCATAGTACAGACACTCGCCTCCAAATTGGATCTCGGGTCGTATTCGTATGGATTCATGGCGCGACACATCAGCTTCGCGCAGAATTTACGCGAAACTAATTTGTCGCGCGAGAATCCATGCGACATGCGATCGTGGGGTCCAGTTCGGAGGCGAATATCTCGGCTGTGATAGTTAGGCCCCAAGATTACTCTCCAAGTGAGATCCCCATTGGCCCAGATATGCCTGGACGCTGCCTTTAATATTTTGGCAAAACGCCAGCCCTGTGCACTCGCAAAGCCTTCACCGAAATAGGAGCGTGTTTGGTGCGTATTACATGAATTTTTGCCTGCGTTTGGAACAGACTCTGACATGAAAGCGCAAGTTGCAACGTATTGAGCTTGAACATGAGCAAAGATTTTCCAGTTACATGATCTGTACAATCAGTCAGCAGTGTCGGTGGTTTCTCAAGAAAATGGCTTAGTCGTAGTTTGTCTTTTTCATCTTCGTGATTCCAGGAAATTGATTTTGATGAACTTTTTTAGGATGCAGAAGCTTTAGTAAATGTCGAGGAATCAGCCAGCGTGGAGACTGCTATTGACAGTCTGGTGGCTGGAGGTGATAATGACAGTGCGACCTGCACAGAGGTTGGTCCTAGTACGCTCTTATGATCATTTTTTTTGGATAGACGCAGTGGGTAAGATTAACTCACGCGACTTGTGAAGCTAACATGTTAGCGAACCGCAGCAGTTGTGAGTTTTGTTAGTTTGTGGGTCTTCGAACACACGAACGCGAACCCGCTGATTGTTGATAAACACAGCCACGAAGGGAGAGGAACCCGCCCGGGTTGAGAAACTTACGCTTTAGGCTGGGTTCATACTCATTCCCATGTTCTGGAACTATTCCCGCACATTCCAGCACAGTGCGAGAACTGTGCGGGAACAGTTCCAGAACATGGGAATCAGTATGAACCCAGTTCTAGGGTGGAGGGGGGGGGGGGAAGGGTTGTGAATTTCCTGCTCTGCGGCATATGCGTGTCTTGCAGCAGAAAACGCATGCCCATACATAGTCGAAGTCGTGGGGTCCTATCGTGGATCTGCGTCTCCCTCAGCATTACTGTTTTTCTCGTTTAGATTCAAAGTGTGAGGCTTTGGGAAAAGTTTGTCCTCGTGGTTTTTGCAGTTTTCGAATTTAGCGCTGCAGATAAGCCCAGTTAAACGTAAAACATAGGAACTGAGTTATTTTCGGACACGGTACTATATGCATGAACGAACCTTTTTGAGATAACGGAGCATGAATTTCGATGTAGGGGGATTACTGGAATTACTCAACACGCTGACCTATATCACACTTTTTTTCGCACGAAAACGTCTCCTGTGCGGTTACTAATCAGAATACTCACTTATCCCGCTGTGCCGACACCCAGTCCCGCAAGTCAGTCTTTGCAAAGACTACGAAAGTAGCCTACAGTCTGTCCCAACTGAAATCAGGCAGAACCGTTGGTCAAATTTGCGCGTTCGTAGCGCTAGCGGTTTGCGTGGTTTGCGTTGCATTCGAAGAAAGCGAAGAGAATAGATAGCAAAAAGCTTGACGTAGACCCGCGGTTTGCCGATTTTGGTCTGATTAGGATTAGGACAGACTTATGACACCTGCCCCCCCTCCCGAAGTGTATGTGTGAACAGTTTGGTCGGATCTGTTCAGTAACGGAATTTTCTATCTGGAATACGTACCAGAGACAGACAAACAGACATTCATCTTTACACATAAGATTCGTAGGCGCACCTTGATCAAATGAAAAAATAAAATAAAATATAAATGAAAATATAATTGCGACCAGCAACTGGTATACCCCTCCACCAAGTTCCCATGTTAACCTACAAAAGTCCTCTTATTCAAAATGATTATCATTTCTGTGATCATCTTCCCACGTATGTTAACTTTGTTAGAACTCCTTTTTATATCTTTTGATCTCTGCTCTACTCAGTGAAGGGTTTATACAGAGTGTCCCAAAAAGATGTGCACACTGTTTGATTGTTTGTTAATAACTCTCTTGCTTTCACATCTTTTGCCGAGCTTGAGGTACCATTCTTTAGAGCGAGATTCAACTTAGATTTAGAGTATGGAGCGAACCACCAATCCTTCTTCGTTACTGAAGGATTACGGTATGAACTTTCGGAATACAGCGTCACTGTGGAATAGCCCTCTTGATAAAATAATTTCAAAAAAATCTGAAGATTTGAGTAGCAAGGTTTTCAGGCGTGCTGATTTCACTGCACAACTTTTCACCGGTTTTTCGAGCTTTCTTGATGGCGTATTCACATTTCTGACGAACATTGAAAAAACCGCTTGTTACCCTAAACCTAAAATAACTCGTGAAAGAAGCGCTATACTGAATCGCAATTTTCATATTTAGAATCAACGACTTCGACTAATCCATTTCAAGAGTTTCTGGCTTGTTTGGCTTTCTTGCTGAGGAAATATATCGCTCTTAATAGCTTGAAATCCTCCTCGAAGTTCCTACCGTATTCCTACAGTAATGAAAAGCAACTGATAATTCGCTCCATACTCTAAATCTAAGTTGAACCTCGCTCTAAAGAATGGCACCTCAAGCTCGGTAAAAGATGTGAAAGCAAGAGAGTTATTAAAGATCAAACAGTGTGCACATCTTTTTGGGACACTTTGTAGATATTTTTAGTGTGCTGCACCACTGGTTGAAGCCGGAGGTTATAACTACATTTATTTTCGTGCTCTTTTTATTACTATCGGCCATATCTTCAGTCAGACCGTATCAACAAGTTTTTTCTAGAGGGTTGCGTTGAAACTAGAGTCAGACGAACACTTCGACTCTGAGGAGCTTGTCAAACATGACACACGTCTGGCTGAATGTGATAATGAGAGCGCTACCTGCACAGAGGTTAGTCCCACTAAAATCAAAGCTACCTGTATACGGCTCTGTAATGAGGCAGTGTCCGAACAGATTTGAAAACCCCAATAGATTACATCAGTAGGCATTGTAATCGCAGATTTGGAAGTTCCGAAGACCCGATAGATTACAACAATAGGCTTCCTAATTAAGTTGTCATCTTCCTCAGGGGTAGTGTCGTCCCCTGCTCTTGGTCTTCCGTGTTTGCATCGCTTGGACCCGGCTGCTTCCCGTCTGTAAAAAGCTTGAAAAGTATGCCATTGGAGCTTTTTATCAGCCTGTGCTTATCCGCCTTACTAAATCCGTAGATCATAAAAGCGCGAAAGCGTCGAGAACAAGCCTTTACAGCCCTTTATCAGAAATTCGGCCATTTTGAGCGCCTTCGCGGACTTCTAATGCTCCGACCTGCAATTACGTTGCAAAAAGACCAGTTCATAACGAGGGCGGCCTCAAAATGGCGGGTACATCCCCTACAACAGTGGCGTGCCAAGGGGACGAAAGTTATAGAAATGTGTAAGTGCCTGGTTTATATCTATAATCAAGTAATTTCTTGATTTTTCTGAAAAATTCAAATTAGTCTTGCGAAATTTTTTTCTGGAACGTGCCTACCAGGTCCCCCCCCCCTTGCTACAATCCCGGGGTTGTAGGACCCCAAAAGTTTTGAGGAGCATTCAGTAAAACGTTTCGGAGGGGAGGCACCCCTAATCAAAAAACTTTTTGTCGTGCCTTCCTCCCCTAAACATGGGTACGCACTGCCCCCACGCCAAATTTGGACAGGTAGAGGCTATAAGGGCTGTCGCCAAAAGAGGGAGGTCCCGCGCAAAAATCTGCAACAAGTATACACCTGCATGCATAAGATTTGTGTATCTATGCAGCTGTCCTTTCGGCTACGTATGGTCTAACCAATTTGGAGAAGTGGAACAGTTTCCTCAAGGCTAAGACCAGAGTCGTTCCAACCCTATGACCTTAATGGCGCATCCATACATCTCTACTACATCTATAGTTATAACCTTTGATTCGAGTGGGTTGGTGACTGAAGGCCGGGCTTTGTGACCTAATTAAGGCCGCTCGCGGCCGTTACGCAGTCTGCGTCTCTCCCGTGCGCGTGCTCTCTGATCATTACATAGCCTCAGTTAGGTCACGAAGCCTTGCCTGCCAGCCGCCAAGCCAGTTGAATCAAAGGGTACACCATACACTACACCCGAGGCTGAGTTCATACTTATCCATAGTTGCGGAACAATTCTGCACAGCGCTCGAATTGTCGTGTGAACCCAGCCTGAATCACTGAGGGAGGAAGATGCAAGCTGGCCCTACTTTCTTGTTGGGACGTACGTTTCCCAACTTCCTAAGCTTCTATCTTATTTATAGTCCAACGTTGTGATTTCGAGCTGCGCAATGGCGTGGCGAGGGCATCCATTGGGCACCGTCTTCATTCTAGGACTCCCAACCTTTTCCAGGCACTGCTTCAGTGCAAATCTACGTGATGTTTAGGATCCTGTAATCAATGTCGAAGTGACCACTATCAAACAAGAATCAAATGACGAGATTTCTACCACAAAGCAAGAACCCAACGCTTCTTCATTGTCAGGCGACGTAAGAGAAGCACCCTTAGTACTCCAGAACTATAACTATAGGTGCTGCTGCAGGTGATGAACGAGTTGAGACGAGATCTGACAAGGCTCGTGTATCTGCGTCGCGTCATAAGTCATCTCAAGGGTGTTATGGAAATGGTTGGTCTTTATCTCCTATTTTTTCTCGTATGACAGTAGTATGAATTATCTTCTTTCGAAGACACTTCATGCTATTGCAGCTGGTTTTTATGGTGTTTCTATTCAGCAAAATAATTCTCTGAGCTCCAGCCAACTATTTTAGAGCAATTGTCCTTGCGATCCACGTGACTGCGTCGGTGCAAGGCAACGTGCACAGTCTGAAGGAACATTAAAAAAAGGGTTGATGCAACCTATGTTCAATCATGGAAACGAGTTAAGTGTTACAGTGACATAGTTACACTAAACAGTTGTTATGAACATTGAGATCTATCAATCATTAGCTGCTATGAACAGATAGAGGATAGAGTTTGATGAATTATCGAATTTTTATCGCAGTACATATATACAGTCTTTTTCAACCCGGAGTAGGCGAAACATTCCTGCAGCAGTGCGTCCGCATCGCCACTGGCTTAGCGAGACAGATTAGAATGAAGAGACGGACACTTCTAAGCGGCGCGAATCATTACGAAGCGGACTCCCGCCAGTCCAATTTTCCCTAAACCGAGTTGAAACTCACTATAGTTCAGTTAGAGACCATTATCTTCAGAAAAGTATCTTGAGTTGTTTACACCGATCTTTCTTTTTCTGGTGCTTTCGTAAAGTGCAATTTGCCTGGTGATCGCAGCGTCGTGATTCTATACTAGGGCTAATGAAGTTGTATCTGAAGTAAATAAAGAGTTGTGCCCATGACATTGTTATAGAGGTCAATAAGAGTTGTATCCTCAATATCTTTTCCAACTCTGGTGAAAAAGTGTGTCACGACGGAATGACTGCGGGACTCAAGTGAAATGCTTCGCGAGAAAACCAGGACTCCTGCATTTTGTTCGGGATAATACGGCGCGATACTCGCTTTTGCCCCGAAGTGTTTCCTACTGAGAAAACCGGGAGCTCCTGCGGGAGTCCCGATAATGTCGCGATCCAATCACCGGCGGGACTCTCGCTCATATACAAAGATCAATTAGAGCCACCGTACAGCAGCTTCGAAAACCAAGTCCGAGTTCAAGATTGGATAACGCCAAGATCCTATCGGAGGTTGTCCGTTAGACAACATATTGACAGTGTTCTTGCCTGTAAGATTGGAAACACATATGTGGATATTGAGGGTAGTCTGACCATGCGTCGTATTTCACGCAAGTATCCTTTACGCTCAGACACTGGGAGCGCGCCCCGAAATCGCGACTCCCGATAATCTCCCGCTTCAATTTTTTATTTTTTTATTTTATTTTATTTTATGTATACACTCGCGGTGCACCATTAAAAAAATCGAAATCGAACAAAAAATCAAGGTAAAACAGAATTAAGACAAAGAACCAGCCAATCCTCAGTCACAGAAGGAAGAAGAGATATAAATGGGAGACAAAACTAAACAAGACAATTACCGAAGCTCCATAATGACGATGTAGCCATTAATTGCAGCATACCAAAGAAAAAAGCGCTATGTCCAGAACAATCTGTGGAATCTTGCTTCTTCTAAAGTTAATGAAGACCCTGTTTTTGGGTGTCAGCGAGTCCCCCGGTAAAAGCTAGCTGACGTGACCCCGGTTGAATAGTTGCTTTAGAAGAGAGCAAGATTCACCGGAAGTTGTAGGGGTGAACGTCTACCAACTATGCGCGACTGATATCCGACAGAGGTGGGGTGGAACTGGGCTACGGTGAGGGATATGCTGTGAATGAGGCTGGTTGATCTAATCATTAGTGGAAACACTATGGTTAGTAACACAACAAACAATGCAAATAGCAGTCATCCTCTATCCTTGTTGTGGACTATCCAAGCGAAGCGAACCAGAAAGCAGAAAGCATAGCGTCAAATGATAGAAGGACGAACTGAGGCAGTACGAAGAACGCAAGCACCACATTTGAACAAGACCCATCTAAAAATCAGAAATATCAAGAAGCTGAAGCACATTCACATCTAACAATTTTTTACGAAAAATTTTGGAGTTTTCAAGGGATATGATATGATTTCGTAATGCAGAAAACCATCTTGATGTTCGATAGAAAAAGGAATTGAGAGTCATCGAAAGATGTTTTCTTCCTATTTTGCGATATTGCAAACCAAACCTACCTGCCCGGTCACTGCACGGTCTAAAAAACCAGTATTTACTGGCTTTTAGGTTAGTTTCTAAATTCAGAATCCGAAAGCATAGTACAAGTTCGTTAACAACACGCCTATACTTCAGACTATGGAGGTGTAACATATCGAGACGGGTACGATAGGAGGGTAAGGCATGAGGATATCCTGGATTGGGAAAGCATCGATAAAAAAGAATATTCGTGAAAGTCTTTTAAATTTTTTTAATTTTATCAATGTTTCTTTTGAAACTGGACTCCAAATGGGCGATGCATACTCAAGATGAGGTAACACGTAACTTTTGTACAATCGCAAGAAAATTTCCGGATCATTACTATGTATATTTCTAAAAATTGTAAAAAGCGTTGAAGACGACCTTTTTATGACAGTATTTACATGAGTATCAAAAGTAAGAGAATTCTCTATCATAACACATCGCGAACTGAATTAGAGATTTCCAGATTGATACCATTGTAATTTTACGTACAACACTGGGAATTCCCAAGGTGCATTACCATAGTCTTGGAGGCAT
This sequence comes from Cylicocyclus nassatus, assembly GCA_958299035.1. NCBI lineage: Eukaryota > Metazoa > Nematoda > Chromadorea > Rhabditida > Strongylidae > Cylicocyclus > Cylicocyclus nassatus. The sequence goes on from CATQJL010000112.1 coordinate 25,264,144, forward strand.
TTACAGGAATACCCCATTCTCTAGACCATATCTCCATCCTTTTTATGGATGAAGAGACCGCCGCGAATGCTTCACTCTGTTGATTGAGGTCGTAGCAAAATTATATTTTAATGTCGTCTGCAAACATCTGAATTTTCAAATTCGGATGGGTTTTCAGATAGTTAGGCAATTCCGCGACGTAAATAAGAAAAAGCAACGGTGAGAGAATGCCAACCTCGGGTACTCCACTACTACAATGATAACGATCTGAAAAGTCTTCTCCAACACGAACAGTCATTCCCCTATCATGTAAGTAAGATGCTAACCAAGACAGGAGAGTCCCTCTTATGCCGTAGTTTTCTAGCTTGTATAGAAGTTTGCTATGATTTACCTTATCAAAAGCTTTTGAGAAGTCAAAGTATATGATATCTACCGATTGTCCGTTATTTAAAGCAGTTATCCAATCAAAAGTAGAATCAACCAGTAGGGTTGTGGTGGAACAGCCCGGTAAAAACCCGTGTTGTTCAGGAGGAAGGATATTATTTTTATCAAACCAGTCATAAAGTTAGCTCGTATTATTTTTTTAAGGATTTTTCCCGCCGGAGGCATTATGCTTATGGGCCGATAGTTTGACAAGGTGTTCTGTTGCCCTTTTTTCGGGATAGCAGTAACAAGAGCTTCTTCCCATATTTTTGGCACCTTAGCAAATTGTAGAGACATTGAGAATATCAACGAAAGGGGAAAGGACAATGTTCGTGCACAGTTTCTAAAACAATCTGAGGAATTCCATCATATGTGGATGTTGCAACAGCTTTCAGTCTCCTTAAAACTTCATATACTGTATCAGGATTGAATTGTATCTCATCACATGCTGTAGCAACAAAGGTGACCTTTGGAGACAGATTCGATAGATCCTGGTTTTCAAAATTGTCATTGTCAAACACCCTAGCAAAATATCTTCCCAGAGCATTTGCCTTCTCTTTGTCGTTCCTGAAAGACATCCCATATTCATCCACCAAAGTCGGTAGTTTGGTATTACCTTTGGTTCTGTATCTGAGATATCGAAACAATTCTTTGTTGCCCCGGCTTGCCAGACGAAGCTCATTACTTTTCAAGAACTTTTTGAGATGATATTCCAAATCTTTACAAACCTGGTACAGATGATTTGTAAGAGGATCAGGGAGGATAGAGAAAAGACGTTTTTTGCTCAATCAAGTTTTGAATGTGTTGAGGGTAAGCATGTAATACAGTTTTTTTGAAAGTAAAAGGAACAAATTTAGCAAGTACAGCGTAAATGATCAAACAGAAACGATAATATAGATCACTAGCTGGCTTACCCGGCTCCGCCGTATCCGGACCAAACTTGGCACACATACAGTCGAGTAGATTTAGCGGTAAATATAGTGTGCTTACACAGAAGGTGAAATGCGGTAAAATTGACGCGTGAAGAAATAGTTTCGACTGTGACGCCGGCCAATTGCGCGAGCAAGATACCCGCGGTACTGACGTGGCTACTTGTTCACGCGCAAATTTCACCGCATTTCACCTTCTGTGCAAGCACACTATATTTACCGCTAAATCTACTCGACTGTACACTTCGGGCCCCGGCGGGTGTCACAGTCCACTTTTCGTTATCGATCGATGTCGATTTTACCGATTTTTATCGATTTTTTTGCAGAGTTCACCTACAGGGCTAGGAGTTGGCACAGGGGGGGGGGGGGGGAAGTGAGCATGGGGATTCCAAACACAATATTAGTTTTCAGAATTATCGATTACTTTTATTGATTTTATCGATTTTTTTGCAAAGTTTGACCTGCGGGGCTGGGAGTTTGCACAGGGGGGTAATCGAGCATGCAGATTACGAATACAAAATTAGTTTTCAGGATCGTCCATTACTTTTATCGATTTTTATCGATTTTTTTGCTGAGTTCACCTACGGGGCTGGGAGTTGGCACAGGGGGGTAATCGAGCATGGGGATTCCGAATGCAATATTGGTTTCAGGATTATCGATTACTTTTATCGATTTTATCGATTTTTTTGCAAAGTTTGAGCTAGGGGGCTGGGAGTTGGCACAGGGGGATAATCGAGCATGCTGATCATCCCCAAGGGGGTGATCAGCATGCTCGATTACACCCCCGTGCCAAATTCCAGCCCCCTAGCTCAAATTTTCAAAAAATCGATAAAATCGATAAAAGTAATCGATAATCCTGAAACCAATATTGCATTCGGAATCCCCATGCTCGATTACCCCCCTGTGCCAACTCCCAGCCCCGTAGGTGAACTCAGCAAAAAAATCGATAAAAATCGATAAAATCGATATCGATCGATGACGAAAAGTAGCCTATGACACGCGCCGAGGCCCGAAGTGTATGTGTGCCAAGTTTGGTCCGGATCGGTTCAGAAATGGAATTTTCTATTCGGAACATACGTACAGACAGACAGACATACATACATACAGACAGACATACAAACAGACATTCAGCTTTATATATAAGATCGACTGATTCAAACCCAGCAAAAATATCCATCCAACTAAGACGGCGAAGTGCCTTGTTTATCTCTGTATAATCGGCTTTGTAGAAATTGGGAAATGGCAGGAAGTAGTTTTTCACAGATGAGAAGTTGGTATCAAAAGCTATTACATTGTGATCGGATCTACCGAACGGAGGAAGGAGCTGTAAATTTATGACAGTATTAGGAGTAGAAAACACTAAATCAATGGCACTTCTACCTCTAGCTGGAATGGATACATTCTGAATAAGATCACTGCCAAGGAGAGCACCAAGGAAACGCTCATCTTGTGTAGTCTTTAGAGGAGAAATCACGTCTACATTGAAATCACCAAGAATGACTGACTCAGATGGATGTGCACAAAAGTCCAGATTTTGTCGGGATAATCCCGAAAGTCGGGACAGAACCGGGTGTCGCGCAAGAGTCCCGATTTCTCGCGGTTTCTCATTTTGTGGGCGGATCTCCTGCAGGACTTAAAGGCAGCGTCCAGGCAAGTCTGGACCTATGGGGATTTCAGCCCTAACGCCTGAGATAGTTAGTCCACTCGAAACTGGACCCCGCGACCGTGTTTCGCATGGATTCATGGCGCAAAGCGTGGATCCTGGCGCGAAACTGCCATGAATCCATGCGAATACGTTCGCGGGGGCCAGTTTCGAGGGGAATATCTCAGCCATTAGAGCACTACCTAAGCTGCCGCTTGGGCAGTGCCTTAGTTAGGGCCCCAAAAGTACTTTCCACGTAAAAGCCCCATAGGTCCAGATCTGCCTGGACACTGCCTTTAACCGCGAATGTCTGAGCCGTTGCGGATAACCCCCGGTAAGTGGATTTTCTAGAAATCGAGCTTTTACCCGGACACTGCCTTCAAAAGAGGCTGATTGCGTTACAGTCTGTGTCAATTAGTCAGTCTTTTTTTGGCCCTGAAAGGAAGTGGCGCAAAGCTGTGGCATGACGATGAAAAAGGAAGTGATTGACACAGACTAGAAGTATCAGCTATTTTTTCACTCAAGAGAAAGTGCTTTGATTTAAATAACCTGTAACATCTTCTGTATATCTTACGACAAGAAATCTAAGCGTGGTCGATCTTGCTCATCAGACTCTGATCTGAAAACTAATGGTCTTTTCACACATGCTAATGACTGTATGAGGCCGAGTGGTCCCTGAAAGCGGCGCTTCCACTCCTGGCAGCCGATGATTTGCATCATAGTAAATTTTAGCTGATTGTTATAGTATGAAAATTGCACCCACAATTTTGGCCATCACAGTAAACGCATGAAACATGACTAGTGCGCAATCTAGCAGCTTTTCAACTCACGAGATTCACATGCGAGACTGCAGTTTTGGAATGAACTTCTATCGCCATGAGATCACTGCCTTAGCGGTGCAGGCCAGGACTGTGGATATGAATGCGAGGATTTTGACCGTGAGTTGGTTTCTTGCGCACCAGTTTTGATCCATGATTCAATTTTCTCTCAAATTTCAAGTTGCAGCTCCAATGTCTGCTGGCTTGCCATAGAGTAGGCGGAGCACTGTATACTTTGATAACGTTGGTAAGCTTTTCAAACTTCCATACTAGAGCATTTTCGTACTCCCTTGCTACTCAAAACTGCACGTGCATAAGATATCATACGTCCGCAGTCCTCCGCCTACTCTGTGGCACGAGCGGATGATGTGATGGGTGTTGGCTCATGGTAGAGGTGTTAGTAAGTATTAGGTACTCAACTCTTGGTCTCGCAGTCTGAAACCATGCATAAAACATCTGGGTGGTGACGCGTATTGTTCATTCTGCAAATTTGCATTCCAGAACTTTTCTTACATTAATGTGATAGTATGCTCGCTCTTGTTACTGTGAAGCAGATAGAAAGCAAACGATCTAATTTTTGTTGATTATTTAATTCAATCCCTGCACTTACGGCCGCATGTTCATATGTTTATAATTGCCAAAGGGGTCACTGTACGGCTAACCGACTCTTATATGAGTTTTTGCGACTTTTTTTGGGAACATACATGCTCTGCAAAATGTTGGGAGCTCCCACAGTTGGCTTGCACCTAGCAACGATGCGTGCACTTCGATGGCTATAACTCAGAGGCAGCTAAGACAAGCTGACGACCGTCATTTAAAAAAAAAGAACTGATGTTGTGCGATGCGTTTGGTAATCCGCGTTTCGGATGAAATAATCAATTATTCACATTTTTGATGAGTTATTAGGGCGTGGCTGACCATTGTAATAGAACTTCTGTGAAATCAGGGATTGCACGACCGCCCAGAATCGTAGCCTAATCAAATCTATCTAATATATCTAATATATAAAGGATCGTACCTAAGCTACATACATTCAAAAACCATCAAATAGCGGGGAACCGCGGTGCCCGAAGCGCGTGGATGCAATTTAGCACCTTTAATTACTAGTTCACTAGTTAATGATTAGATAGAGCGTGTAGCATTCACAAAGTGATTGAATCAGAATACAAAGTTTATTAGTTCCACTGATAAAAAGGTAACTGCAGTGTTAAGGGAAAGTATACACAATCGTGCTCACAGCTTGTTGAATTCCTGGCACAAACGGTCACAGCTGCGGCTCCTTTCTCTTCCGTGATGATGATGTCCTCTAGAGTGATGGCGTGGATGGAATGGAGGGCATGGCGGGAACCATGGATACCATGGAGGGAAGCAAGGAGGCATGGGAGGATGTGGACGACCATGATGGTGGTGGTGACCATGACCACGTCGTCCGGGGCATGAGCGGGATCTACCGCGTCTGCGATCAGGTGATGGTGAATCAGATCTTGAACGATGTCTTCTGTGATGAGGAGATGGCGAGTCGGATGGAGAGCGGTGGCGTCGATGATCACAGGATCGCGAACGGTGGCGGGGATAGTCGTGAGAGTGAGAGCGATGTCGACCACGGGATAGCGAACGAGACGGTGAGCGAGATCTGTTTTCTTCGGACTCGTAAGTCACTTTCTCCACAGGCTTCTCTTCTACTTTGATTTCCTCTTCTTCGTCGTCACAGCTAGGGCACGTGAAAATCTCCTTGTTTGCTTTGGGTCGATAGAACATTCTCACATTAGTGTTGTTATCGACGGCAGCGAACAAATCTTCAGCACCCTTGATTGCAGTGCGATCATTGTCCCAGTCCGCCCAATAGACCTCACCCATGTCGAGGTTGAGCTGCTTCAGCTTCTTCTGGAAGTTCTTGTAAAGATCCTTCTTGTTTTTGTAGGTGATGGTAATACGAGGCACATTGTCGCGGTAGAGCTTGATAGTGGCAGTCTTCTTCTCCTCAGCCATGGTTGAGATGGGATGAGCGACGAGGCAGGCGATGGGCGCTTTTATATGGATCGGCTGTCACACAGAGAAAAACCAAAGTAGGCGGAGTTGGTGACACAATATTGGCAAATATTGCACAACTAATACAAAAAGTATTCAGCGAGTTCGATGACTCACGTCATAAATGCTAGCCTAATGGGCGTGGTCGTGTGCACGGAAAGATCAGCATCAACTTTTGTTGATGCCAGAAATCGTTGGTCGAAAAGATTATAAACAATCCGATTTGTTAGAACTGGCAGCCTGTGTGGGTAATGGCTGCTGTTGGTCCCCTCCAAGAAAATATTATTTACCGACCCTGCGGGATTTTTTCAAGTGCTTCAGCAGTAGCATCTTGAACTTGGGGCCTTAAACTTGAAACTGGATGCTTTCCCAAAATCGGCTTCTGTAAAAGGGATTTTGCAGGGTCATACATACATTGATGTTTCTTATTTGAAAGAGTGGTTTTGTATTTCTGCGCATTTTTCATGATTCGTTCGCTAAAGTGACGCAGCAAAAAATCTTTGGGGGCTAACGGACTTTCCATAGCATTTTCATCCTTTCACAGTTGCTTCAACGTGCGTCCACTGTTCAAAATTGCTTGCATTTGCCCGCTGCGCAATATTGCACAACAGACCACGCCCATAGCTCTTCGCTGAGAGTTTATATACGCCTCGTAACGTAGATAATTCTGCCATCTGTCGATCTTCCCCTACACTATGACCAAGAAAAAAACGGTCAACATCAAAATTCTTTCTGCACTGCCGCCGATCGTCGTCACCTACGCGACCAAAGAAGAGTTTTACACCGAGCTGCTGAAAAAAATTGAGGAGTTGCAAGTTCCACTGGGCAAGATCTATTGGTGTGACTCCCAAGGTAATGAGAGTGTTATCAACTCGGCTGACGACCTCATCACCGCTTTCAATAAAATCGCGCAAATCGAGCTGTTTATGGATTTGCCAGGTGGGAGCGATTCCAAAGCGGACTCTGAATTCGAAGTTATTGAACATGAGCAGGAACTTGAAATGGCGGAGGCGACGAGAACTCCTAGTCCTGCGCAGTTATCGTCCCAAGCATTACCTGAAGTCTCTAAAAAAGAACTATTTGTGGAGGAAAAGTCCAGAGGTCGCACAACCCATCGCCGATCTTCGAGCTATTCAAAGTCTCGCAGGAGACCGCTCAGCAAACATTGTGCCCGTAATCAGTATTGGCCCTGGAATGATGCAGTAAGCCCATACTGGTGGTTTTTCCACAGTTCCGAGGAGCACAAGGGAGACTATCCACAACCAGGAGATAGATCTCGGTATTGTTGTCATTGTCATTGTTATGGAAATAATAATTATTAGAAGAGATCTTCTTTCACTGCCTTCGCTCCATAGTAATTGATATTTATAAAAATCATTGTTTTGAAAGTTTTGTTGCAATAAACCTTAGACCGTTAACTAGCCTGCACAACATATAATCAAGATAAAATATCAAGAGTTGGAGAAATAAGTTGCCAGACGGCTGGATTTTTTAATCGGTTTTTGATGAGTGATACTCAACTCAATGCACCAAGTCTGAAGAAAAGTTCTGCGGAAGAACGTTCCGCAAAACTGAAAGCGATTTTGAATGGTATCTTTCTTCTATCATCTGATACAAGTGAAAAAATGGAGCGGATATGTCATAAGTCACTAAATACGTCATTGAGATGTTCGTCAACGTACAATCACAGAATTTTTGGTTTTTCTTTTCAGATTCATGAGACTACTTTTCCCAAATTTTCGAGGTTTTTTAACTTCTCACAAGGGAAGCTACCTAACTCTCAGCTTGGCCTTTTGGCAAAAGACATATATGGTCTGAATCAGCTTCAAACGCTGATTCCAGATATGCTATTCCCAGCTACCACACACCATCCGAAGCGAGTTATGGGCTTTTACCTGCGCAAAATTGGCATGCTCATCGACTCACGGGCATCACGTCATCATCATTTAAGTGCAGATACGCCTGCGTTAAGCTTTTTTTTTCAGTGAGAAAAGATTGGATTTGCACTGTTTTGATACCTCAGCATTTTTTCTTGCAGATTTTTACCTACAGGCAGTCTTCCCATGTTCAGTAGTATGCCAATTTTGCGTAGGAAAAAGCCCATAACTCGCTTCGGAATGGTGCGTGACAGCTAGGAATAGCATATATGGAATCAGCGTTTGAAGCTGATTCAGACCATATATGCCTTTTACCAAAAGGCCGAGCTAGGTTAGGAAGCTTTCCTTATCAGTTCCTTTTTTTCCTGCTCTCCTCTCACCTTTGCTTCCCTTATTTTTTTATCAAGTGGTCACTCAGAAGCAGCTGTGAAAACGAAGGCGTAAGAAATCTTCGGTCAATTTTGAATTTTGAACTACAGCTAAGTTTGCTGAGTAAGCTTGACAGCCTGGTTTTTATAAGATCAGCATCGACCATTCTGAGTAATCCTACTTTGAGAAGTCGAAGGTCATCTACGAGTGTTCCCAGCAGTTTATTTGTACAGCAACGGACGTAGGCCCAATAGTATTTCTAGCGAATGTCAACAATTGGTGCTGATCATTGAACAATGCTGCTGATGTTGGCCTTGCTTGACGAACACCTAGCCATGGTTGCTCTGGCGACCTTGAACGTCGGGTGGACCATATAGCACCATTTGCTAGATGAGATTTTTTCACATTTTTGATTTTGGACCTCACAATGCGAATTCTGCTAAATTACCTGTCATCAACGCATTTTGTTATAAGTAGGGAATAATGAGGGGAATAGAGAGGTGGGAGGTGCTACGGGTTATCGTAAAATAAACGAGATCTATGGCCAAAAATGGGCGCATTTTTTCGTATTTTATCTTCCAAAAGGTCTTCCTTTTTTTCACGGATACACTTCGCCCGAGTAAATGTCAGTTTGCTGATTATATGTTTCGCTTTAGTGTTTATATTTTCAGAAATCTAATTTCGGAGGACTCCACTCAAGTCTACTTGTTAGGAAGTATTTACATTTTTGAGTCTTGTAAAAACATTCGCTATCAAGAATGAAAAAACTCGTTGGAGTAGGCAACTACAGAGAACGGCTACGTGTATAAACATAATTTTTCTACGTGCACATGAATCTAGTCTAAGACATGAATTGGAACCAGTGATGTTATGGGCAGTAAGACTGAATAATTGATATGTGGGTATAGGTCGAAAAATATCAAATATCCAATTACAAAGGTCAACATGAAATTAGAGTAAAGTGGATACTGGTCGCCACAAATAATGATAAGTTTCTCTTTGAAAAGGGGTAGCGTAATTTGCATCTTGCACGGCGATTTCAGGCCAGCATACACGTGCTTGTTGAGTCATCCTAATGCATAAAAAGAGAATGCCATTGAGAGTGTCTCCAAGACAAGGTCAATATTTGTCTGCAAGTAGTTCGTGCCAGCCAAAAAAAGATGCCACACCATTGATTTTTGGTGTTATGTCTAGAAAATGCGGTGCAAATTTTGTGATTGATGAAGTTAGTTCTTTTTTATATAAACGCGCTTCGGACTACTTTACAGAAGAAAAATTCTTGTTTTTAGTGGCTAGTTACCTGATTTGGTAAACTACTTCGATCTATGGGGATGTTGTACTCAACCTTCCCAATTCCAGAAATTGTATGAGGCTCTGCCTATGTGGAACCGTTTAGTATTGAATCTGATTACCGGTAAAGGAAGTGAGAATTCAAAATAATTTTTATTCTGACCCCGGTTTTTTCTAGTTTTTGGTCCTTATTCGCTGCAAATTTTTGTTTAATCAACTGCGGTAGAGTGTCTCTGTCATTACACATTCCTCCAGCTTTTTTTCTGCGAGGACTTAGAGCATTGATTTCCGCTGGGAACCTTGGTCCTATGAAAGTGTTGGTGAAAAATTATTGAAAATGGCGATGCATAAGTGCACGATTTTTCGCTAATCACAGTACCACCCAGTGGCGTACCCAGGATTTCGGCTCAGGGGGGGGGGGGGGCGCGACAAAAAAATTTTTCTAAAGAAGGTGCGTGGCGTTAGCCACGCACTCCGAAAAAATTTTGGGGGTGGTTCTCAAAACTTTTGCGGGTCCCCGACCCCTAAAATCTGGAAAAAGGGGACGTGGCGTCAGCCGCGCCCCCGAAAAAAAATTTTTTACAAGGCTAATTTGAATTTTTAAAAATTTTTAAAAATTATTTTGATTATTTACAAAAATAAACAAGTCACTTGCACATTTTTATAACCCATATAAGTAACTTTCAAAAATTTCGCGACCCATTCTCGGGGGGGGGGCGCGCGCCCCCCCCCCCCCCGCCCCCTCCTCCCCTCGGTACGCCACTGGTACCACCCTAACAACATTTTCCTTTCCTGGCATTGGTATGAATGGAACAGTGATAAAACAACATAGGGATATGATATTTGCCATTCGCTTATCACACAGTCTTTGATTCTTATATCTGGAAAGCGACCGCCTTACCTGTACTGCTTACATTCAGAAATAAAAAACTACAAAATAGGAAAGCGGAAAGTGGCATAGAACAGCCAGCGTGTTTATCTCTGCGTTTATCAGCTCACTAATCTTTCTGAATGCACTGCGAAAAGGAATGCCTCATGCTGGAATCGAACCAGCGACCTTCTGTTTACTAGACAGACGCTCTGCCCCTGAGCCAATGAGGCGCGAGGTATTCTTCGCGTGTCGATCCTTAAACGACAATTAAGTGGTTCTGAAGAAGGCGAATTCGCCGAAACGTTAGTCTGTTATTCTGTGCGATAAAGTTCTGTACCAATCTTGGATTACGCTCAAGCAACCAACGAGAAGATTTAAATGACAATTGTTTGAACGGGCAGTTCAGCAGAAAGTAGGGTATTGTGCTGCATTTGCTTTGAATCTGGAAAATTGGATGAGTTACGATGTCTGGACGTAGAGCAAAAAAAAAATGCAAGATCAAAAGAAGCTAATGCATTTTCTGTAAGCACTTACAGGGTGCGCCATACTCATTTGCTCTATCTTATTTGCTCTTGTATTCTCCAATGCCAAATTCATGAGAGATGAGCTTGGCTAGGGTAAACAGTTATACTGCTTCAGTGATATCTTACCATTGAGGAGCTATAGCATTTTGAAATTTTCACCTGTGGCTCCAGAAAAACTGCAAAATGTCTTTACGACAAAGCTGTGTGTGACACACAAATGTGGCTCTATAAATGTGTTTTGCGTCTCCACGGAGATAGCTCTCGTCATTCGGAAAACACATGCAGCACAATAGATCAAGTTTTTTGCTACAACATACTTTAAAATGAAAATCTAGGGAATTTTCAGAAAGGAAACTATAAATCAACCAAAGGCATATTTACGTCGCATGCTGAAAAACTACACAAATCAGGGGTACTATTGTGCAAAAAAAATCAAAAAACTATTAACAAATTAGGGAAACTAACTTCGTAAATCGAACGAAATCAAATGTTTCTCTGAAAGCTTTGTTGAAGCTGCTTAACCTTGAATCCGCTGACAGCTACGTTTCTACAGTTCACAAATGTCTCGGCAACGCAACTACTGCGATTTGATAGTACGAAGCCTCCTTTCTCTACACTGCAAACCTAATCTAAGAATTTCTAGCTATAGCTACGAAATGAAATGTAAACATTAACAATTGAGTTTTTGCGCTCTTCAAAGTAGTGGTTTGAATTTGCGTGCATATATAGTAATCACCGTCGACTCGTGAGAAATCATTTTCTAAAGGATAATTGCAGGATTCTATAGCACACTGAATCAAAACATCAGTTAGTTCTTCCCTGGTAACTACTGCAAAGTTGAGGCATATGATTTTGGCACACCCTTTACTAGATGACGACACAGATTCATTTCTTGATTTTTTTCGTGATATCTTGGATATGTATTGAGTCAGTTACAAAGGCTTACTCTAGAAAATGCTAGTTATCATCGCAATTTGTACTAAACCAACTAGGAGAATACACGTCTTTTTCTCCGTCTGCCTTTTAATCCATTTACGGTTGAACTTAGCTATCTATTTTCCGAGCACTACACACACTTTTCGACCAGATGTATTCGCAGAGAGTATAAGACTTCATCGCGGACATTGGAAATTTTGAGTCAGTATAATGCAGGACTAGTAGTGGAATGTTCCAGTTTTTGCGTGATTATGCATCCAGTTTATTTCTCAGCAAAGTCTATTTATTGCTGAAATCAATGAGACAATGCAACTTAGTCTGCATAACTTTTGAACTCTGTGGGAGCACTAAACCGCCTATCATGTTGGAATCGAACCAGCGACCTTCTGCTTATTGGACAGGCGCTCTGCCCCTGAGCCAACGAGGCGCAATAGGTAGTAGGAGCCATATCTCATGTCATTTTTTTACAATAACAAAACCTTGTTACCGATTGAATTGGCATAGAAAGTTAAATAGTTCGCAAAGCTGTAAGTTTTTGAATAGACGGTTCTAAGCATTTGAAAAATGTTTGACTTTCTTTTTAGCAAATGTCTATCCAATATTCGACGCATTTTTGAGAAAATGCATAGGATGCAATACTTACAGGAAATGAAAAGCTTCATTATGCACATTTTATACGAGTAAAGTTGGATATTTATAACCAATTGCATTTTGGTTTATTTTGCACTAATGACGCCAACTAGCCTGAACATCTAATGCTCATAATTACCTTTGTATGTACAGTTGCAGCAATGTTTTTCAACAGGAAGACAATAGTAATCTGACTGAGATACGGCTGATGAAAATCCAGCTTCTTCCCAGCAATACCAGCATGGTAGCCATGGTGCTGGGCTGCAGCAAGGCAATTGTGAGCAGCATTGGGAAGATCTGAATTCACGACTTTGGCTGCGATGTGGTGAAGGCGATCGACTTCTAAGCTGATGAGCTTTGTCTTGCTTCTTTTCATACTTGTGAGGCTCAGCTGGTGCACACCAAAGTTTCACATGGAGTGGATATGGAGTACAGGGAGGAGAGGAATCCATCTCAGCGATCAGCTCCTCTATGTTTCTCACTGCTCTGGGTTCATAGCCCAAACCAGGCTCGGGAACCACAGCAAATGCAAGCTTCAGTCCTTTCAGTTTTTCTTGAAGAGATGCTCTGAGATCGTCATTATTGCTATAGTGAATGATAATTTTGGGCACGGTGTAATCGACTAGTCGAATATGGACGGTTCTCTCTTCCGTCGTAGATTGTGATGACGGTGGCAGGAATACTGGACGAAGCCGAGCAGTTTGTTTGGTGCGAGCCATCCGGCACAGCTGGTATGCCTTACCTCCTGAAAGTGAAGCAGGGGCGGAGTTAGCGAAAGCAAAATGTTGGTAAATCTTGCACAACCACATGGAGAACAGCAATGCGTCACGTGGATGCTGGTGACTCAACCAGTGCAAAAAAGTAAAAATCAATGGGGCTGGGTTGGAAAGTTTTGCAGATGCTGCGAAACGATCACTTGACGGTGGGAAAGTCATTACTTTGCAGAATTTTGAGTGCAGCTTTTGCAGCAAACTGCAAAATTACTTTCCAATTTCAAACAATCGTTTTGCAGCCTCTGATAAAACTAACTTTCAACTAAGTCCTATTGATTTTTTTTGCACTAATTAAGTCACCAGCACGCATGTGCCGCGTTGCTTGTCCATATGGTTTTGCAAAATCTAAACGCTTAGAAGGAACGAAAACTTACGTAAACACTCAAACTCGGACGATTTTTTGCACGGCTATTGACTAGCGAGTGCCGTAGTATATCCTCAGTACAATTTTACAGCATTTTCATGAAGTTTCCAGGAAGATAAATGACTTCGAAAATGAGAGGTGATCCCCTGGGGATCCCCTCTCATTTTCTGGTAAAAATCTAATCTTGTATGATAGTAACCTGGCATTTATTATGCGTAGGTATCAGGGTAAGAGAACCTTCTTATCACAGATAAAGAAAGAAGAAGAAAGGTCTACACAGTAGCGAGATATGACGCTTCCCCTCTCAGATCCCTTCACCTCCCCGCGGAAATGTACGTGCATACGGGCCTAAAAGTGTGCTTTTGAAAATTGTCCACATGAGCTATAAAAATGCGTGAGTGCGTGAGTTCATGCTTGTAAACTATTGAGGTAATCTTCTAAGTTTTCTAGAGATTCAGATAGCTTCGTAAAAAATTTTTTTCGGGGTTGGGGGGGGGGGGGGTAGGTAAGGTGGCTCAAGGTGGCTGCCGCTCCCCCCCCCCCCCTTTTATGAAATTAGGGTTATGGGCCCGCGAAAATCTTGGGGTACTTTCGCACCTTTATACAAACAATTTTTGTGCTGAAATTTGTGAAAAATGGGGCCAGCCACGCTCCGAGTAAATGTTTTTGACAAGGCCATAAAGTTTTCCGCGAAAATAGCGCGAGTGATAGACAGATCGCTAGTAGTTCTTTTTCAAAATACTTTTGTGACTAACATGGTGATTGCTTGATCAAAAAATTTCTTCCGACAAGATTTTTGCAGCAGTATCTTGATCAGTGACGCTTATTTTATAATAATTCGAACTTGTACAATAGCTGCTCACGATGAAGGTTGGCCTAAGATAGCAAACATCTGGCAGTGACCTCTTCCCGCAGGCAGGAGCCAGTGCTCTCTTCCCCCTTTCTTTCTCACATTGTGTATACAGGGTGTCCCGAAACGACGTGCCTACTGTTTGATTGTTAATAACTCTCTTGTAATGTAGTTCTTTGAGAAGCCTCAGGTGCCACTTTGTAGAGCTGGCTTAAACTTCGATAAGGTAGGAAGCAAACTACCGATGGCTTCCCATTACTGTAGGATTACGAAGGAACTTTGAAGAGGGTTTTGAACCATGACAGGCCATATTCTGCCTTAGAAAGTGAACAAAACAATCTTGAAATCCTCACACTGGGCTGATTAGAGTCTCTGATTCTAAATGTGAAGTTCCCAACTTATCATAATGTTTCATTGAAAAGTTATGCGGGGTGAGCAGTAGCGACCGTTTTTCCAACGTTCCTAAAAAGTGCGGTTACACTGTTTAGAAAGTTTTGTAATCTTGTATATAGTTGAGCATTGAACTCAGCGCCCTTGAAAAACCTATTACACTAGTTTTCACAATTTTTGGAAATTTTTGAGACAGCAGCTTTTTTTACACTGATACCATACGCTTGAAGTTTCTACCGTAATTTCACAGTAATGAAGAGCGATCGGTGATTCACTCTATATTGCAAACAGAGGTGCGATAGGGGGAGCCGGGTCCCCCAAAAGTGAAGGTGGTTTCAGCTACCACTGGCCGGCCAAAAGTGAAGGTGGTAGTGTCGGACACTCACCTCCCAAAAACGTCGACGGGGGGGGGGGGGGGGGGAGGTGCGGGGGGAGGATAGAACGGACGAACGGAGCTATCTTTCTAGGTCTAACGTCGACCCAACGGCCCTCTTTAGGGCCACAGATACGATGAATATTAAAAATATCTATAAATTTTATTTATAAAAATTTAAAATAGACGTGTTTAGTAAATGGTGTATTTGGAAGTAGAAGTTTGTTGGACTGTACGGATTTTATTAAGCAAATTTTGTTATAACGTACAGCGAAGAAAGTAGATCGATCAAGGCAGTAACGGCCGAGAATCAGAATTTCGAATAAATAAATAGTGAAAAATCATGCAAAATTTCCACTGTTATAAATCTGTTGTTTGAAGATGTCAGCAGTTGCGACTTCATAGGTTTTAAAGAGTAAATGTTGCTCTATCAGCTAGTGAAGGAATCTGGTCGATTTAAGAGATAGTCGTTGAAAACCAGAGTTCTAAAACTTTACGCCATTTTTGCGTGTTTTTTGACTGTTGAGAGTTAAACTCTTATAAATCTTGAATGTGGAAGTGTATGATGTTGCGACTTCATAGGTTTTATAGAGTAAGGTTTGCCTTATCAGAATATGTCTTGTCCGTTCCGATCCATTGAAACACTCCCGACATCCAGAGTCATGAAAAAGCAGGTAAAAAACAGCTTTTTGAACTTCAACAGTTCATAACTTCTTCAGGATTGCACGAATCATGTTGCGACTTCATAGGTTAGATTCTTCTCGTCAAGAGCTTTCAGATGATATATAATATGTGGGGGTTTCGCGCCTCTTACGGCATATGCCCGGGGGGGGGGGGAGACTTTTTAGGCCAAAGTCTCCCCCGGCAGCCTCCAGCCAATACATTAAAATGGGCGAGGGGGAGACTTTGGCCTAAAAAGTCTCCCCCCCCCCGGTCATAATTCGCAGGAGGCTCTAAACCCCCACATATTATATATCTTCTGAAAGCTCTTGACGAGAAGAATCTAACCTATGAAGTCGCAACATGATTCGTGCAATCCTGAAGAAGTTATGAGCTGTTGAAGTTCAAAAAGCTCTTTTTTACCTGCTTTTTCATGACTCTGGATGTCGGGAGTGTTTCAATGGATCGGAACGGACAAGACATATTCTGATAAGGCAAACCTTACTCTATAAAACCTATGAAGTCGCAACATCATACACTTCCACATTCAAGATTTATAAGAGTTTAACTCTCAACAGTCAAAAAACACGCAAAAATGGCGTAAAGTTTTAGAACTCTGGTTTTCAACGACTATCTCTTAAATCGACCCGATTCCTTCACCAGCTGATAGAGCAACATCTACTCTTCAAAACCTATGAAGTCGCAACTGCTGACATCTTCAAACAACAGATTTATAACAGTGGAAATTTCGCATGATTTTTCACTATTTAAATATTCAAAATTCTGGTTCTCCGCGGTTACTGCCTGGATCGACCTACTTCCTTCGCTATACGTTATAACATAATTTGCTTAATAAAATCCGTACAGTTTTGCTAAGCTTTACTTCCAAATACACCATTTACTAAAAACCTTTATTTTAAATATATATGCCGCCGTATACATAAATATATGCTTTCAATAATCTTTTTTGCGTTTGTTTTGCTTATTTTCCTTCTTTGTCGTCCAGCGAAAAATTTTTTATTCCAAAAGTGAAGGTGGTCACCCCGTACCAGCTCAAAAGTGAAGGTAGGGGGAGACTTGGCTCCCCCTATCGCACCTCTGATTGCAAATCTAAGTTGAAGCCAGCTCTACAAAATGGTAGCAGAAGCTTCTCTAAAGACTTCATTACAAGAGAGTTATTAACAATCAAACAGTAGGCACATCTTTTTGGGACACCCTGTATCTTGTATAGTATCTGTTGTGAGATTTATGTAAACCCGCTACACATCAGTTAAAGGAGCAGCTATTATCCTAACACTCTTATCCTCTATATAACTGTGTATAATGAATATTAGAGTGACACTTATGTAAACCCGCTGCACATCGGGTAAAGGAGTAGCTAACCTTTATCCTGACAAACTTTTATGAACTTTTTGACTCATTACGTAAGTGCTGTCGTAATTGGATCATGAGTTTTGGCAAACATCAACTACCATTTGAGTATGCGTATAATTTATCCACAGTTTTCAACGAAAATAGAACTATATATAAACTACACAATTATCTTTGAAGAATTATTAATTTTAGATACTCCTTAGCTGAGAAGTAAGTTTAGTAGTTGGCCAGGGCCGGTAGTAATCTACCCTACCTGGTGGCATCAAAGATGCCGGCAAGTAGGCAGACGTCGCGGGGAAGTTGCCATCTTCGGCGGCAGCTCGCGGAGTGATTGTAGGTTTCAATAATCTTATGTAATCTGCACGCAATCATTTCTCACATTAAATTTTAATGACGCAGACAGCCGCAAAATTGCTGCCTCGCGCGAACCTATGTGCGTTAACTTGAGGTGCCACCACGTTAACCATTCGACCATTCGGTCAGCCATTGTCGTTTGCAGCAATAGGAGGAACGCGCTGGTAAATGGCTGCCTGTAAGAGGGATCGATACATTGCGTGAGAGACTTTGACCTGAAAGAACAGCTGATTGATATGAGCGAGAGAGGGGCGAAATCGGTGCAAACGAGATTCATAAGGGATTGCCAAAAAAGATGGTATTCTTTATGATTCTAAGGCATTACTGGATTTTTTCTCTGAAAAAGTCGTTTTAACAAAGAAAAACTCATATAATTAGAAAAATGATAGTTTTTTGATGAAAAGTAGAATTTTTGATTTTTTCGCCTTACGTAAATTGTGTGATGTCGCCGCGATTTGCAAACTCGCAGACGCCGTCGGCAAAGGTGCCAGCACCTCGACGTGGTAGGGACACGTCGAGATGCTGGCAGCTTTCCTCTCTCAAAAGAGCACGTTATTTCTCGTGCTCTCTGACCTGTTGGCAGCTGCCATCTCGCGGATTTCGACGAGCTGCCGGCAGGTTGCCGGCAACTGACCTCGCGAAGTTGCCGGCAGCTTCTCCTGCGCTTCCAGATATTTTCTACAAGAAGATTTCTGAAACCGCAAATTTCGATGGAGGTTTCTATAGGGTCGAGGTGGCATCTTCGTCGAGAAATTCTTTGGAGAAAGGCCTGGGACGGCCTAAATTTGGGGTTTTAGTTTCTGGCCACCTCACGGAAAGGTGCCAGCGATCTGCCGACGAGACCTGCCGCCAGGTCGGGGGGATTACTACCGGCCCAGATGTCACAGGTGGAAGGCATGCAAAGACTAAAATGTTTTATTCCGCTATTTTATGGATCACAAATTTGTAACAAGGTTGTAGAAGATACTTTACCTCCGCTACTTTTATAGCAGATGGAGGTAAGTTGATGTGAAGATGTGTCTACCTTATAATTTCACGAGCATATATCATGTGTCTTGCAACTTAATATGCGTATTGCACACCATGCGCGATACTTGACGACATATAAGATAATTCCTGTTCATGTTCAGTTCTCGTAATTTCTCCTTGTTTCCTTTTCACTTTTGATATGTATTAGTTGGTAACACATTTTTAGTTCTTATACGCTGGAAAAATTTTTACTGAGCAGTCACTATGTAGTAAGGGTGTCGTCAATTGCCGCGCATGGTCTGTGGCCTCTCATATCACTTTGCGAAGACTTGAGGATACAGTTGCAGTAATAGGATACAGTTCTGAGTAGGAATGCAGTAAAATGGAAATTCAGCATCTGCCAGCAATTCCGGCATGTTAGCCACGGTGGCGTGCTGCAGCATGGCAGTTGGATGGCGTACACCACAGTTTCACCTCCTGCTCTGAAAAAGGACTAGTTTCCAACTCAGCAATCAATTCGTCTATGTTTTTGACTGCTTTAAGTTCGTAAACCAGAATGGTCTGGCGCAGCACAGCAAATGCGAGTTTCAATCCTTGCAATTCTTGCTGGAGAGCCTCTCTGAGTTCGTCAATGTTTCTGTAGTGAATAGTGAACTTGGGCACAGTATAGTCGGCAAGGCGAATATGGAAAGTTTTCCACGCTGAGCGAACACGAGCACGTTGACTGGTGCGAGCCATTTGCACTGCTGATTTGCCCTTGTTTTCTGAAAGCGAGGGAGGGGCGGAGGGAGCGAAAGCAAAATATTGGAAAATCTTGCACAATCACATAAATAGCAGCGCAGCACTGCATGTTTGATTCAGCGTTTGCAAAAAAGCAAAGCAGTAGAGATAAGTTTCGATTCTACTGAGGTTTCGAAGTGATTATCCGAACAGCGGATGTTGTTGTGCTAAAAAAATTACAACTATGGGAAGGAGCGAAAATTTTGCGAAACCCACGAAGTTTTGAAGTTCTATGAAGTTTTATGTTGCCGTCGCTTTGCGTTGAGCTGGTCTTAACCTCTTCGTGCATTATCAGATATTGCCCAGTAGGGGAAATCAGTAATTTGGCTTGGTAAGGATGAAAGTTATTGTCTTTAATGAGTGATTTGATAAGCTTAGGTAAAGACATTTGCTGCTTTTCGCAAGGCTCTTCTATCTGCTGATTGTGCAACATTGTCTAATGTTGTGTCACGTTGCTCCGCCCACAGCAACATTCGGGGAGGGGGGGGGGGCTACATCACATATAAAGGTCTGAGTGCCATCCTCGCATCACCTCATATTCAACTATGGCTGAGGAAGAACACACTGCCACCTTCAAAATCTTCTTCGAAGTTCCCCGCTTCACCATCACTTACAAAAACAAGAAAGATCTTTTCAAGACCTTTCAGAAGAAGCTAAAGCAGCTCAACTTGAACGCTGATGGCATTATGTGGGCTGATTGGGACGGTGACCGTTTTGTGCTCAAATCTCCTGAGGACCTAGTTGGAGCAGTCGGTCACTACAACGGCAGCCCCGTGAAAATATTCTATCCTACTCCACATCATCAGGTAACAACAGTCTGCTCCAGTAGTGATGAAGAAGAGGAGGAAGAAGAAGAGAAGAATGAAGAGGAGAAGTGTGAAGAAGTGGAAGTGAAGGAATGTAGATCGCGGTCTCCATCTTGCGATCGTCGTCGTCGTCATCGTTCTAGGTCTTTCTCTTGCGATGGACCCTATGATTATCTGCAAACACTACCTTTTCGTCCCATCAATCCACATGCAGATTCAGGCTTTTCTTACGGCTACCCGGTTCCAACTCCTTATTATTCCTTCAATCCAGCGTTATCAATGAATTCACGTTGTCCTTATATGCTGCCATACATTCACAAAGGTAACTTTTCGCCAGCTTTTGCTGAACAGTCCTACAATTTTATGACACCCTTCCTTCCCGAGAAGCCCTGTAAATCAAGGAACTCTAAACGACAGCGGCGTCGCCAATGCAGTTGTGAGCGTTTGTGTAAGGATATGAGCGAATTGTAAAAAATTGTTTGTTTTATGCAAGCTGTGCTACTACTCGAGTGTGTCAATAAAATATCTTCTTTTGCGTGATTGTTACAACATAGAGTAATTTTTATTATATGGGTTGTTATTATAAATTTTTGCAATGCTGGAAATAATAGATCTATAATTTCGGCACCACTGACGCAGTAAATCAATATTAGCCCCAAAAATCACATTGTGTAATAGGCTATTATTTGATAGCAATTGCAAAGAAAATATGTATTTCTCTGAATGGAAATTCGCAAGAATTGAATTCAAGATGGTTAAGCATTTACTAGATTAGCGACTTGCTTTTCCGCGGACAATAGGGCGACCAGAGATGAATCAGCGAGATAAATCATAATAAATTAAGCACTGCCAATAGACAAATAATAAAAAGGTCACTCACGTCAAAATTGTATTAGACGCTTCGTTGTTACACTGTGTTGTAATAAGAAAACAAATAAATTGTAAACAGGTCAGATGCCACGAAATGCGGAGAAATATAACAATTTAACTTATCTTGCGATTTACTGAAGAATGTGTATGCTTCACTGATGGCTGGAACTAGGCGACAACTGTGAGCTCAAATCTCGCTAAATGTATAAACTAAACTGCGGAAAAACAAAAAATGGACAAAATGATAGTGCGGGAATGTGGAAGTGTGATTTTACCTTTGAAGAGATGGAATTCGTTTACCTCGTGATTCTCCTTGCCTTGCTTCCCCTGCGTTCTGCTTCCGACTCAATTGATGAAAACCATAGTTTCATATTAACTGCACCTTCTAGATTAGTTATCATCTCCCAAATAGCTCGTCCACGCTTTTGACAGCAGCTTGCTCGTGGATTGAATATAGCATCTCGTTGGAAAAAATTGCACAATAATGCAAAAACAGGTCACTTCCGTCTGATTTTTCAGGTATATCAAAGAAATGAAACACATTGGAACGGCGAGGAAAAGATTATTGCTGAGTACCTCCACACATTTTCGTGCACAAATAGTCTTTTTCAAAAGCAGTTTCGTATACGTCAGATCTAGTATGAAATTGTTAACAAAGTGGAGAAAACTGCCGTGAAATAACCCTTCGTTCTCCTCCTTTCTCTTTTTGCAGTTTCGAACTTTTGATTCTATAGTCTCATTGTAGCATATTTCCCTTACCATTAGTAGAAACTGTAGCTCTCATTTGTATGCTTTTTGCTTTCAAACATTGATAATGAAGCGGTAACACAAGCAATTCAAATAATGACGTTTCCTTTTAGTTGATTCGCGGAATGTTGGCGTCGTTCAAACATCACTTTATCGAACAGCATATGATTTTAAACTTTTATTATAGCTTTCGTATCCAACGAGTCTCATAATTGTAATAAACGACAGTAAGTAGGACTGCTTCAGTGGCACTGTAGTCCTCCTCATTTGCCCACCACTGACCCGGTCCAAATCTCTTTTGCATGATATGCACCATAATTTCGTTTGGACTGTATTATTTATAGCATTTTTCGATCTCAGAGAGTGCAGCTTGTTTGTTTTGGTCCTTCGCAGTCCGAGATAGTCTTGGGAATTACAACAAAAATGACATTCCTTTTAATTTCTGCTGAAGATCCACTCTGAGGCTAATATCAACTTGGTCACGTGTAATTAGCGAGGTGAATATGGACACTTTTCTACTTCGCCGTAGACTTTATGATGGCAATGCAAAAATTGAAAAAAAAGCCAACCGATTTCTTTTCAACGAGTAATGTTGTGAAATTGATAGTCTTATGTGCGTTTAGCGGAAGAGAGGGTGAAGAGAGCAAAAGCACGTTGGCATTTTTTGCAGGGCCAATGGAGCACCGCCGAGACGTGCATATGACTCACACTTAATGAAAAAAGTCCAATTAGGTCTAGAAAATGTTAACAGAAGTTTACATAAAGTTGTTTGACACCTGGAAAAGCTGTAGAAAAATAATTCAAAAAAAGGATGAAATTGCAACTATGTCAGACCATTCCATTTGTTTGTTTGTTGTTTAGCTTTGAGTTTCACTGAATTCTTTCTCTTGCAAAAATTGCCAAGTTAGAGAAGTGATAACTTTAGATTGATTGATCAGATTGTCTGTGTCCATATTCACTGATCTTCAAATAATTAGTCTGAAGCAAAGCTGTAGAGGAGACAAATTATTATCAAATTGATTCAACGCACTATCAGTTCTTCAAGAGGGTTCATGTATTGAGAAGATTATCAACAATTCTATCTGTTGAATCAATATCTCGACTATTGGTGGTGGCTTCCTACGTGGTTTTTTTGTGGGAGTTGTGCAACATTGTTCAACATTTTGCCATATTGCTCCGCCCTCACAACAATTTCATATAAAGGCTCGCTCCTTCTTGCATCTACGTCAACCATGACCGAAGAACACACCGCTTCGTTCAAGATCTACTTCGCTGTACCCCGATTTAGGATCGCTTACAAAAACAAAAGGGATCTCTTCGAGGCTTTTCAGAAGAAAATGAAGGAACTCAATCTTGACATCGACAACATCACATGCGCGGATTGGGACGGTGACCGCTCTTTGGTGAACACTCCTGATGATCTTTTTGATGCAGTCGATGACTACAGCGCAGGCACTTATTCTTTTGTAAAGTTATTATATCGTATCAATTACGACCAGGTATCAGCAGCCTTCTCCAGCAGTGAAGAGGAAGAGGAAGAAAGGAAAGAGAACGGAAAGAATGAAGGAACGGCAACGAAGCAATGCAGATCTCGCCCTCATTCTTGCGATTGTCGGCGTGCACGGTCTTTTTCCTGCGATGGCTCTTATGAATACCCAACTCCACAATCTTTTTATACAACCAGCCCACTAGTGGATCCATGCTTCCCCTGTGTGCCATTTGACGCTGCCGAACAGCCCTATAGGCACATGTCATCTTTTCGTCCGGAAAAACTTTGTCGGTCAAAGAACATCAAATGCAAGAAACGTCGCCATTGTAGATGTGAACGCCTAACTAGGGACTGAGCAATCCATAGATGACTGTCTGTGATTTTCCTTAACAATGTATAATAAAGGCTCTGCTTTTTTCTGTCTCAAACAGCGTCGTAGTTTTATAAAGAATTCACATTCATTTTATTAGGTTGGTGCAAAAATAAGTCCGTTTTGACAAGTTTCACTTTAAAAAGCTATAACTTTGTCCAATCCTCATATTTTTGAATATAGTCAAGAACATTAGAAGCAGTAAGCCTTTCCTTAACTCTGCGCACTCCTGCTCATACTATTGCATACGTATTGATATTGCAAAGGGAAACTGCGTCAATCACCGAAAGTCTCTCTTTTGAAAAACTCGTTTTGAAATCTTATAACTCCTTCCGAGTTTTGTTCCTATAGCTGATATTCAGCTCATTTCGTAGCCGCAGTCCTTAGTATATGTGTGTATAGGAATCACTTCAACGAACAAATTCTACGTAAAGAAAAGATGTAAACCCAAGATTGTCCACTTTTTCGAGCCTGTGGTTAGGCTTGGTCCCAAGTTATGAAAATTTGGGACTCTTCTTGCACCGTATAGCTGAGTTTCTCTGCAAAAACTGTAGGCTAGATGTCCTAATCTCAAGCTTATAGAAATGAGCAAAGCTTGGGTTGCCTTAATCATGGGAAATTTTTGACTCAT
Organism: Cylicocyclus nassatus; assembly: GCA_958299035.1. Classification (NCBI taxonomy): domain Eukaryota; kingdom Metazoa; phylum Nematoda; class Chromadorea; order Rhabditida; family Strongylidae; genus Cylicocyclus; species Cylicocyclus nassatus. Next base: position 25,288,260 of record CATQJL010000112.1, read on the forward strand.
AAAATATTAGCAGCAAATATTTGTTATGGGGCGTCGGTTTCTTAATCCAGATATTTTTGAAAAAATCTAATTAAACTGCAGTAGGTAACTCGACATCGAAGATATCACGTGGGACGGTTGGGATAGACTGCTCCGGCTCAGGAGCCACACCGCGCGCGGCTGCCGCCCGCCGCGCCCAGATTATGTTCCTCATAAAATCTCCCCGGTGCTGAAGTGGCACGGCGCCGCAGTAGGGGGTGGGGAGGGGGGAGGGTTGGCGGCAGATATCACTCGATGCCATAAGTAACATTGCGGCAGAAGTACTGACGGGAGCTGAGGGCTGTACTGCTTGACGTCGCGTTGCGACGTCGCTTCGCGGAAAATCGTGATATCTGACCCGCACCCGGGATAGACACTCTTCGGTGCCACTCCTGATGATATTCTCAGCAGCCGAAGCTTGTAGATTAGGTTCGTATTCCACCATGAAACTGTATCGTAGTCATTACGATAAACCAGCATTCTGCTCTAGCAGTGAAGACGAAGAGGATAAACAAAGAGACGTGAAGAAAAGCTCTGCAAACGGACGAATGCAGATCTTGCTTTCCTTGTTCTCGTATTCGCCGTCATCGTCCAAGATCCAAGAAATTTTCTACAATAAGCCTGGTCATTATTTTCGCTCATCCACTATTTATTCTTCCTGCACATGCTATTCGCTCTACAACCTCTCAAAAAACTTTGTAAGTTGAAGGATGAAGACCTCTGGCATTATTGCCTAAGATTGCACTCTTTATACTCGTTCACTGACGATACCTTACTGTGACTCGTCAGTAAATAGCGGAACAAGCTGTAGAAATGTGTACTGCCACCTACTATAGATTCAATAAACTAAGAGAGAGAAGAGCAAGGAGAAACGTTAAGAAATTAACAGTTTCTAATCTTACGAATCGTAAAATAACGCTTGGTGTGCAATGTACATATTACAAACGACTCGACGTTAGATATTCTTGGCGCATTCGCACGTCTTACATAGCTTTTTCATATGCGAGTTGTGCAATATTGCCCAGTATTGTGTATTATTGCTCCACCCACCACATTTAAAGAGTCTGCGCTCATAAAACTGCTTCGCAGTCATCATTCCGCATTCAGCCATGTCCGAAGAACGCACCATTCTCATCAAGGTCTATTTCGAAATTCCTCGCTTCACAATCATCTACAAAAACAAGGAGGATCTCTTCAACGCCTTCCAGAAGAAGCTGAAGGAATTCAATCTCGACATAGATGACGTCACATGGGCAGATTGGGAGGGTGACCGTTCTTTGGTAAACACTCCTAATGATGTACTTGCAGCAGCCGAGGCCTACACCGAAAGCTGTGTAAAACTATTCCATCGTACTAGTCACTACCATAAAACAGCTGTGTGCTCCAGCAGTGATGAACAAAAGAAGAAACAGGCCAAGACGAAGAAGCTCTGTGCAGAAACGGAAGGGAATGAAGTCGAGGAACGCACTGCCGCTTTCAAGATCTTCTTCGAAGTGCCTCGGTTCACACTTACCTTCAGAAACAAGAAGGATCTCTTTGAAGCTTTTCAAAAGAAGCTGAAAAAGCTCAATCTCGACGTTGACGACGTTTCTTGGGCTGATTGGAATGGTGATCGATCTTTGATTGAAACTCCAGACGACCTTTTCGGAGCAGTCGAACTCTACAGCGGCGTCGGCCTGAAAATATTCTATCCTACCATTCCTCCCGATCTAAAAGCTGTGTGCTCCAGCAGTGATGAAGAAGAGACAAAACGAGAAGTGAAAGCTCAAAATAAATGCAAAGCAAGGAAAGTGAATGCATGTAGGTCTCCGTCGCCATTTTCCAATCCTGGATGTGATCGTCCCAGGCCTCACATTTGCGATAAATGCGGTTTTCGGCCAGCTTACCCGTAAAAACCCTGCAGGTCGAAGATCAAGTGACAACAGCCCCTTGCAACAAATTTGTAAGCACGTCAGCGACCTATGCAATTTAATAGTCGTCAATTGACCATGCAAATTTTTCTCCTTTAATAAAGTTTAAGTTTCTTCTGTTGTAGTGAAACTATCATCATTATGTCCATCCAGAGTTCATAAAATATTCACTGCCCTATAAACAGATATAAAATATCTTTCGGCATACTAACAAAGCAATTCTAGTTACGGCACTTACTCTTCATAAAAATTACAAAAATCTCTTTGAAATCATTTTCTTTGGAAATATTCCGAAGTCTGAACAGCGTCTGTCCTAGAAGTCTTTTCAGAGTGGGGCCAAAATAACCACCACCGAAAAAATTTGGGAATTTTATTTTGCTTTTCGAAGGTTTAGGCCTACAACTAGCGGTAGCCACACCTGTGAAAATTTTTTTCCAAAGTAAATTTTGCCTCTTCAAAAATAAAAAACTCAATTACCTACAACAAAATCAGAGATACTATGGCCCATTCGCGCTACTTTCAAACACTTCGCACTCACTGTCAGCCCCCCCCCCCCCGCCCCTCTCCCTTCGGTCCGCCACCAGCTCCGACTGATCATCGGTTCACCAATACATGCAATTGTAAAAAAGAATAAAAACAATAAAAACAATAAACAACATACTGCTATTGTTCGGTTCAGGTCTTATAAGATAAAAATAAGATTAATTGCAATCCAATAAAATATTTTGCAGGGGTTGCTCTCTTTGAACAGCATCATTGATAGGTAGTCAAATTATGCAACATCGTCAAACGTTACGCCATGCTGCTTCTCCCTCAACTTTCAAAAAGCTGTATATGGAGGCTCCATTCTGTATTCAACGCTTCGCCTCGTATTCAGTCATGACGGAAGAGCATATAGCTACCTTTAAATACTTCTTCAAAATGCCTTGCTTTACAATCGCCTACAAAGACAGGGAGGATCTCTGCAAAGCTTTCCAGAAAAAGCTTCACGATCTTAATCTCGGCACTGACACTACCTTCTCGACTGACTAGAACGTCAATCGTCCTAGCTATCGCACATTGGTTAGAACCCCTGATGAACCGCTTGGAAAACTGTTGAAAATAACAATCGTGGGCTTGTGAAGCTATTTTATCCACCTCCCCAGCTTTTCCGCCGTATAATTTATTTGTTCCACGCTTCCCGTGCTTGCAATCCTCTACTTTCACAGGCAGTGGCTCAATAAATCTTCGACCTAAGGTTTTTTCTGTTTGCCTGAGGTAATTCGACGCGCTGATCTCGCAAATTCACTTTGAAGAGAGCAAAAATGTCGAAAAACAGCATCTTCCAAGGCTCCTCATTTTGAATTTGAACGAGTGGAACAGTTCTCGCCATGGATGGAGACTCAGAGTCGCTGCGGGTCCTTCACGGTTATAGCATTGCGGGCTTGCAATTCCCCTTCCACCTTTGACGGTGGGAGGGAAATTGCAAGTTCGTCCGAGCGCGTGTAAGAATGGCTCAGACAGTCGAAGGGATACCTCCGGCGGGCATATGGCGCGAGTCTGCCACTTCGCGCTCCGGAGTCCTGCCATTTCACGCATTTTTGTGCTCCGGGGCTCTCCCAAAAGTGGCGCACCTCCGGAGCACAGATATGCGCGTCGAGGAGTCCCATTCATTCACTGTGATGTCACGGTGACGTCACAAACAGGACGAATGGATCCCTCTCCGCGACGCGCAAATCTCTGCTCCGGAGGTGCGCCACTTTTGCCCCGGAGCACAAAAAAATGGAATGGCAGGACTCCGGAGCGCGAAGTGGCAATCCTCCGCTGGGGAAAGCCCGCGACCCTACCACTTCTGCTCCGGAGGTGTCTTATCGACTGGGGTAGAGGAACGAACGCCTCAATTAGGCATCGCCTCCGCGGGCAGCTGGTCCTTTCGTCCTGCTGTTGTGCATCGTGTTGGGACCAGTGGTCCGCGGAGACGGTGCCTAATTGAGGTGTTCGTTGCTCCACCCCATCGACTGTCTAAGGGCTTGCGCGCACGAGTTTAGGGGCAGTTTTTTGAGGACAGGGCAACATGCTGCGCTCGGATCTGCTCTGTACTTATGGGGTACGCAACCTTTCATAGCAAAATTCCAAGATGTTTGGTGTCGCCGAGCCACTGCCTTGTTAGGGGTTACGCTCGATACCAAGTAACACCATTTTTTTCCCTCAGTGTTGTCCATCCGTGAATCTAACACATACTCATGTTCCACTTTTCCTTTCCGAGAAGGAAGACTTGCGAAGAGCTTTGAAGGTTGCAGGAATTTGCGCATTTTGTAATCTGATCGTTTCACCTTTGGGGTCATTGGGCCTCCCCAGCATTCCGGCTAGGTTGGGTTATGGTTATTATACCTGAGCCAGTAGACCTGCCTTATAAGCCGCCGGATTGCTTTTAAGAGTAACTAAAGATCGTTCCGCTGGCAACGAGGGGGCATGCGTCCCATCTCCATAGATTCAAAGTTTTGGAGTTATAAATCTCATGCCTACATCTGCATACTTATCTATTAGCTTACCAACATATTCAGTGCAAGCTGTTTTATCTTCTCACATTAGTCTAATTAGGATCAGACTCGGACTGACTTGATGATGTCTGCATTTGTTTACATGTCTTGTTCGTTTCCGCTGTATTACTAACTTCTTGATGTGTCTTTTTTCTATGGAACGCCTTGAGCGTACAAATGAAATGAAATGAAATGAAATGATCGTCTGTGAATAGCATTGGCGAAATTTCGTGAAACAGGTGTATTCATAAGATTCTAATTGTTTTCTGATATCAATCATTGCAACATATAGGTTGTATCTGATAGTGTGTGAGCCAATCCTAACGAAAAGTCTAGGTTTCCTGTGCAGGACAAGGAGAACCGCTAATTCTGCTCAACATGAGATGTGACTCATGAATACTGAAAAACACTGACAGGGTTATCTATTGTTGTTTTTTACTGTTAGCATGACATCGAAAGTTTTCATTGCAAAATGTTCCAAAAAGTATTGTTAGAGATATCTGTTGGAATAGTTTTCAGATCTATTTAGATAACAATTGTGTTTGTGCTTTTACAGTGCACGACTTTAGCCTTTACAATGATCCTTATTTTATACTCACTGTAAAACTAAAGTCGAATTTACCTCAGGCTTCCTCATATTCATATGTATTTTTCTGCTGACAGGCGCAACTTCTAGGATGCACCAAACTCTTTTTGTGCACATTTTGAGATTTCCCAGAAGAAGGGCACAAAATCATTGCTTTGAAATCAGCACTCACGATTGGAAGAATGGTCTGCATTTTATATGTTCTACAATTCAAACATAGAATCAAACCAAATTTTTCAATTTAAACAGAAGGTGGAGCAGCTTTGCTATTATGTATGCCTGTTTTCTTTCTCCCTTCATTTTTACATTTTAATGCCTCGTTGCTTCAAACCCTGCATCGATGGTCAGACCAGAAAATCGTCTCTGCACCTTCGCTGAATCACTTTAGACAGTTGTGCAAATTTTTCCAATATTGTGCATGCACAAACCTTTATAGGCCGGCAGAGTTCACGCGATTTAATCGTCGCGATTGATCGCGACAAGGCAAATGTAACAATATCCTTGCATGCCGATCCTCTTGCAATTTGGTTGTGACAGTTTTCCAACACAACTAATCATGACTAATTATCACATCCGAAATACAAGAAATTCAGCATGCAATGAACTCGTAACACTTGTCTGTAGCTATTATATCGCGACCATCAAATCGCGTGAACTCTGTCCGAGGCCATAAACGAAGACTGTACGTTTGGTATTCATGATCAACCTGATATTTCATCATGACTGAGGAGGAGAAGACTATTGCTGTCAGATTATTCCGCGATAATATGCCCAGAATTACTGTGACCTACAGAAATAAGGAGGAACTATATGAGAAATTTCTCAGAAAGCTGAAGAAGCTCAACTTTGACATTGGTGACCTCTAGTCGTTGACTGGGAATATGATCGCTCTGTGGTCACCTCACCTGACCATTTCTTGTTGCTATCGATAACAATTCGTACGGAAAGTTGTACTGTCGTCCAACCGGCGATGAAGAAATTGTTTCGCCCCCATGGAGCGATGAGGAGGAAGAAAAAGACAAGTGAAAGAGGAGAAAGAACAGGAATTGGGAGCTGATACCGCTTCATTTCGTTCAGTACATTCTCACCGCCATCATTATCATTCACGGTGCAAAAAATGCTGCAGTATTCTGAATACTTTTTCTGCATCATATTCATTCTATCCTTTATGTTGTCTGTGAATGAGTCCGTATTGCTTTCAACAGGCTACGAATCACTGCACCAAATGTGTAGGAAAGCATGGCAGATGTGAGTGTGATACTCATAACGACTCACTGTACACTAGGCTGTGAAAGTTTAATGTGACAATAAACTTTTCAAAAAAATATGTTTCCAAGCTCCACTGTTGAACGACAATAAAATATGAAGTGTGGAGGAAATTCGTAATTTTTCACGCTAAATTATTGTAAAGAAGTGTATCTCTTATAATGCAGCTTATTAATTTGTAATCTCTACACAAAATATGTTGTTGTAGACGTAGATCTCACAGTAGTGTATATTTTGTTTTCAACTGCTTATTCATGCATGCATATTTACTCTAATTCACAATAATTTATTGCATGACGGATAGCATCTTTGAATTTCATGATGAAACGATTTCATGGTGTGCAAGTCTAAAAGCTATCGGTCTCAAGCTCTATTTTTGCGAAGTTTTCTCTTTTTTTGATAACTTAAGGTTGATCGTGATTAATAATGGACTGCCGGTTAATGCTTCTCTCTCTGATATCGGTCTAATTGTGTACTACGAAACATCTGATTACATGTTGATATACACTTAGCGAGCCTTTTTCAAGTTTCTGACTGTGATAAAAAATTTTCTCGGTAAAATCGCTCCTTGTATTTATCTGTAAAAACTTGATGATAATCTAGCAAGAGCATAGCTCTTATTCCTCATCAATCCGTCTTCAGGTCTTGTTCTAAATCATTCAAGGATCAGATGCTCCAACAAGCTTTCACTTTCAACGCTTTCTGAAACCCTTGGGATATGCCCAAAGTGTGAGACTATTCCAGTAAATGACTGGTAAAAAAGAAAAAATTCATTGAACAAATGTATCTGAACAAATAATCTGTAAGGGAATTTCATCGAAAATAATTCAGGATTGATGATGAGTAAAGTGAATAGCTTTAGATGTTACTCGCGTGCTGAAAATTTCCTTGCCGAGTATCTTGTTTGCTGCGCCGCGTACCTGAGTACAATTTGTTCACAGAATCGTGCTAGCAGCTTATTTTTATGTGTAAACGATAAAAACTTCCTAAAAACCTGTCTAACAATATCAACTTATTTTTCATGACGCTGACACTACTTTTCTTTTACGATATCAACTTTTAGGGTCAAGAATGGGAAATTTCGAAATAATACTTCTTCACTTGCAGGAATTTTTGTTTCTTCCTTCCGAGAGAAGCTTATACCGCTCGTTGCTCCTTTATCCGATAATGGTAGTAGGGAACATGGCAAGTGAGCCTACCTCTGTGTTCATGGTCAGATAAATAATAGAGTTGACTCCGCAATTCGCCACCAGCGATATTAGCGTAAAGGAATATATCTCTTCGTACGGGATATCCAATGCTGGGCGTAGGAAGAATGTTAGCCATACGAAAGTGTATGTAAGAAACATCAGTAGAAATTGAATGCAGCATCTGACAACGGAAGCATGTTTAGTCGAGGTGGCCTTTTTAGATGGGATGTATATCATGCTGAAGGGCAAAAAATGCTAGTTTCAAATCTTCTTTCCTTATCTGCAGAATAATTATGACGAGGCGTTAAGAGCGCTTATTGGAGCAAAAGACGAATGTGCAAGTAGGACAAAAATAGCCGCAACACTTTTTCTAGCTTTTCAATGGAGCAGTGACGATCATCAGAGCATTTTATTCAAAGAGAAAAAATACTCTAAAATAAGAAATGTCACACTTATTTGCATAGTTTGAGGGCTATTAAGGTTTTAGCAGTTCATCTTATCCAAGGTGCACATTCAATTTTTGGCTCTAACAAACGCTCATGACTGCTCGTCCATAAACGTTGTATAGATAAGGAAGGCAGATTTGCAATCAACGTTTTATGCCCTTCAATATGATGTACATCTCGTTTGGAAAGGCCACTTCGACTAAACAAGCTCTCCTTATGAGCATCGCACAGAAACATTCTAGTGTCAACACTGGAGCCTATGTTAGTAGATTTCCGTCTGATATCGTGTGCGTGCGGTGCCGAGATCAAAACTTGCGCGTGAACGAATAGCTATAGGCTGCTGCATGACTAAGGAGCAATATCTTTGGGCGCGAACGCGGCTTTATTAGCCGCAGAGCGCATGAGGCGCAGGATTTACAACGGTGAAGATACGCGCGCGCCGCGTTCGTTCCCGCTTGACTAATTGTGCTTGTGCGCCTTCGTCATGCAGTAACCTTAACGTGTGTAATGTCGGTCACTTGCGCGCGCAAATTGCAAGTATTCTGGCTTGGCTTCTCGTTCAGGCGCAGATTTTAGCGCACAATTTGCACCGCATATCTACAGGGTGGCTGAAAAGTATTGACGCGCTCAAAAACTTCATATTTTCTTTCAAAAAGACTTTTTGGCACTAATTTTTTATGATAAACGTAGAAAACACAGTAACCCACATAATTTATAAAAACTGCTTGAAATGTCCACCCTTGGCTCTTACGCATGCCTTCATTCGGGGTATGACTGAAGTGACGGCGCGCCGCAGGTACTGTTGGTCTTTATCGTTCCATGCTTTTGTAAGTTCTCTGCAAAGGCCATTCACAGTGTTGATTTTCTTGCTTCTCAACTTCTCTAAGTAACCCCAATCAGCGAAGTCAAGTGGATTGAGATCGGGACTGTTGGAAGGCCACTGATCCTTCGTCAGATATCCTGGCACATTAGCATCTAGGAAAGCAGTAGTGCTCTTTGCTGCGTGCGCAGGTGCCCAATCCTGCTGGAACATCCCATTTGCGTTTTTTCGCCTCCATGGGACCACAGCTTTTGCCAGCACTTCTTTCTGATAGGTTTGCGTTTATCTTCACATTCCGGTTGATAAAAATCAAAGGCGTCTTCACAGTGGCGCTTACCCTTGCCCAAACCATCACTCCCTTTGGAAAAAGCGTTCGGGTAACAATTTTCCGTTTTCTGGTATTCTTCAGACTTGGGCTGAGCAGTTGCCGTGCATTTTGACTGTTGTGGGATGTTTCGATAGCAAAAATTTCTTCGTCCGAAAACATCACGTCTTCTGTGCGGCACGCGTCAAAAGTGTGTAGCATTTCCTTGCAAATTCTTAGCCTCTTAAGCTTGGCGTCACCTGATAAATATTGCCCTTTGAACAGACGATAGCTGCGAAGACCCAAAGAGTTTCTGACTATACTTTGAACTGTCTGACAAGATATAGACAGGCTTTTTGCAATAGAATTCATACTGACTCCGTCTTTCGGACGATTCGTTTCATGATGATGCTCGCATTCTACGAGTGTTGACAGAGCGGAGACGGCCCGTTGGTTTCTTCACATTGACATGTCCCACTGACTTCCACTGCTTGATGATCCTGAGCACCGTTCGGAGAGGGACTTTCAAGGGAGCCGAGATAACCGAAGCTCTCTGTCCGTCGGCTGCTAGGCGAGCGATTGATACACGGTTTTCACAGGGCCTCATGAGTACACCAAAGCAAATGAATTTGCATCAAAGGAGAGCTGAAAGATGCCACTACTTCGATCACGTTAAGACAGGCAAAAGTGACTCCATTTGACCGCGAAAAATTAACGGCACAAAACGCGCCAATACCTTTCAGCCACCCTGTATATTATGCGAAAAATTTGAAGGCTACTGCATGACGAAGGCGCAGAAGCAGTTTCAGTTGAGCGGGAGCGAACGCGGCGCGCCCGTATCCTCACCGTTGTAAATCCTGCGCCTCATGCGCTCTGCGGCTAATAAAGCCGCGTTCGCGCCCAAAAATATTGCGTCATGCAGCAGCCTATACCAAGTTGCTGATCTAGGAAGCCTGCACACTTACCTCATTTCTCGTCGCTTACATGTCTGAACATTTTCCGAAGCACTCGTTCTGTGTATGTAGATGAATAGCTGGAATCATGAAGAATTTGTTTGATATTTCAAAAACAAAACCCAACGCACCACACTGTACGATATTATGCAGTAGAACGAGGTACCGATGTTAAGTGGTATGCCAACGATAAGCATGGAAAGATTGCTAGTGTTTGACGAAGTTTTGAGATATTCGTAAGAGTAGATGAGTGGATTCGCAATAATTCTGGATTATTCTGCGGTAACGAAAGGGACAAAAAAATGCAAGTACCGTAGAATCGCATTATGTATGAGTGCACATTTTCTATGCTGCTCACCTGCAACATGGTGAAAGAAAATGTGAAAACGTCACCAGTACCATAGCGAGCAGGCAAGCGATAGCGATAAGCATTAAACTTCGTCTTTTGGTCAACTCAAAACTTAACGGAAAACAAATGACAAGAAGCCTGAAATGTGAGTAGAGCAAACGGAAAAGTGCAAGATTTGCTACTACTGGGTTAGAAAGAAAAAATGTCGTTTTTTTGGAGAAAAAGGTACTCAGAAACTAGGGCATGTAGAATGTCAAATCTATGAAAAGTTTGAAGGTTTTCGGGAAACAATTGCATCGAAGTAACCCAGGTCTCTGGGCAGGAGTTTGCCATTTTTCGTTTTTCATTTTCATTCTTGATCCCTAGCTCTGAAAAAATCATAGCAAAGTTGTATATATGGTATGGTTGAGTGCGGTCTGATACATACGGGCCAATGAGGGGTTCGTAGCAAGATCCCATTTTTGGACTCGTGAATTTTGTCTCCTCTCAGTACGTTGCGCGCGAGGCGAGGTCTAGGCTCGCTGATGTTTGGTGATGGCGTTTGGCGGTGTTGTCTTCCAGATTCAAACTGCAATCTACTTCAGACCTCCGAAGACGACGACTGTGTCGAAACGTAAGGTCGAGTAAAGATACCACCCTATAAACCTGGGCCCGGCATATAAGACACAAAATTACTACGTAGATCTGAATGTTGCAGCTAGGGAAATCCGTATATAATTGAATGAACTGGCCTGTTGGTCGCAAATAAAATTTGTATCAGAGAACTCTGGTACCACAGACCAAGAAATATGACAGACACTACAGTGACTCCCAAAGATCTTGGACCATCAAACAGAAAACTCTGCAAATATTAAGCATTTGAGTGTCTTCGTTAGGACAAAAAAAAAGATCTTTATGCCTTCAAGAGAATCCCTGGACCCATGTAACCCAGATGTATAGCTAACAAACAGGAATCAAGAATTATATTGAATATAGCGAAGACATAGATGGTGTCATTCTTTCTAGCATAAAGGCGACCTAAATCAACAACAACTTCACAACTTATTGATCAGGGGCACACGTACAAAATTTCGGTATCACTCATAATCTATCTGTGGTTTTGTGATGGCATAGTCATAGGCAATTTCACCTAATCCAGATCGACTATTACTTGTAGCTAGATTTTTAGTACTGAATAAAAAATTGCAGGATCGCGTACCTTTTATAATGCATGTAAGGACGAGCATATTTAGCAGCAACATTGTTGAAATTTCTAGATTTATGAAAATGCCAAGCCAGAGACGAGTCCTAGTAATCATCTAAAATGAATCCCTATATTCATCACAACACGTGGGAGGGGGGGGGGGGCGGAAGGAGGGATGGCGGGAGGAAACTGGAAAATCAAAATTTATGCTTAGTAGCTCTGGCCGAACTGCTAGCACATTTACAAGGAATTGGAGCTGAACGGAGTCAATCCGTGAGCAATATGTCATTCATATGCATATTTAATGGTTTTTTGAAAAACTTATGCTTTGCGTAATTTTATACCGAGGCAATTTAGTAAGTAAAAAGTCTCAAAGCAGTTGCACACTGAAAAGCTCTGAATAAGTCATCTGTCCTTCAGGTGGGCGTATGTTGAAGAAGTGACAAAACTAACGAAATATCCTCGAGAAAGCTTGGCTCCAGAATGGCATTAGTTATAGGCTCAGTGTTTTGATCTTTGGAGGGAGCAACTCTTTTATCGGCTCACAGGTGAACGTAGCATTGCCCAGGGGAAATTGCATTCTGTTGTTAGCTCAGTAAAATGCTTGAAGTGATTGATGATTGCCGAAATCTGCACATGCCGATCCTGGAAATCAATCCTATTCTTTTTCCCTAGTGTATCTGAGTCAAAACCAATTGGGTTTATTCGTTTTACAGTGCGGATTGGGAATTAAATGAAATTCGCGTGAATTCAGAAAAGGGATGCTCTTTGTAAGGGCCAGGCTGTGTCGCCATTCGTGGTAGTACCTTTATTCAAAAAACTCTCTCTCATACTTTATCATTTAACGCAAAGGTTTTACTCAGGCTCTCCTCAAATGAGCGGGGCAGCAAACGTGGAGCGCATGTGTTCTTAGTAATCTTTTTCCACTCCTGCTATCTTGAAAATTGTCGGATTTTGACTATGCACATTGAATTCGATACTGCATGCATTAACTGATTAATATTAGGTTGGGGCAAAAATAATGGCCGCTTTGCTAGTTCTCATTTTGACGTGCTATAACTTTCTGAAAAATCCACATTTTGAATAAAGACCATCAGAAGCAGCAAACCTTTCTCAACACAGCGCATCATTCATACCATATCATAAACGGGCGAAAATACGGATTAAAAAATATAAAAGGTTACTTTTTACATGTGACATTTCATAACTTCCTTTAAAGTTTGTTATTATGAATGATGAGTGTCCTATCTTGTAGCCGCAAGCCAGTAGTATAATACAAAATACCACGAAAAGGGTTTGGAGGAAAAAGTCTGCGAAAAGGAAAAAAATTACAAGTCAAAACTTTCACTTTTTTCAATATTTTTTCCAGTATGCCTCAAAACCTCGAATATATAGGCTGCTGCATGACGAAGGCGCAACAACTTTGGGCGCAAGCGAGGCTTTGTTAGCTGCAGAGCGCATGAGGCGCAGGATTTACAACGGTATAGATACGCGCGCGCCTTCGCGACAGCTCAACTGATATTGCTTCTGCGTCTTCGTCATGCAGTAGCCTTTAGAATTTTCCGATTTTCTGCTTACTAAACAGCTGGATGTTTTTGAAAAAACTGCTAGTAGGATGCACCAAATTACGCTTACAGAATCTTCAAAAGAAGTTTATGGATCATAAATAACCGCAACGGCTACCCATGTTGAGGCACCGATATCTCAGCCTGGATAACTTCAGAAAATAAAGTCAAGTATGCATAATGTAGACAACTTTTATTACATACAATAGTTAAATTTCCGAAGTAGCGCCTTTCATACGCGTTCGAATTCTGGCCAGAACAGTGAATTTAATTAAACTTTGAATTTGTATGCGATTACTTGAAGCTCAGTAACTTTATAACAGATGAGGATGGAAGCCCGCTTCAACCACCCTTAGATAGAGCATGAGAACAGCTTCTCAGTGGTATGCTAGGTATATTTCAAAAAAGATATTCTGACAGAAAAAAGTTGTCGTGAAAAAAGGCTTGAAAAAACGGCCATTATTTTTGCACCAACCTAATATGTTTTTCTGATGTGCATTACTCATGGGCACACTCTTCTGTGAATGTGACTGCCATTCCCTAATGCAGTGCAACCTGTGTGCGCAGTATCAAATTTTTATGACTCTTGATTGAGAATAAAGTTGTGCTCTTTTTTCTCCAAAGCATGCAGGTGAAATCTGGTTAGGTTGTGTTAGAGTATGCCATATTACACGTAAAATCTAGCCCAGAGTTCGAGAATCTCGCTCGGAGACTGCAGTTTTTAGTTTGTTCGAAGAACTGATAGTTAGATTTATTTGAACATCACTGGACGAGACTTCGAGTTATTGTCTGCAAAGCTATTGCCACCAAATCACATGTAGTAAAGAGTGCATACTATACATCGCAGCATGTAGAAAAAGCAGTGGATGAGTTATGAGATCGAGGTAATCAAGGTAATTAGTCATGATTTTTCGCTTCTGTAAAAACCATAAGAGTTGTTAGAAGCTCAAAAGAATAAAACTAATTGCAAACTGTTCCCGTTATTTGAACAAAAAGCTTTGAAATCAAAGTATTTCCCATGAATTGTATAAATAAGCAGTATCCATCAGTTAACTGCATCAGGGCCCGGTACAGATGGTCTGGGTTCGAACAGGACTTCGTTTTTGAGGTCAGAAGCAACGGGGATATCGTTTTTATAACGACAGACATGTCAGGTTTTACGATTTGAACGTGTTATATGGCAAGCGCGCGAATTTCAAACGTAGGACCCAAATAAAGATGACTTGTTCACAGCGCACAAACAATCACATGACGCTGAATTTAGGCTATGTATATACAATATATTACTCCAATCCACATTATGTAAAAAGTTCTAAAAACTTATGTGTCCCAATACCCGTTCCCGAATTTGTTGGTTTTTAGACCAACACCAAACCAACTGGGTTGGTTCGGAGCATAAATATCGGAGAGTTCACATAAGTTTTGGACTTTTTTGATGTGGACAATTAGAACGTTCTAGATTCTATCATATAGCGAAGAGAGCGAATCAAACCATTGCCTCTCCTCTTTATAGTGTATACGTATTTATAGATATCGCCCTCCAAGCACATGCGGTGCCTTTTGAACTAGGTGGCGAGAAATGTATCACCAGATTGTTGAGGGACAGATTTAATTGGCCTAAGAGGCTTTCAACATTGCAAACACCTAACATGGTACCGCAATGATGGAGCCTTTAATCAATTCGGTATGATTTTTTGCTGCGTTGGGTGCCTCAAAATGCTCTTTTTTCGCTTCTTATTGTTACATTGATTGAATAAGGGTTCCTACTGACTTTTACGTCAAAAGGGATTTCGTAAATTTTCGCGAAGTCAAGGGGGATTGCGTTTCCAAAAATGCTCCTAACCAAAGCGTGCCAGGCTCTGAACCGCATGTTTTCAATCTGCAACTTGCAAGCTGGTAGTGGAATCAGTGTAGTTTTGGCCTGGCAGATACAGAAAGTGCAGCCGACATAGGGGATCTTCGGGATACTGTACAGCTGGATTGAACCGTGTACAGAAAGTGCAGTCGACATAGTGGATTTTCGGGATACTGTGCAGCTGAACTACGGTAACTATACCATGAACGAAGAGCAAGTAATGAAACAACTTATATCCTAATGGACAGTCCGATTTTTCTGGATTTTCCAATGATACTGAGCATAGTAACAAGCGCTTGTTAAGTCAGGGGCGGTGGCATCGATCTCCCATTTTAGAAGGGGGCGACCATTTTCAATAGAAAATGATTGCCCGCTTCTAAAACGGGATTGATGCATACCGCCCCAAGATACCTTTTCATTCAGCCTATTCGTGATTTCTTCGCGTTTATTTTGCCCCAAAGGCTGAACTCATGGTTGCAAGTGGTTTTTTGACATGCTGATTACGAATTAATTAGAGAAATTTTTTTCAGAAAATTTACTACCTTTTGAGAATTATTGCTTTATCATCCAATCTCTTTCTGATAAAATAATGAAAATGATCATATTTCTGCGGTCAGCAGATCACAAACGTATGATCTCAGACAAGAACTCTTTGATTAGTTTCTCAATTTACGATTATTGTAATACGAGCTAAACTTGTTCGCTCAATTTTTAGACTGGTGTCATATCATTTGCAATTTTACTTGTGATTACCGAAACATCTTTGAAAAATTTGACACTAATTCGCAGGGAATTAGCACATAAAAAGCTTTAAAAATGTCCATTTTTTCCAAACTTATTCACTGAAAAGCCCGAATATGGGTTTAGCATGGCGAGGAGGAACCGAGAACGTGAAAAACCGGAGAGCGAGATTCTGAAGTAACACTGACTTTGAACTTAGACATCTGTTATGGAGCGCAAGTATCCTACTCTTTTGAGATGCCGAAGTGAATTTAGGTTTGAATTTGAAAGGTTATTAAAATTCGTATGAATTAAAACCCTCACGCCAACCTAATATCACCGCTGATGAAATGAGCTCGTTTGTTTCGGACTTAAACTTATGGCCGCGCAAGTCTCCCCTCAAAATTGAAAATTTATCTGCATATATTATGTATTGGAAGGTGCAGACTGTACAGATGAGCACCAGTGGCGGATCAAGGGGATCCCCTCTCCTCTGAGAATGATCGCGAAATTTTTGAATTTACTTACGTGGGTTACAAAGTGACTCGGAGTGCGCGGCTAACGCCACGCACCTTTATTTGAAAAAATTTCTTGCCCCCCTCCACTTATCGGACGGATATCCTGGACCCCACTGATGAGCACCATTTTTGAGAAAGTCGCTTCCAATACTTACTTACTTAGATACTTAGATGGTCCGGCTTCACGTGACGTGCGGGCCCCAGCTCAGAAGTTTCCATTTCTCCCTGTCCCTCGCTTCTGACATCCACGATCTTCTTGGCTGAGGTCGGTGGCTGCGTCCACGAGTTCCAGGTGCAAAAATCGTATCCAGCTGATTTCTCAGTTGGTCAATCCGTTCCACCAACACGTTTGCCCATCTCGTCGGTGGTCCTCGGGGACGTTTGGTTTCGCGAGGAAGCGACTCAGATGTTCTTAGTGTCCATCTGTCGTCTGTCTTCTCATAAAGCGACCGGCCCATCGATGCTTTGCTTTCGCATCGTAATCCGCTGAGTCACGAAGACGGGACATTTTTCTCATAACGATTCGACATCAGCAACCGGGCGGACTACGCTACGTATAACTGGAATTTCAGCTTGATTAGCATCCTTTTATCGCCTAGGACTCCTGTAATGCTTTTCCATTTCAACCAAGCTGAGTCAATCCTGAAGGTGATCTCATCCTACAGCGTGCCATCTGCGGATATGAGACTTCTTAAGTGGGATGCTTCCGATCTGGATAGTCCCTGGCGTCTGAGCTTCCAGCTCAATATACACTGTCTTTGTACTGATAATCTTCAAACCGTGCAGCTCGAGATTCGTCTTCCACTTTTGCACATCCCGCTCTAATTCTTTTCTTTCTTTTGCCATTAGCAACACGTCGTCTGCGTATATCAGGGCCTATGGAGGTTTACGTATGAAGCTTCTCACTATCGCGTCCACGACCGTGATGAAGAGAAAGGGCTACAGCACGGGACCTCGTTAAACATCAGCGTTTATTTGGAAGCCTTCTGAAAGACCTGCTGCTGTCTGTACGTGGCTAGTGGCGTTTTTATATATTATTCTAATCCACTGCACGTACTCTTCTGGCACCATGTGCTTTCGTAACGACCACCACTCAGACAATCGGCGGGGGCAGGCGGGCACCGGAAAAATAGATTGCTAATTTCTCGCACCCCGCTCGCGGATTTTTTGAAAAGCAATCAGGACTTTTCGGAAGACCGCTTGCTGAGTTCTCGATTCCTCAGAGATTCAGCAATATATCTGCAAAAGATAAGAGCGAAAAAAAATCAACAGGTGGTCTCTCAAAAATCCGCTGTCTCAGCAAGCGGTCTTCCGAAAAGTCCTGATTGCTTTCCAAAAAATCCGCGAGCGAGGTGCGAGAAACCAGCAATCTATTTTTCCGGTGCCCGCCTGACCCCCGCGAATGTCTGAGCATATAACGTCATGTGGCACCTTATCAAACGCTCTTTCCAAGCTTGAGGTGCATGCAGTTCGCATCGTCTTTCCTTTCTTTCCATCATTATCCTTACAATGTGGACAGCATCTGTCGTGCTGTGTCCCTTCATGAATCCGCACTGGTTAGGGGCCAGGTCCACAATGCTTCGCAGTCGCGTTTCTACAATTCTTTCAAAGATTATCAGTGTGTGGCACATAAGTCGAATAGGCCGTACGTGGAACAGTCAGCTATGCCGCCTTTGTTCTTCCATATCGGTACCGTTGAACTTTTCTACCAGTCGCTTGGCATGTTTTCTGCATCTGCAATCTGATTTAGAAGTTGATTGAGCCAAGTCACTCCAGCTTGTCCGCATTCCTTCTAAAATTCCTTGAAGACATCGTCTGACCTGTCGCCTTGTCGTTTTTGTTTTCATTATGGCGAAGCGAACTTCTTTCTCTGGATGCTGGGTACTAGACCAAACACAGGATTGGCTTCTAGAGTAGATGCGTACTCAAGGCTCGCGGATGCCATTTCCTCCTGTTCTCCTTCTTTTTTTTAAATTTTTTATTATTTCCTAAGTACTTTGCCTTGTGCGTCCATACTGTATAAATGCTCCATATCTTTTGAGGCGATTGTTCTTCTTTTCGCATCGATAGATGTCACGTTCGCCTTCGCCGCTGTGCAGTTTCCTGGGCCGGTAGTAATCCCCCCGACCTGGCGGCAGGTCTCGTTGGCAGATCACTGGCACCTTCCCGTGAGGTGGCCAGAAATTAAAACCCCAAATTCAGGCCGTCCCAGACCTTTTTCCAAAAAATTTTCTCGATGAAGATGCCACTTTGACCCTATAGAAAAATCCATCGAAATTTGCGGTTTCAGAAATCCTCCTGTAGAAAAATATCTGGAGCGCAGGAGGAGCTGACGGCAACCTGCGGGCAGCTCGTCGAAATCCGCGAGATGGCAGCTGCCGGCAGGTCAGAGAGCACGAGAAATAGCGTGCTCTTTTGAGAGAGGAAGCTGCCGGCATCTCGACGTGCCCCTACCACGTCGAGGTGCTGGCACCTTTGCCTTTTCATCAAAGAACTATCATTTTTCTCATTATGTGAGTTTTTCTTTTTGAAACGACGATTTTTCCACAGAGAAAAAATCCAGTAAGGCCTTAGAATCATAAAGAACACCATCTTTTTTGGCAATCCCTTATAAATCTCGTTTGCACCGATTTCGCCCCTCTCTCGCTCATACCAATCAGCTGCTTTTTTTCAGGTCAAAGTCTCTTACACAATGTATCGATCCCTCTTACAGGCTGCCATTTACCAGCGCGATTCTCCTATTGCTGGTGCAAACGGCAATGGTTGACCGAATGGTCAAATGGTTAACATGGTGGCACTTCAAGTTGACGCATATAGGTTCGACCGCGCGCGAGGTAGCAATTCTGCGGCTGTCTGCGTCATCAAAATTTAATGTGCGAAATGATTGCGTGCTAAGGTTACATAAGATTATTGAAACCTACAATCACTCCGCGATGTCTGCCTACTTGTCGGCATCTTTGGTGCCACCAGGTAGGGTAGATTACTACCGGCCCTGTAAAATTTTTCAATACATGCTACTTTTGCCTTTTTAACACTCCTCTTTGCTGCAAGTTTCGCGTCTAGGTATACTGTATACGTACTGTATACTATATAAAGCAAAGATCTCATTTTGTTGAATAAATGGCAAGTTTTATACATGGAATAAAACTAGGGGCAAACAAATAAAGCAATATTTTGCAGAAGAGAAGGCATTGATCAAAAGTGGCTGCCCTCCGAAAGTTTTCTTATCAATTCCATAGTTTTGTAACTTCAACAGTAGATTTATTATTAGACCAGTGCATATGGATAGTAGAGCCAGTGCATCACCTCTGCTTCGCAGAGGCTCGCACTGGCTCTACTATCCATATGCCTCATTACTTTCCCATAATGATGGCATTGAAATTCACAGCGCAGTGGCCGACTACCACGAATAGGATGTAAACAAACTCATTTTAACAGCTTTTCATGTGAGATCGGTGATTTCGAGAGAATGGAACTTTTCGCCGAAGAACAAATGCAAATTTGAGTGGGTTCCTGGATTTTGTATGGTTTGATAGTTGCCATAAGGACAAAAGCCACCGTGAGCAACACTCCTGTGCAATAATCTTCTCAAATGCGCCAGTAGAACGTTTTTAAAATGACCATTTACGCAATCAATCCATTTTGGCATCATTTTCACAAAGTAGTAAATTTTTGCCCATTATCTGGGCTAGAGTCCAAGGCTTGCACATTTACTTGTCAAACACCTCAACGACTTCGCAAAAAGTGCTGACATGGACCCAATTTTGTGGGTTAGAAGCGAAGTGAACCCGTTTAACGCGCATTTTCTGTGAGTTCCACTCAACGAATCCGCTCATGCTTTTGCATGGTGGAGTTTTGTGCTGGTAGCATGTGCTGTGCAAAATTTGGGCCCAGGACGTTTGCTGGAACACGCTCCACGAATTTCGTAACAGACACACACACACACACAAAGTCGCGTAAACATTCTTAGCCCGTTATTATAAGTAACCAGTGCGTCACCTCTGCTTCGCAGAGGCTCGCAATGGCTCTACTATCCACATCCTTCCTCGTAGTCGCAAAATGATGGCTTTGGAACTTACCTCGCGATGCCGATCATCACGAATGAAATGCAAACAACTACTCATTCCAAAAGTTTTTCATGTAAGATCGGTGATTTTGAAAGGGCGAAAGTCTTCTCCAAAAGATTAAATGCGAATTTGAATCAGTTACTGGGGCTATAATGGCTTGATAGTCGCCATAAAGATGATGACAACCGAATTACATCTCTGAACAAAAATTTTCTCACATTCCCAGGTAAAACCTTGACAAATCAATCATCTACGCAATTATTCCTTTTTGGCGCCGATCTTGAATGAAAGTAAACCTTTTGCTTATTTTTCGGGCTGGAGTCCATGATTTGCGGATTTACTTGCTAAACGAAACCATGACCTTGAAAAAAGTACATTTACAGGCCCATTTTACGCGCGAAATGTTGCGTGGATCCGTTCGGCGGACTATTTCACAGGTTCCAGTAGTCGAATCGGCGTGTGCTTTTGCACATTTTACCTACATGCTGACAGGGTGCTACTATCAAAATTATAGCTCAAGACCTTTGCTGGAACTCGCTCTACGAATTTCGTGACAGACAGAGATTCACACACACACACACACACACACACACACACACACACACACACACACACACACACACACACACACACACACACACACACACACACACACACACACACACACACACACACACACACACACACACACACACACACACACACACACACACACACACACACACACACACACACACACACACACACACACACACACACACACACACACACACACACACACACACACACACACACACACACACACACACACACACACACACACACACACACACACACACACACACACACACACACACACACACACACACACACACACACACACACACACACACACACACACACACACACACACACACACACACACACACACACACACACACACACACACACACACACACACACACACACACACACACACACACACACACACACACACACACACACACACACACACACACACACAACACACACACACAACACACACACAACACACACACACAACACACACACAACACACACACACAACACACACACACAACACACACACACAACACACACACACACACACACACACACACACACACACACACACACACACACGTAAACAACCCTTAGCCCGTTCGTTATTATAAGTTACTAGTTGGCTTCCCCAGCCCGGGGTATTTTTCACAGATGAGGTAGATGGTTCCCAGCAAAACTACCGCACAGCAACCCCCCCCCGTTTTTTCATACCAATGACCTACCTTGCGGCGCCCACTTCGGTTCACTGTATCCTCGTGATCCTGAGGTAAAAATGAACTGCACCGCTCTCTTTTACATGACAATGAGAAAATGCTTGGCCAAACATGATAAGCCTTCCATTCCTTAGAAAAACGTAAACAAATCAATAAATCGATGGAAGGCCCTAACGAATCGTCGCAAAAAGTAGCCTATCATCTGCGCAGGGGTCGAAAACGTATGTGTGCAAAGTTTCAGCTGAATCGGTTGAGCGGCACGCGTTTCTATAACATAGCCTCCAAACTCACAATTTTGAGTTTTATGTATATACTAGCCGGCGGTCCCGGCTTCACTCGGGTCTCCAGTTTAGCTAAGAAGAAGTTACCCATACTTACGTTTTTGAGCTTCTTCTACGCAAAAAGGGCTTTGAAACGAAATGCCCGCATCTTTCCGACATTGAGATTAAAATGAGCTTTACCATCCTTTGACTACATGATCATGGCGAAATGATTGGTTTGAGCATGTCAAGCCTCATTTTCCCAGATGTAAGTCAACAAATCAACAAATCAATAGAAGGATCTAGTAAATCGCCGCGAAAAGTAGCCTATGTTCTGCGCCGGGGTCCAAAACATAAGTGTGCAAAGTTTCAGCTCATTTAGTCCACTCAGAAAGATTTGTATAAAAAACATACTTATTAACAGACAAACACACTTTGAGTTTTATATATATAGAGATAGATGATGATTGTTCTTTAGCAGCAGTGCGGCTTTTGCAAGGAAAACAGTCTGTTGCCATCTTTCAAATTGCTTCTTCTTCTCGGCATTCTTGCAAACAAAAATAAAAATATGAAATATCCTCTCCAGTAATATGAAACAGAAATCAAAGAACGCGTCAGCTAGATTGCTCCGCTGCTATGTAAGCCCATAACGTTGATTGAATAGAAGCCTGTCGCAAACGTCCCCAAACGTTGGGACAAGCTGCAGCGTGATGGTAAGGAGAAGAGGGATGTCGAAGCAGGACGAGAGTATCGCACACACAGGGTGCGCTCTGTTGCCGCAGTGTAGAAATAAGGAAGCGCATGCCAACTATGTTGAGATATGCAGGCATGTGGGGGCACTGCCCACTTGCCGGGGCATGCGGCACTGCCCACTTACCTTACTCAACTCCCACATCCCCTCTCAAAGGTTGCAAAATCGATAACATCGATAAAAATAATGGGTATTTTCACGAGCGATTATTTTGTAAGTGATCGAATGCCGCAAACCAAATAAGGGTATTTTATCATCCAAAGAGAAAATCAGCTTTATTTGTCTCGACGAGTAAATATTGCGCAATCAGCGATAACGAAAATTCCAGACATGTAGCAAATGATGAAAGGGCGTAGTTCAGCATAAGAGAGCAAAGTCTGAGGGAAAATGAGCAGGAAAAAGACATAAACGACCTCAAAAAAATATATGTGGCAATAAACATCAGCTCAGTCAACATCAACGTACTGCCGCTAGAATTATTCGCAAATTGCAAATGAGCTGACCTCATTTGAGGATGCCCACGCTCCAATTGATAATATTGATGTAAATTCCTAATAACATGATGACTCTGATTGAGACAGAAAAAACAGAACCCCAATTGTAAAGTAAGTTGAGGAAAATCACAATCAGCAGTTAACTAATGATCATCTATAGTCTGCTACTTTTCTATCCAGTCGTTCACAGCTACGTGGCGACGCCTCTTAGGCCCAAGGAATACTTCCCGCGATTCCGTCAAATTGCTGCATCTACGCGACGTTGCGAATTGCCAGATCTTTACAGATTTATCGCGAGCGGGCCAATGCATAGATGCTTAGCTTCTATGAGTTACTGCAAAAGCATAAAGTTTTGCCCAAGCAGAGCGCGTTTACTACCAATAAGAAAGAGTCGTTGCAATGCGAAATCGCGCAGCGACTGGAATTGCATGAGGTATGCCTTAGGCCTTACGCCTAATGCCCTTTGACTTACAAAGTTTTCCGGGATGAAAAGATGACAAAGGCCTATAGGACCGTTCGGCAACTTAAAATGACACACAAGGGAAGCGTGGATCCGCTAGCGGGTTGATTGCATAAAAGGACTGTGGAGGGGGTATCCATAAGGGTCATTGAAGGACGAAGACCTTGGATGCCGACAATCGCAAGAAGGGGAACGGGAGCTACTCTGCTTCATTACCCGTTCTTCACTTCCGTTCTCTTTCTCTCTCCTCCTTCTTTCCATCTGCTGAAGCAGACTTCGATTTCTGGACGTAGTTAGTACTTAAAACAATTTTACTCAATAATAACTGCTGCAGTCTACGGATGCTCCAAGAAGATCATCAGTGGCCGTATTCATCAACGAACCCAGTGGGTTCCGGAACCCACTAGGTAGGCTTAATCCACGAAACCGGTATCTACGAAGCTGGTGGGTTAGCGAACCCAGCAGTGCTTATAATGAATGTCGATCCTGGCCTGTGGGTTCGCAAAATTACGAAATCGCGAACCCACTGGGTTCATGAATACGGCCACAGGTGTGTCCATCAAAGAGCGGTCACCGTCCCAATCTGCGCATGTGATGTTGTCGATGTCAAGATTGAGTTCTTTCAGTCTCTTCTGAAAGGCCTCAAAGAGATCCCTTTCGTTTTTGTAAGCGATCTTAAATCGGGGTACGGCGAAGTAGACGTTGAAGGAAGCGGTGCGTTTTTTGGTCATGGTTGGATGTAGATGCAAGAAGGAGCGAGCCTTTATATGAAAGATCTGTGAGCGCGGAGCAATATGGCAAAATGTTGAACAGTGTTGCACATTTCTCTCCAAAAACCACGTAGAAAGCCACCAATAATGAAATATTTATTCAAGAGATAGAGTTGTTGATACCTTGTTAGTACATAAGCCTTCTGACAATGAGAAACTGCTAATGCGTCGAATTGATTTGACAATAAATTGTTTCCTGTACAGCTTTGCCCGATCATTCGGAGCTATCACTTTTTTGATTTGGCAAGGTTTGCAAGAGAGAAGATTTTATTGACAAAGTCAAGCAGTAAATAGATATGATTTGACAGAAATTTGGAGAATTCAATAGTTACAAATTCATTGTTTTTGGATTTTTTTCAGCGTTTCCCAGTATCAAACAAACATTTGTAAACTCTTCCAAACTTAGATTTCTCCTTTTTTTATGAGTGTGGGTCATGTCAATGTGTGTCGCGGTGGTTTTCCATGTGGTCGTGCAAAAATTGCCAACGTGCCTTTGCTCTCTTCACCCTCTCATCGCTAATATTAGGTTGTCAAGAAAATACCGTTTTTATTTGCTTGCTTTAACAAAGCAACCAGACTCAACCCAACAAAGGGTATGGGGTACTGTTCGATAGAGCAAAGCAAGCTCTACAAGATGGCACTCATTTCTTTGCGCCATGCTTGATCCACGGAGAGTTCGAACTCAAAATCTAACGATTTCCAAATGCTCAAAAAATTGAAAAAAATCAGATCTTCGTCCAAATAATTTATACGGACCTCCCACTCGCTCACATCAATGGTATCGATATCTGATATCCATATGTGCGATTGCCGTATTTTTTCCTTGACTAGAAACTGAGAAAACGAAAATTTCCCTGATCTCAAAGCAATGCTGAGCCGTTTTTGCATATGTAGTTCTATACTACAAGCCTAGGTAAGCATAACTGTAGGTTTTCAGCCTATTTCGAGCGGTACTTTTCGAGAAATGTCGATTTTAGCACTGAAACTGAAACGAAAAAATCCGAACTCGTTATTTTTCGAAAACTACCGCTTGGAATGGGCTGAAAATCTACACTTATACTTACCTAGGCTTGTAGTATAGAACTACATATGCAAAAACGGCTCAGCATTGCTTTGAGAAAACCAGGGAAATTTTCGTTTTCTCAGTTTCTACTCAAGGAAAAAATACGGCAATCGCACATATGGATATCAGATATCGATACCATTGATGTGAGCGAGTGGGAGGTCCGTAGAAATTATTTGGACGAAGATCTGATTTTTTTCAATTTTTTGGGCATTTGGAAATCGTTAGATTTTGAGTTCGAACTCTCCGTGGATCGAGCATGGCGCAAAGACATGAGTGCCATCTTGTAGAGCTTGCTTTGCTCTATCGGACAGTACCCCTTACCCTTTGTTGGGTTGAGTCTGGTTGCTTTGTTAAAGCAAGCAAATAAAAACGGACATTATTTTCTTGACAACCTAATAAAAGGCACACGTCAGCACATCAGTTTCCAGAGTTCATGTCCGATAAAGGCCCGCAGTAAATCCCCTGTCAGGGAATCTCTCCTGAGGCAGACACCTCAGCTGGGCATCCAGCAAGCTATCGATCTTGATGCTGACCGTATTGAGAGCAAGGATGAGCATCCTCAAAGAAGAAAGTCAATTCTGATCTGTTTGGGCAACGTATTGTTCAATTCTGTTTGTGCGGGCAAGGTCAAATGTGTGTGATTGCTATGCAACGGTGGGGCCGTGATTCGAGATTGGTCAGCGGAAATAATTTTGCTGCATCGGCGTAGTCATTGTTAGCCGCCAACATCAAAAAATCGATGATGACTGCTAACAGAATTTCCAGCAAATGAATAGACAAGATAAAATTTTGATATTCAAGCCCGATTTATTATGAAAAACCCAAGTTTTAACAAACTACAAAAACAGAAAGACAATGAGATAAACAAATAAATTTTTATTTAAAGCAGTTTACAACGAGACTAAGACAAACCCTGCGAAAAGCTATACCCGTTTTTCTGGCCAGTCCTCGCGGCTCCGCCGCACTGGTCGTCGGGCCGTTCATAATT
Source organism: Cylicocyclus nassatus (assembly GCA_958299035.1). Taxonomy (NCBI): domain Eukaryota; kingdom Metazoa; phylum Nematoda; class Chromadorea; order Rhabditida; family Strongylidae; genus Cylicocyclus; species Cylicocyclus nassatus. The sequence goes on from CATQJL010000112.1 coordinate 25,314,613, forward strand.
CATTCTAGCTCGGCTAATATGGACCTTGGCCATCCATTTATAGGGCTCCTCTTTGTCACTAAATCACATAAAATTTGATTGCCTGAGCCGGACAAAGATACACGGTAGGACTTCTTTTATTCACTGACACACAAGAAGAGACACATTAAAAAACAAAAATTGAAGCCACCAATACAGCAACTTCGAAAACCAAGTCCGACTTCAAAATTGGATGACGGCAAGATGCTACCCAAGTTGTTCACAAGAGAACATATTGATCTTGTTCTGCCTGGGAGACTTCCAAGGCTATGGACGGAGGGCAGCCTAACCTGCTACATCGCGCAAGTATCTTTTATGCTCACACACTAGGAGTGGCCGAGCCGCCGCCTTCATTTGACATAGGCCGCGGCTCAGGCGGAGTTTTTCTACACAGATTTTGGTCCGCTGCTCAGCCGCTGCAAGCTCCGCCCAATCCTTAAAGGCACCGTCCACCCAAAATGGAATGGTGAGATTTTGAGGCCTAACAGTGGTGGGCCCCCAAATGTATACTTGTCCAACTCGCGCTTAAAAGCTGCTTCTGAAGCGAGAGAATTGCCCGTCGGTCGGATGACAGTTTCGCCACGTTAACTCCTCCTTTTTGATTGCGCGTGACGTTCGTCCCGCCCATTCGTGCGCACTCAAGGAATCACCGTTTCGGAGAACTCGCCCTGCGAGTTCTGGGCCGGTAGTAATCTACCCTACCTGGTGGCATCATAGATGCCGGCAAGTTGGCACACTTCGCGGAAAGATGCCAACTCCGCCGGCAGCTCGCGGAGTGATTGTAGGTTTCAGTAATCTTGTATAATCTTAGTACGCACTTATTTCGCCCATCAAATTTTGATAACGTAGACAGCCGCAAAACTGCTGTCCCGCGCGCGGTTGAACCTAAGTTTGCTAACTTCAAGTGCTGCCACGTTACCCACTCGACCATTCGGTCAGTCCTTGCCGTTTGCATCAGCAATGTGAAGAACGCACTGGCAAATGGCCGCCTGTAAGAGGGATCGATACATTGCGCGAGAGACTTTGACCTGAAAGAACAGCTGATTGATATGAGCGAGAGAGGGACGAAATCGCTGCAAATAAGATTTAGAAGGGATTGCAAAAAAAGATGGTGTTGCTTATGGTTCTAAGGCATTGCTAGATTTTTTTTCTGTTAGAAAATCGTCGTTTTAAAAAAGAAAAACTCATATAATGAGAAAAATGAAGGTTTTTGGATGGAAAGTAGAATTTTTTGATGTTTTCGCCTGACGTAAATTGTGTAATATCGCCGCAATTCGCAATCTCACAGACGCCGTCGGCAAAGGTGCCACCACCTCGACGTGGTAGGGGCACGTCGAGATGCCGGCAGCTCCCTCTCTCCAAAGAGCACGCTATTTCCCGTGCTCTCTGACCTGCCGGCAGCTGCCATCTCGCGGATTCCGCCAACTTGCCGGCAGGTTGCCGGCAACTGACCTCGCGAAGTTGCCGGCAGCTCCTCCTGGAATTCCAGATATTTTACTAAAGGAGGAGTTTTGGAGCCGCAGATTTTTATGAACTTTTCTACAGAGTCGAGGCGGCAACTTTATCGAGAAAATTTTTTGAAAAAAGGCCTGGGACGGCCTAAATTTCGGTTCTTAGTTTCTGGCCACCTGCGGAAAGGTGCCAGCAACCTGCCGACGAGACCTGCCGCCAGGTCGGGGGGATTACTACCGGCCCTGGAAAAGGGGGTTTTTAAGGGTTTCGCGGATTCTCGATTTATATTCGGAATCAGGGGTACGAGAAGGCCCTGGGGGAAAAACATGGAAGTCGAAAGGGGTGGACGGTGCGTTTAGAGGCACCGTCCTCCCAGATTCTCAACTTCCAAATTTATGTCGTTTCAGGGCCTTCTCATGTCCTTGATTCCGGATATGAAGCCGAGAATCCGCGGAAACCCCGACAATCCTCGCTCCGGAGAACCCACAGGCCGGCTTTCCGGAACGGTGATTGGATGGGCGCGCACAAATGGGCGGGCATCGATGGGGGTCCTCGTTCATCTTCGTTATTCCGGAGCGATTTTCTCGCATCCGAAGCGACATTTTGCGCCGCGACTTGGGCATTGGCTTGATGACCCTACTATCATATGCTGCCAAAAGCTCAAAGCTCCCAATTTAGGGTGGACGGTGCCTTTAAGGGCTGCGGCTGAGCCGGTGAGCCCATTTCCTCCGCGGCTCTGCCGATGCAATGATAATGACAAGAACGAATGTCCGTGGGTCAGCAAAAACAAAACTGAACTGGTGTGGTTTACTACGGCCAAAGTGATGTTTGAGCGACGCAAATATATTTCGCGAAACTATTAGAAACGCCAGCGCTTGGAATGACTGTATTACCGCTTTGCTGTCAATGTTCAAAACAAAAAGCTTACAAATAAGAGCCACAAAATCTAATAAATACAAGGGAAAAAACTAATAAAATTAGTTGATTGGCTTGGAAAAGTAGAACTAAACTAAATTCGCAACTGTAAGGAAAGAAAGGAGAAGAACAAAGAGTTATTTCAGAGCTTTTGCATTCTGTTACTGGTAAGCACTAGATCTGCGTGTAAGAAACTTCTTTATCAAAAAGAGTATCCTATAAGAAACATATCAAAAAGAGTACCCAGCATGAAAATATGGAAAGGCGCTATATAATTTTTTATCGCCGTTTCAATATGTTGCATTTCTTTTGGCAACCTGACGAAGCAGATGCAAGCAACCTATTTTTGCGCATTGTGCAATAACTTCCAATGCTACAATGCGTTCGACGGGGCCAGCGCCGCATAGTGCAGACACACACCTGCGCGCGAGCGCTACCGTGGGCAGCAGCGTGCAGGGAAACTGCGGCGCAAAGCCGCGCGGTCCTTGATTTAGCTACCCTTCCTTCTTCGTTCTCAGCTTATTCGCTGTCCTGCGTCCAAATTTCTAAGCTTTTCCTGTCTAAATCTCTACTTCGGTGCTCTCTTTGAGATCTCTCAAAGTAGCACCGCGCGAATGAAAGACAAAATGGATGTTTGACGTCTTTCAAAGAAAATGTAATTTAGTCATTTTATTTGAGAATTGTGGGAACGACGTGTGCTCTTCCTCCTTGCAGCTAAAGGTTATGTCGTAAGATGTAATCGTGTATCGTGTAGGTTGTGAGAACAGTTTGAGTGAACAGCACGTTGGCGCTGTTCAGTCAAACCTAGACGATTAAAATTACGTCCTTTGGAGCACAAGTCGATATAATGAATCGTGACATCCGGAAACAACCTTCCGAAGAAGGTCTGGATGATGCGAAAGATGTCATGGAGAAAAACGCTCGAGAAATTGATACCTCCTTCCTTTGCTGCGAGGAAAATCATGTCCGGTGTCAAGATAGAGATAGAGACAGACCGCATATGAGCATAAAAGCAAGAAAATTGACAATCCGCTGCTGCAAAAACGGAAAAATTACGAGATACAGCAATAAAAACAAGGTCCGCGATGTTGTGCGCAGCATGTTCCCTGCACGCTGCGCCTACGGTAACGCTCGCGCGTAGATGTGTGACTGCACTACGCGGAGCTGGCCTCGTTAAACGCATTGTACATCGTTTCCTGCTTTTGCGATTACATATCATACGGCTATGAACGGTCTCGAAGCGCTCCGTGCTGCTCATGCTCGTACTCGAGCATCGTCATCAGCAAAGTCGAAGTTTGTTCGCATAAGGCTCTTCGAACACACTGTTCCGGACATCATCAATCACTACAGCACAATGACGAACTTTACAAAGCCCTTCAAGACAATTTGAAAGGAGTGAAGCCGACGTTTGCGGAAATGCGATAATTCGATCCATAAGCAAGCAACTGTCAAAAGCGTAGACGAGCTATTTGCGGAAATGACAACTCACCCGGAAAAGCAGTTGATGTGAAGCTATGGTATTTCAGCTGACTTCAAAGCAAAATTTAGGAGGAAGCAAAGCAAAAAGGATCTCAGACCTAAATCACCTTCATCTCCATCCATGGGTATATTCACAAATCCACATGTTCCCGTTATTGTGTTGTTCGTAGTTGCCTTCTCAGATAATCGCCGGGGGCAGGCGGTCCGCAAACTCGCGCTTTTCTGCAGGCGGTCAGCAGGATTTCGGGGCGTGGCCAAATCTTCAGCGGGCGGTATTTCCGTTTTCTGCAAGCGGGCATCAATACAAAATTTTCTGCAAGCGCTCGTCAAACAATCTCTTTCAGCGAGCGCTGGCCAAACTTTCAGCAGGCGCTCGGACTCTTTTTACGCGGTTTCGGGCATACGCCGAGAAAGGATGAGACTCTATGTGGCAGAGGTGCCATCGATGGTTTTATTACCCAAGTTTGGGGTACTTTCTTTCAGCGGAAAGTACCTGGGGGTTGCGCGGTCCTCCACAAAGGACCGTGCGGCTCCCAATAATTTTGCATGTTCTCGCGGAATGTCCGCGAGAATGCGGCCACTGTGCCGCAACTTATGTATAGAAAAAGCGCGGTAGATCTTCGAGCGTTCGTCCAAAAATTGGCCAAAATTATTCCAAATTTCTGCAAGCGGACCACAAAAACTCAGCGAACTATTTTTCCGGTGCCCGCTTGCTCCAAATTCGCATGGCCGCTTGCCCCCGGCGATTATCTGAGTTGTTGCATCTCAGTCAATCCGTTAAGCCAGACCTAAACTCACCAATTGCCGGCTAGTTCCAGCCGCTAGTGTAAGTGTCCATATTTTTGTGTAAATTGCGAGACTTATGGATATCTTATTGATCTTATTGACATCCGAGTATACGAATCATTTGTTTTCATATCATAACAAGTTGAAGCGCCAAAGCTTGTAATACATTTTTGACGCGAATGATCCTTCTACTATTTGCCGATTAATAATGCTTAACCAGCAGCTCCGGGCAAAAACTCGCTAGAAAATCCACCTACCGGAGGTTATCCGAAGAGCTGAATCCGAAAATCCACATTAGAAGGCGCGAAAACGGCGAGAACATACGTTTTCCAAAGCCATACAGTTTGCAATTCGACGGTCCCGGGTAGGGGACTATATGTCGCCGAAAAAGGGCGGTCCCCGCGGTCATTTGCGACAAATACGCGCCCTTGTACATGCGGGGTCATGCGTTCCTGCAGGGAATCCGCGCGGGACTCTTCCAAATTCGGCGACATATAGTCCTCCACCCGACGGTCCCCACCAAGGCAGAGACGCAGAGTCGTTGCGGGACCCTACATTTTATGTGGCGACATGCGTACTCTGCCGCATAGCTGGAATTCGGACAGCTCGCAGGACCCCGCCCCAAAGTGTAAGTTTCCCCACTTTCCGGTCGTTTTTCTTGCTTTAGGTCGAGTATTATGAAGTCGCACTTACGCGATGTTGTGTATGAGGGGGGGGGGCACTCTTGCATGGCACGAAATCTCAAAACCCTCATCTTGCCCGGACACTGTCTTTACCTTCTCTAACATATTGACTACCGCTGGACACACAAGGTCTGTCAAGGCGTAATTTAGCTAAAACGACGATTATATTGGGGCAAATTCAATTTGGGGGTTTTCTTTTGCACCAGTTTCAGAGACAAGCTCCATCTTCTCTCAGCCTCTCAAAGCTACTTTAACACGTTGACGACCGCGCCATTTTGGGCGAAACTCCCACTAACGTCCTTAGCGCATTTGGCCCGTGCATACGCGCGGGTGCACGAAAACATTATGTGGGAGTCTTTTTGTCACTTATTAGTAAAACATGCGAACTTTATTCAGACATACAGGTATATCACAGAGCCTTACCATGACTTACACAAATCAATGTTTTTGCATCGATTTTCCCTCCAATAATCCATGTAATGGCTATATCTGAGGAATCGCTCTTCGAGAAAAGCGTTGTAAAACCATATGTTTTTTGCCTGATACATCTTTGTTTGATTTCAAAACAGCTATACAGAGTTTTCACCTTCTCGAGAAAACGTAATTAGCATGTATTGATTACATCAAAAACGTACTGATTACCCAATTTTGCGTCCAAAACTTCTGAACAGCTGCCGCGATGCCCTGTGTTCTGTAAGACAATCAGGCCACTAATAGTATTACTGCATAGAAGTTACCTTAAAACTTTTCGTTTGCACCTAAAAAACTAGCGTACATATGCGCGGAGGCACGAAAATGCTAAACGGGAGTCAGGGCGTGCATACGTGCGGATACACAAGGTCGTCAACGTGTTAAGCACATGTAGGTGGCAATTAGCATGCTTTTTTGCAGAGTGTTGACTAGTTTGTAAATGGTCTTGGTCCCAATAAGCAGACAACTAAAAAAGTGCATGTTCGTCAATGTGTTAACTTCTTTTGTCTCGCCGATTCATCTTTGGTCGTGTAATAATTGCTTGGCCATCTCAAATAATTGATGTTTTTGAACGTTTCCATTTGCAGAACTCATTTTCTTTGTATTCGCCGTAAAAAACAATTTTATATATGTTATCTTCGTTTCGTCCCTTTATTTAGACGGAGTTTTGAGATCTAGACCCTCTCTGGGGCTCTTCGTAAGGAGAGAGGGTCTAGTTCAATTTTCCAAAAGGGAATTTTTTTCAAAAATCGTGAAACTCATCTTCTATACTTCGATTGTCGTCCAATTCTTCCTTTTTGTCGTATGATCTTCTGTGCTGCAAAGTAAGAATAAACTTGTCTTAATTTGTTCACTTCATTAAAGTCGAGAAGTGAATTGCCTCACATACTTGCCATTTTAGCTAAATTACGCCCTGGAACATGTGTGTCAAGCGGTCATCAATGTCTTAAAAGTTAAGCTGCTGGTTAAGCAATGTTAATCAGCAAATAGTAGAAAGATCATTCGCGTCAAAAATGTATCACAAGCTTTGGCGCTTCATCTTGTTATGATATGAAAACAAATGATTCGTATACTTGGATGTCAGCAAGTTTAATAAGATATCCATAATCTCGCAATTTACACGAAAATATGTGCACTTATAGCGGCTGGAACTAGCCGCCAATTGGTGAATTTAGGTCTGGCTTAATGGATTGACTGAGATGCAATAAGGCAACTACGAACAACACAATAACGGGAACATGTGGATTTGGAATTTACCCATGGATGGAGATGAAGGTGATTTAGGTCTGAGATTCTTTTTGCTTTGCTTCCTCCTAGGCTCCAACTTTTTCTCCTCTTTCTGACAAACTTCTTTTTTTATGATATACAAAGATAAAATCATTATAGTTCTTCCAGACTCGTCACAGTCACGCAGAATATTCAGAACTTGATATTGAGCCACTAAACCCTCAGTACTTGCCAAAATTGAGGCCGAGTGATGAGCTGTTTTTGGAAGCTTTGAATTCCGAAGGTTTATCATTGTCTGAAGCGATTGTGTAGCTCAGCATGCCAGGGTAACATGCAAACAAACCTTTTATTATTTTTAGGATACCGAACTGTCAATTTATTTTCAGTTTTCTAAAAGTTATTGAATTTCGTTTGAATTAAGAACTCTTGCGCCCCCTTAATATTAGGACGGTCTGAAAATTCATGCCGTTTTTCAGACCTATGCTCAAACCACTTAGAATTATGATAAACACACGCTTTACACTTTATTCGATCAGAAATTCGTCTTCTTCTAATGGTTATGTCTTTGTTCGGATTCCCTTGGCGTTCTTTTAAATCCGTCATAATCTTCAGCCCATGCTTTTTACCTGGAGTTTGGCAATTTTTTGATATTTCCATTCAACTTTTGGAATAGCTTTGACAACAGCTGGATAGAATAAAATGCAATACAATGATCTATTTGGTCTCTTCTGCTAGCTTTTCAGTATTTCCTAGAGTATCCTTCAAAAGGCCTTTACTTTTGCGATGTCGTAGATACGTAATCGCTTCAGACACTAATAAACCTTCGAGATTTAAAGCTTCCAGAAACAGCTCATCACTCGGCCTAATTTTGGCAAGAACTGAGCGTTTAGCTTCTCAAAATCGAGTTCTGAATATTCTGCGTAACCCTGTGAGTCTGGAAGAACTATAATGATTTTATCCTTGTTTATCATAAGAAGAAGGAAAAAAGTTGGCAGACAGAGGAGAAAAAGCTGCATCGAATGACACCCTGCTTTGCCCTTCACTTATTATTTTGTTATTGGGGTGCCAAAATATGAAATTTGACAGAAATATACTTTCAAGAAGCCAGCTCTAGAGATACTAAGAAATAAAGCACCGCGTTTTGTTTATTTTATCCAATCAAAGCTAGTTCAAAAGTTGAAAATGGAAATTTCAAAAAATAGCCAAATTCAGGTGTAAAAGGCATGGGTGAAGATTCTGCCGGATTTGAAAAACGGACATCAAGGGAATCTGAACGCCATAACCGTTAGAAAGAGGACGAATTCTGCATTGAGCACTATCCAGAGCGTTTTCCTATTATTATTCTAAGTGGTTTGAGCATGGATCTGAAAAACGGCACGAGCTTTAAGATCGACCTAATATATACATCTGTTCTATTCACAAGCTGCAAATTGTCTCTTTTATTTCAGAAAAAAACGCGCTTGCACACCAACCACACTCGACTGCATCTATGCATCATGAAGGAGAAGACGACGAAGAAGAATGAAAAAGAACTTTGAAGATCAAGATTTCATCGCGCATCTGCTTTAACTCTTCACGTTTATTTAATATTTTTTCTCATTATCGCCAAGCTGACCAAAAGAAATGCAACAGTTCCATAGCTACTCTTGTGTTCATGCATGTTTAATTTTACCCTCCTACTACTTGAAGAACTACACTCACCTGATTAACATTGTGCCTGTAAAAACTTTTCAAGAGACATTTGAATACGGTAATCTAAATATAAATAAAACTCAATCTCTGTAAATTTGTTCGTATGTAAATATGTGGCTTATAGAATCTTCTGTTTGTGAACCGATGAGGCTGAAATTTGCTCCCTTAAAAATGAGGCCAGGCGCAGAAGATAGGCTACTTTTCGCGACGATTCACTGGGTCCTTCCTCGATTTATTGATTTGTTTACTTACATGTAGGAAAATGAAAGCTATATCATTCATTTCTCCAAGTTAAAGGCAGTGGATCGGCAAAATCCAACAACTCGGGATTTTAACGCGGTAGGTTCCTTATCGCCCAACTATGAAAACAGTGCAATCCCGGTTGCACAGCATGGTTTCCCTGCCGAGAAAATCGCTTTCAAACTTACACGCGCAGGCCAATCTTACACGCATCCGGACGAGTTGGCAATTTCCTTCTCACCATTGGAGGCTGCCCGCCGCAAAGCTATAACCATTGGGTCCTGCCACGATTTAGCGTAATCGGCCTTGCTCCACTCGTCCAATATCAAAGGGAAGGGCATTAAAAAACGCTCATTCGCCGTTTTCAAGCTTTCAAAAGTGGATTTGCGGGATCAGCGTATTGAAAAACCCCAGATAAGCGCAAATTTGACTAGGTTGAGATTTGCCGAGCCACTGCCTTTAAGTAGTAAGGGGCGGCATCATTTACATTTTGCGGTGAGGAGGATGCGGTGTCACGAAGCGAGCCGGTCAAGAAGGATAATTTCACTACACGTGTGCTGGAACTAACTTGGTGAAGCATGAGAGGAAGAGAAAATATGATCTGAAGGAAGTGGAGGAATGGTAAGCAAACATCTTGAAGCAGCGGGGCCATTTTGAACCCTTGACCCGGGCGCTCAGGTAATCGCCGGGGGCAGGCGGTCCGCAAACTCGCGCTTTTCTGCAGGCGGTCAGCAGAATTTTGGGGCGTGGCCAAATCTTCAGCGGGCGGCACTTTCTTTACGGTCGCATATTCTGCCAGCGGGCAGCAATACAGCATTTTTTGCAAGCGCTCGGCAAATAATTTCTTTCAGCGAGCGCTGGCCAAACTTTCAGCAAGCGCTCGGACTCTTTTAAGGCATTTTCGGGCGTACGTCGAGCGCAGGTAAGACTCCTCAGACAATCGCTGGGGGCAGGCGGGCACCGGAAAAATAGATTGCTGATCTCTCGCACCCCGCTCGCGGATTTTTTGGAAAGCAATCAGGACTTTTCGGAAGACCGCTTGCTGAGTCAGCCGATTTTTGAAAGACCGCCTGTTGAATTTTTTTCGCTCTTATCTTTTGCAGATATATTGCTGAATCTCTGAGAAATCGAGAATTCAGCAAGCGGTCTTCCGAAAAGTCCTGGTTGCTTTACAAAAAATCCGCGAGCGGGGTGCGAGAGATCAGCAACCTATTTTTCCGGTGCCCGCCTGCCCCCGGCGATTGTCTGAGTCTGTGTGGCAGAGGTGTCACCCTCAGATAATCGCCGGGGGCAGGCGGTCCGCAAACTCGCGCTTTTCTGCAGGCGGTCAGCAGGATTTCGGGGCGTGGCCAAATCTTCAGCGGGCGGTATTTCCGTTTTCTGCAAGCGGGCATCAATACAAAATTTTCTGCAAGCGCTCGTCAAACAATCTCTTTCAGCGAGCGCTGGCCAAACTTTCAGCAGGCGCTCGGACTCTTTTTACGCGGTTTCGGGCATACGCCGAGAAAAGATGAGACTCTATGTGGCAGAGGTGCCATCGATGGTTTTATTACCCAAGTTTGGGGTACTTTCTTTCAGCGGAAAGTACCTGGGGGTTGCGCGGTCCTCCACAAAGGACCGTGCGGCTCCCAATAATTTTGCATGTTCTCGCGGAATGTCCGCGAGAATGCGGCCACTGTGCCGCAACTTATGTATAGAAAAAGCGCGGTAGATCTTCGAGCGTTCGTCTAAAAATTGGCCAAAATTATTCCAAATTTCTGCAAGCGGACCACAAAAACTCAGCGAACTATTTTTCCGGTGCCCGCTTGCTCCAAATTCGCATGGCCGCTTGCCCCCGGCGATTATCTGAGCCGTTGGTTTAATTACTCAAGTTTGAGGTACTTTCTCCCAGCGGAAAGTACTTGGGGGTTGCGCGGTCCTCCACAAAGGACCGTGCGGCCCTCGAAATTTTTGCATATTTTCGCGGAAAGTCCGCGAGAATGCGGCCACTGCGCCGCAGCTAATCCATAAAGAAACCGCGATTGTTCTTCAAGCATTCGTCTTTGATTTCGCCAACTTTCTTCCAAATTTCTGCAAGCGGGCCGCAAAAAATCAACGAACTATTTTTCCGGTGCGCGCTTGCTCAAAATTCGCATGGCCGCCTGCCCCCCGCGGTTATCTGAGCGGGACCGCGGACCGCAGCTAGTTACGTATAAACTCGAAAACATCGGTATGAAATGCATTCTAAAAATTCTCAATAGAGTAGTCATGAGCGCAACTTGCGCCGTATTTGAATATCACAACATCACTGAGTCTCGCGCTAAAGCTCAGCTTTTCTTCCGGTCTGCATGAATGCGGGAGAATAATTTGTCTCGAGCAGTATTCTCCCGATCTAAAAGCCGGTGTCCAAAATTTCTCGCGACGGGTTTGATTAACTTCTACAGTGTTTCTGTTGCTACATAAGTTTCCATGTTGCGAGTTAACCACCAATGTCTGAGTTGAAAACTTCTTTAATGAGGTCAGTTTTCTCACAATTTCAGAATAAAGGAGAAAGATCGCAGATTCGCTCTATACTGCCAATCTAAGAAAGCAGCTTTACAGAATGACACCTGAAGGTCGACAAAAGACGTTATAGTAGGAGAGTTCTCGGAGATCAAACAGTGTGCAAATTTTTTGTGGCACCCATATACATGCATATACGTATACATTCATATTTTCAGTCATGTGTTTGTTTTCAAAGCCGACATACGTCAATACGAGCTTGATGCAGCCCGCCTAAGGCCTCGGGCAGAGTTCACGCGATTTGATCGTCGCGATTCGGTTGCTACAATTAAGTATTATGAGTTCATTGCATGCCGGTCTTCTTGTATTTCTGTTATGATAATTAGTCACGATTAGTCGTTTGGATAACTATTACAACCGAAATGCAAGAAGATCGGCATGCAATGAACTCGTAACATTTGTCTGTAGCGATTGAATCGCGACGATCAAATCGCGTGAACTCAGCCCGAAGCCTAAGGCCCCGGACAGACTTCATGCGATTTGATCGTCGCGACTCAATTGCCGACATTTCCATTCATTTTCATTTCACATTCATAAATTTCGGGCTGGAAAAGTATCACAACCGAAATGCAAGTTGATCGGCATGGAATGATGTTGTAACAGTTGTCTCGTCGCGATTCAGTCGCGACGATCAAATCGCGTGAAGTCTGTCAGGGGCCTAACGCTTGATGCACAAAGTGAGACAAGAGCGTTAGGCCTCTCCAATTTTCAGACTCCAATTTTCATACTTCTGATGTAACTCGTTCTTCTCATTTCCGAAAAAAAAAAGAACGACCCTTTAAGGAACGACCAACGGAAAACCGAATTCTAGAATTCGCCTGAGGAGAGTGATTCTGCTTTTCTGTTGTTTTTTTTTGCTCGGTGATGTAAAATTTTGTTGCTGTATTCTGTTGTTGAGAGTTTTGTTATGTTTTGTTCTGGAGTTTTGTTGTAAAGTCAACCTGTAGGTGAATGCATCTGTGTGATTTAGTCTCTGTTGTTTGCTCAGTATAGAATGTATCCCGGAAACTTCAATACTCAAGAGTGCTCTACGGCTAGATTTAAGCTTCATTCATGGTTGTTTCGGGACTCCTGCATTCAACTGACTCTTTATCTGCGTTCGACCGGAAATTATGCTGTAGGTAAATCCCGAACCAAACGCATCTTTCAACTGCTCGAGCGGCGTTTCTCCGGCAGCTTTGTCCCGAACCTATGTCCGGATTGTCCCGACAATAACGGTGTTGCATGTTTTCAATGAGTAGGACACCGTTTCACCTGCGGTCGTCAACGGCGAATGTCTGAGCAACCTAAAGGCGTAAAAAACGGACATCTTATGGAAATTTCTAAATCTTTGCACCGGGAGTTTGAAGAAAAACTGATTCAAGGAGTACCTGGGCAGTACTTTTTTCGTCTTTTTTGTCAAATAAATTTCACAACTATGAAAGCAAAATAAGAGACAGGATTTACCCAGAACACGATAGCAAATTGACGAGTACGCCCAAAATGAAACAACCGCTGAATTCTATCATACCGAACAATTTTGCTTTGGGAACTGCTTTTCATTTTTTGTGGTTTGTCTGTGAAGGTGGCGTTCAATGCAGCAAATTACAGTTCTGTGGCCAAACTCCTTGCCAATTTGGCCACTTTCAATTTTTTGGTTAAATCATGAGCAGAAACCTGTAGCACATTTCTTTTGATTCCATGGTTTGCAAAAAAAACATTTGACCTTTATTCAGACTTTTGCGGTTACTTGCACGATGGCCATGCGTTTTGCAAGCAGGCGAGCAGTGGAATTCGCTGATTTTTTGCGGTCGCTTAAAGGCAGTGTCCGGGCAAAAAGTCGATTTTGAGATTTTGTGCTTACCCGGGCCTATTCACTATGCTGTATCCGAAAATCCACATTGAAAGCGCAAAACCGGCAAAAAAGAGCTCTAACACGGGAGGGAAGTTAGCAGGTGGGAGGGGTCCTCCCCACGGTGAATTTCGCAGTCCCAGCTTCTGGAGCGATCTTCCCAATTTCTCTAGCGCCCTGAGATATCCACCGCCAGGTTCGAATGCATGACTTAAAATCGGAACCGAGAAGATCGCTCTAGAAGCTGGGAGCGTGAATACACATGGGGGAGGACCCCGCTCATCTGCTAATTTCCCTCCCGTGTTAAAGCCGTTTTTCGTCTTTTTCGCGCTCTCCAATGTGCATTTTCGGATTCAGCGTAGCAGATAGGCCCGGGTGAACAAAAAATCTCAAGATCGAGTTTTTGCCCGGACACTGCCTTTAAAGATATTTAGAAGAACGTTGGACACTTTTCAGAGAAGCATTCGAAACGCAGTCGCTGCTTTTCATAAAATATTCGAGCTCCCGCGAGGTTATGCAAAAATGTAGAGAGCCGCTCGTCCTTTGTCAAGGACCGCACAGCCCATAAGTACCTTTTTCTAACAAAGTTGAGACAAAGTACCGCAAACTCAGGAAAGAAGATTGCGAGAAACCTTTCGTATGACTTCATCGTGCACTTTCCGTTGCCACTCATTTGAGGAAAATCTGAGCAAACCCCTCCGTCAAAGAATAAAGATTGAGAGGAAGTTTTTGAGTAACTACTGTTAAGAATGGTGATGGTAGTACCTTTGTTATTTTTGTGTTTCTACCTACCTTGGTGATCCCAGAATTTCCGTCTTGGTGGAGGGGGGGGGGCTGCAAAAAATTTTTTTCAGAAGAAGGTGCGTGGGATTAGAAACGCATTCCGAAGAATTTTTGGGGTGCTTTTTGAGAATTTTGCTGGCCGCCCTCGAAAACAATTTTTTTACAAAATTAATTTTGAATTTGAAATAATTATTTGCGTTATTTACAAGATAAGCTATTCAGTTGCACATTTTTATAACCAATGTATGTAAATTTTAAAAACTTCGTCCATTCTTCGGGCCCTTTCCTCCTCCTTCGGTCCGTCACTACTACTTTCCTTGTGTTGATTGAACATTTCTATGAAAAGTCATGATTTTCGAGCATGAAATACAAAGGGGCATTTTTGCTTTATTTTGGCACTTTTCTCGTAAATATGTACTTTTGATAGAGACGTTTAATTGGCACAAGCTTTGCACATTTAGAAATGGCAGGTAATAGAATTCACCAACTGCTCCGATTCTTATTGCAAGTTTCGGATTTTCTATAAGCCTGCGAAAAAAATTCAAAATTTGAGTAATTTTCACCGATCCTGTCTATGCAATAGATGACCATTAGCAACCCGCCAGGATCTCTCTATAAAGAGCATGATTCAATCTTTCATCAAATAGAAAAGCAGTCAAGTCGGCTGAAAAAATCAGAAGGCGAGCAAACTCAGACGACCGGAGGACTTGTTGATATGTACAGTTTCCAAAACTTTTGATGCTTTCTGAAAGCCGTGGGACATGTCTAAAATTTGAGACTGTTCCAGGTAAATGAGCGATAAAGAGAAAATTTTTTCTCATAGGTTCTCTGTTCATAAAAGGCCGAATAAAGTATACATATCAAACCTGTTTTGGCAAAGAAAGCTCTGAGAAAATTTTTTATTGAAAATATGCGTAGAACAAATTATCTACAAAGTATTTAATTCCATCGAAAACAATTCAGGACGGAGAATGAGTAAAGTGAATAAGTTTGGATGTTATCCGCGTAGTGAATATTTCTTTCCCGAGTATTTTGTTTGCTGCACCGCGTACCTGCAAACGATTTATTCATAGAATCATTAATTTCGTTTTGCAAACGATGAGAAGCCTTTGCAAATTTCTTGCGAAACCTGTTTCACAGTGTCAACTTAATTTTCATGACGTTAACACTACATCTTTCAAAATCATATCAAGTTACAGGCTCACGAAATTAGGAAAATTACGAAAATCCTTCTTTATTTGCAGACTTTTGTTTTAGCCTTCCGAAAAAACCTTATAAAGCCGCTCTTGAGTCCTATTGATTCCTCCGTCATGATAATAGTATATACCTTGATTCAACTGGCTTGGAGGCTGGAATGTGGGGTTTCGTGACCTAATTACTCAGACAATCGGTGCCGTAGTCGCGGCGGACAGTCGAAATCTGGCAGAGCCGCGGCGGACCCAATTGACCAATGAGAGCGGGGCGAGGGGGCGGTCCCTTCTTGTAGGTCACGGTGGCGTCACAAGCAGGCGAGGGACCCTTCTCCGGATCTGCTCCGGAGGTACGCCATCTCTGCTCCGGAGGTACGCCAGATTTGGGAAAGCCCTGGAGCAGAGATTTGCCCGCCGCGAGTACGCCAGATTTGGGACACCTCCGGAGCAGAAAATGGCAGGGCTCCGGAGCACAAATGGGAGGTCTCCGGAGCACAAAATGGGGGGGGGGGTCTCCGGAGCACAAAATGGGAGGGCTCCGGAGCACAAATGGGAGGTCTCCGGAGCATAAATGGGAGGTTTCCGGAGCACAAATGGGAGGGCTCCGGAGCACGAGTGGCAATCCCCAGCTGGGGAAACCCCGCGTCTCGGCCATTTCTGCTCCGGAGGTATGCCGTCGACTGTCTGAGTAAGGCTAGGTAATGATCAGAAAACGCGCGCGAGAGAGCCGCAAACTGCGTAGCGGGCTCGAGCGGCCTTAATTAGGTCACAAAGCCCCGCCCTAGAGTCGCCAGGCCAGTTGAATCAAAGGTCGGCAGTGACCTTACCTCTGTGTTCATGGTTAGGTAAATAATGGAGTTGACACCGCAGCTTGCCACTAGCGATATCAAAGTAAACGAATATATCTCTTCATACGGAACATCCAATGCTGTACGTAGGACCAATGTTAGCCATACGAAAGTGTATGTGAGAAACATTAGAAGGAATTGCAAACAGCATCTAAGTATCACATAGAAAATTTAGAGGTCAACACAATTCTATTGCCTAGTAGATTTGTCAATAGTGTGCTTGCGGTCCGAGATAGTGCGGTGAAATTTGCGCGTGAGCAAATAATCACGCATGAAATGTCGGCCACGTGCGTGGGCAAATTACCGGCATCACCGGCGTGGCCACTTGCTCACGCGCAGATTTTAACGCACAATTTCGGCACCGCAGGCACACTATATCATGCAAAAAACCTACTAAACTGTGGATCTGGGAGGCCCGCACTTACCTCATTTCTCGTCGCTTACAGGTTTGAGCATTTTCCGAGGCACCTCTGTGTATATAAATAAATAGCTAAAATCATAGTAATTATTTTTTACTCTTCAAAAAAAGCATCGACGCACCATACTGTACGATATCATGCAGTAGAACGAGGTACCTATGTCAAGCGGTATGTCAACGATTAACACAGAAAAATTGATAGGATTTGCTGGATCTTTGAGATATTCGTAAGAGTAGATAAGTGGATTCGGGATAATTCTGAAATGTGCGGATGAGTGAAAAAGGAGTGCGAACCATCTCGGAACCTCATGTATCCTCGAGTCGTTTTTGTAAATTGAAATGTGAGTATGCATACGCAAGCAACCGACGACATTGTTACTTGTAACTTCCCGGTAAGACCTTTTCCAGCGTAACAACACAAATATGTACTACTCACTAATAACCTTGGAAAACCTGGCTTGGCGGCTGAAAGGCGGGATTTGTGACCTAACTAGGGTCGCTCGCTCCCGCTACGCAGTCTGCGTCCCTCCCGCGCGTGTGTGTGCTCTGATCATTACCTAGCCTTAATTAGGTCACAAAGCTCCGCCTTCCAGCCACATACCTAGTCAGATTGGAAAACACAGCAATCAAGGAAAAATTACTGATTTTGAGCATCCAATCTTACAAGTCGTCAGATAGCGCGTAGGGTGTGAATTATTTATGTTGAATTACAAATGACCCCAGGATATGTAAATTTTTCATGCTGCTCACCTGCAACATGGCGAAAGTAATTGTGAAAACATTACTAGTACCGTAGCCAGGAGGCAAGCGAAAATGACCAGCATTAAACTTCGTCTTTTGGTCATGTCAAAACTCAACGGAAAACAAATGACAGGAAGCCTGAAAAACTAGAGCTTCCAGATCCTTTACATAAGAAACGCCTTTGCTCGCGAAAGGGCATCCAACTGACAAGGACTAGACTCAATTTTTTATTTACCAATGGAAAACAGTAGTCTCTCACTGAATTTCTAAGCTATTTAGTCTCTTTCGTAATTAGTTAATTTTGTTGCACTTGAAAGAAAAATCCTTCATAAGTTTCTCAAATGATTTTTCATTGATTTAAAATTACGTGGTGAGTTGTAGCTTTTCGATGTAAACATGAAAAACCAAAAATCATTATCAAAATTGCATCAAAACCATTTTTTGAAGCTTGTTACTTAAAACAAATTTACAGCTTTCTATATTCTATGATTAGCACTGATCTCTTGCAAGTCCACAAAAAGTCTAAGGCCTAAGGCATACCTAAGGCGATTTCAGTCGCCGCGCGATCTGGCAATTTGCCAGATCTCTTCATATTCAATACTGGTAGACCCAAATGCATAGCATGTATAACTTTTGAAGTTTGATGAAATGCACTATCTTCCGTACATTCAGAAACCCCTTACGTTGAGTTATGAACGATTAGAGCGTTGCCAAATCGCGCAGCGACAAGAATCGCGTGAGGTATACCTTAGGCCTAAGAAGATGTAAAAGAAGAACGTGAAATTATTTTTTGATGGAGGAAACATGGAGGTCATTTCCGTTACGGATTTGTTTCACTGTAACTCATATCTGTGAAAGAAAAAATAATGTGGATGTGCCTTTGTTTCCTCCTCATATCCTTACAGGAGACTTCGCCGAAATATCCACAATTATCCAAGAAAAAAGATAGTGCAGCAGAAATTATGTCACGACCTAGTACTAGGGTGAGACGAGTTCACACTTAGGGCCTTCTTTTTGAGAAGTACGCAATGCTCACAGTTGCTTTCTTAGGGAGTGTTCAAATTGTAACATTTTTAAATGGGCTGTGAATTACTATTACCAGGTGAGAGGACTTGCGATAGGTAAAAGACTTGCTCCGGTCCTCGCAGTATGCTTCATGAGCAAGATTGAGGAACCAGTAATAGCACGCCTACCACTAATGTACTGCTGGTACATCGATGATTGCTGTGTCATAACTTCAACACAGTCCGAAATGGACGAGTGTTTCAATATCCTGAACCAGCAATCGCGGTACATTAAGCTTACGCGAGAAGCCCCTCGCGGTAGTTGGCTTTCCTATCTGAACACCCAGATACACTCTCAGAATATCGCCGGGGGCAGGCGGGCACCGGAAAAATAGATGGCTGATTTCTCGCACCCCGCTCGCGGATTTTTTAAAAAGCAATCAGAATTTTTCGGAACGCCGCTTGCTGAGTTCTCGATTCCTCAGAGATTCAGCAATATATCTGCAAAAAATAAGAGCGAAAAAAAGACTCAACAGGCGGTCTCAAAAAAGCGCTGACCATTCTCCTGGAATTTGCGAGTGGAATGCGAGATTTCAGCAACGCGTATTTTCCGGTGCCCGCCTGCCCCCGGCGATTGTCTGAGACTATCTGACAATACCATTCAAGTTAAATGGTATCGAAAGGAAAGCTCAAAGAATATTCTAATACACGCCACGTCAGCTCACCCCACAGCACTCAAACACGCCATAATACGTAACATGTATAGAATTGCTGTAGTAGTATGCACGAGCAAGAGCGAGCGACTCGAATCACGAGAATTGGCTACGAAAATTGCCCTCGGTAATGGTTACAGCACAGCCACACGATCACGATTAAGAAAATTTAATAAAGGTCAAAGTGGCAATGGGCAGCGTAGTGACACCAACTTTCGCTATGCATACCCTTCATTTGCGATAAAATCAGCAGAGCAATTAGACAGTGCATTCTTCGAGCCCAATTGCAAAACGATGTCAGATTAGTTGATATACCCAGTGACAACATCAAAAAGCGGTTGATTAGAAACGGACGCTACGATATCGAAAGGAAAGCTCAAAGAATATTCTAATACACGCCACGTCAGCTCACCCCACAGCACTCAAACACGTATATCAAAGGACTGCATTGTTTGCCCTTACGGAAAAGCAGGGGATTGTGCCAAATCGAGAGTTATATACAATTAAAATGTTTAAATTGCGGAGCATTATACATAGGCGAAACGGGTAGACCTTTGAGCGCTAGGATTGAAGAACATTTGGCTAGCATGAAGCGAGGAACTCTAGCATCACTTTTAGGTAAACATATGAAGCACACGATGGCACCTTATTCGACGTAAAATGTACTACATTGGCTCTTGAGAATGAGATTTGCGCGCGAAAAACAGTTGAAGCAGCATGGATATCTTCCAAGAATCCTGCTATGATTAGTAAAAATGAATGTATTGCCATTACGAGTGATCTCTTGCCCCTGCTATCATTATGCAAGCTCACAACCGCCCATCTTATATATAAAGCTGAATGTCTGTTTGTATGTATGTATGTCTGTCTGTCTGTATGTATGTCTGTCTGTCTGTACGTATGTTCCGAATAGAAAATTCCATTTCTGAACCGATCCGGACCAAACTTGGCACACATACACTTCGGGCCCCGGCGCGTGTCATAGGCTACTTTTCGTCATCGATCGAAATCGATTTTATCGATTTTTTGCAAAATTTGAGCTACGGGGCTGGGAGTTGGCACAGGGGGGTAAGTGAGCATGGGGATTCCGAATACAATATTAGTTTTTAAAATCGTGCATTACTTTTATCGATTTTATCGATTTTTTGCAAAATTTGAGCTAGGGGCTGGAATTTGGCAGAGGGGTGTAATCGAGCATGCTGATCATCCCCACGGGGCGGGGTCTTCCCCACTGCGAATTCACGCTTCCAGCTTCCAGAGCAATTTTCTCGAATCCGTTAGCCGCCCTGACATCACCACCGATCAAGTGCAATTAAATGACTTGAAACCGGAATCAAAAAGATCGCCCCCGAAGCTGGGAGCGTGAATTCACCGTGGGGAAGACCCCGCCCACTTGCTGATTTCTCTCCAGTATTAGAGCCCTTTTTCGTCGTTTTCGCGCTCTCCAATGTGGATTTTCGGATTCAGCATAGCGAAAAGGCCCGGGTAAGCACAAAATCTCAAAATCGAGTTTTTGCCCGGACACTGCCTTTAATACGTATATGGTCGCAACCCTAAATCTGCTCTAGAAATGCTGTAACAAAGGGCGGTGCTTCCTTCAGAAAAAGCGTTAGAAATTGTATGCGTACGAGGGAACTTGCAAGATTCAATACAAATTACAAAAGTTTCAGCCCATTATGTTGCGAATCGTAAATTAAGGCACTGCCTTTCTGCGAACTTTTTGCGCTGAAGGTACAGTCGAGTAGATTTAGCGGTAAATATGGTGTGCTTGCACAGAAGGTGAAATGCGGTGAAATTTGCGCGTGAACAAGTAGCCACGTCAGTACCGCGGGTATCTTGCGCGCGCAATTGGCCGGCGTCACAATCGAAACTATTTCTTCACGCGCCAATTTTACCGCATTTCACCTTCTGTGCAAGCACACTATATTTACCGCTAAATCTACTCGACTGTAGATTAGGTCATAAACATGAAACGAGGAAGTGGAGTGCTGCGAATTTTGTTATTTTTGCACATTGAATAAGTAATTTATCTAACACGGACAGGTAAAATCTTTCTCATTGATGTTTTCAAATTAAACAAATCTAGAAACTTAGTTCTTATGTGTCAGTAAGATATTGGAGCCCTGGCGAGTTTAATAATCATTCTGAACTTGCCTGTTGGTCGCAAATAAGATCTGTATTAAAGAGCTTTGATACCATAGAGCCAGAAAAATAACAGACAGTATGGTGACTCCCAAAGATTTTGGACCATCAAACAAAAAACTCTGCAAATATTGTATAATTGAGTGCTTATGTTAAGATAGAATTTCTCTTGCTACCTTCAAGAGTATTCCTGGGCCCATATAAGCCAGATGCAAAGCTAACATACAGGAATCACAAATTATGTTAAATATAGCAAAAACGTAGACGGTGTCATTCTTTCTAGCATAAAGGCGACCTAAATTAAAATCCACTTTCTCACCATGGTGGTCAAAGTGAAAGCACAAAATAAACTTTGATTCAACTGGCTTGGCGGATGAAAAGCGGTGTTTTGTGACCTAGTTAAGGTGCTCGCGACCGCTACGCGTGCTAGCCTGCATATCTCCCGCGCGCGTACTCTCTGATCATTATCTAGCCACAATTAGGTCACGAAGCTTCGCCTTCCAGCCGCCAAGCCAGTTGAATAAAATGGTATAAAGATTTGAGTTTCATTACCCGTTTATGATATTCTGGTGATAATATGGGCATGGCAGTTAACATTCACCTAATGTCACCAAATATAATTTGTAACTAATTTTTTGGAACTTGCATTCGACAAGAGAATATGTAATCCGTTTGCTATCTTAAATTTCCTACATCTCTAAAAAACAATCCAAAACACTTTGCTCTATAGCTTCTGAATGGATATTACTGCTAGATGCTTTATTAGTGTTCTGCTATTTTTTTACTATGTTTCAGGCCGTTTCTTACAATCAGCCCAGATACAGTGACCATCCTTACATAGCGTACCTTTTATAATGCATGTAAGTACGAATAAATTTAGCAGCAACATTGTTGAAATCTCTAGATTTATAAAAATGCCAAGGTAGAGTCGAGTCCTAGTAATCATCTAAAATCACTATGTTCATCATAGCATTTGGGGGGGGGGGGGGGGAGGGAGAGGAGGGGTGCGGAAAAAATTGGAAAATAGAAATTCATTTTCAACAGCTTTGGCCAAACCGCTATCACATTTACAAGGAATTCAAGTTGGGCGGAGTCAATCCATGAGCACCATGTCGTTTAGGTGCACGTTTAATGGTTTTTAAGGACCTCATGCTTTGCGTAACCTTGTATCAAAGCACTTTAGGAAGTGAAAATTCTCAATGCAGCTGCATACCAAAAAACCTTGAATAAGTAGTCACCCGTCTTCTAGGTGGGCGTCTATCGAAGAAGTGACAAGACTTAGGCCCGTGTGCACGTACATCTCCGCTGGGGAGGGAGGGGATTTGAGAGAGGAACATCATATCTCGCTGCTCTAGGTATCTTTCTTCTTCCTTCTCTATCTTGCTTACGAAGGTTCTCATACCCTAATACCTGCGCATGGTTGATGCCAGCATAATTGATCAGATTTTCACTATTTTGTGTAATCTTCTGGGATCCCCAGGGGATCACCTCTTAAGTTCAATGCCATTTATCTTTCTGAAAATTCAATGCAAACGCGGTAAAATTGTACTGTGGATATACTACGGCACTGCTAAAGATGTTTATAGTAGAAATAAGTGAAACTTCAGGATATCGAAATCTTCGGTAATACCTAGCTCGCGAGCTAGGGCTCATCGAAAAATTCACAGTCTTCAGATTCCATTTCTTTTGTCGAAAACATGCTGAGCAGTGCCGTAGTATATCCACAGTGCAATTTTGCAGCGTTTTTATTGACTTCAGGAAGATAAATCACTTTGAAAATGAGAGGTGACAGGGGATCCCCTGAGGATCACCTCTCATTTTCAAAGTGATCTATCTTTTCTTGTATATAAATTAACCTAGCATCCATTATGCGCAGGTATAAGTGTATGAGAAACTTTATTAGCAAGATAGAGAAAGAAGAAAGATACGTAGAGTAGCGAGATATGACGCGTCCCCTCTCAGATCCCCTCCCCTCCACAACGGGGATGTACATGCATACGGGCCTTAGTCTGGGTAACGATAGCGTCTTAAGACCAGCTTGTATGCTTCAAAATAGCATTTGTTATTGGTGACTCAGACAATTCACGGGAACTTCCCGAAGGCTTAGGGGAATCTCCGGAGGATCACCTTTGCAAGTACCGCTATCGTCCTCGTGAAGGTCGGGAATGAGGCTTTCGGGAATTGTATGGAAGAACTTAGTGTTTTGATAAGGTTGGAAGGAGCAGCTCTTTTAATTTGGCGTATATTGCTTATACGTGAGGGCAGAGCCTCACCCAGAGGGAGATTGCCAGCTTACTGAAATATTTCAAATAATTGGTAATCTTGCCAGAATCTACATAACCTGACCCTAGAATTCAGTTCTTAATTTTTCATAAATTTTTCTCCACCGAAATAGTCAACGGGTACGCGTTTATCATCGGTGATGGATTGGGGACCGAATAAAATTTTTGGGTGAGTGCGTAAATGGGACGCTTTCAGGGCCGGCTAGCCATCGTTTACGACCTTACTACCTTGGTAATTGTTGCAGATGTTAATTATCACTTCAGACTCGATACTACACAGGGCTCGGGACGAGGTGGCTAATTGAAAATGCAAAAAATGAAGTCCCTCTTGACTTTCGCGAATTTTTGCAAAGTCCCCTTTGACCCTAAACCCTAAGCGTAAAAAACCATCAAAAAACGAGACGTTGAATAAAAGAAAACTTCGCAATTTTTATGTCTTTTCGGCCTCAAAAACGATACCCCTTTGCTTTTTGTCCCAAAACAATATCCAGCTTGCTTACAAGCCACCTGTGCCGCGCCCTATTACTACATGCAAAAAAAGTCAAAATTTGCATTTTTTAAGGGCACACTCATTTGTGAACGTGACTGACACCTTCTAGTAAGGTGCAACCTGTGTGCCCAGCATGAAATTTTCATGACTTTTGATTGTATAAAACAAACTGTGCTCGTTTTTCTTTAAATGTGCAGGTGGAAATTGGTTTGATTGTGCTCGGGTAATGTAGGATCACACGTACAATCCACTCTATAATCCGAGAAGCTTGAGTGAAGATTGGATTTGTATATTGTGGGTAGAAATGAGATAATTAGCTTCTTGCAAAAATTATTAGAGAAGACTTTCAACACTGTCTGTGGAACTATTGTCGCCAGATCTAATTTATTCAGGAGTTCGCAGCATCGGAGAAAAAGCAGTGAATGATTTATGAGAGTAAAGTAATCAAGCCGTTAGCTATAACTTATCACCTCTGTAAAAACCATAATAGTGGTCAGAAGCTCAAAAGAATAAAAGTGATTGCCAATTACTTCCTTGATTCAAACAAAAAGCTTTGAAACTTAAATTTTTTTAATGAATTATAGCACTACCCATCGTTAACCGCATATGATTTCAAACTGTAACTTGCAAGCTGATAGTGGAATCATCTAGCCTGACATATAACCGTGTACAGAAGGTGCAATAGACATAGTGTATTCTTGGGATACTGTACAGCTGGATTACGGTAGTTATACCGTAATCAAAGAAGAAGTAATGAAACAACTCATAATCTAATGGACAGTTCGGTATTTTCTGGATTCTTCGCTCATACTGAGATAACAGAAAGCACTTGCTAAGTAACTGGAAGTCTTTCAATTCAGTCTATTCTTAAATTTTCTCCTTTTTTTTTGCCTGAAGGGCTGAAGTCATGCGTGCAAGTGCTTTTTTGATGTGCCGATTGAATTTATTAGAGAATTTTTTTAGAAAATTTACTGCCTTTCGGAATCTAGCGTTTCATCAACGTAACCTTTCTCGGATAAAATAATGAAAATGATCATATTTCTGTGATCAACTATTCACAAACGTACGATCCTACACAAGATTTTGATTGGCCTCTCAGTTCCAAATTAACGTAACCTTATCGTATGAAGTCAACATTTTGGTCGCTTGAATTCAAAACTGTTCATATGAGGTACAAACTTGGCAGGGTAATTTATTTCTACTTGTGAGTATTCAAAATAATTTTGAAAAAATTTTGAACAGTTGCCGGAAGTTTTGTTTGGGCATTTCGGAGTTATAAGCGAATCTAGAAATTCAAAAGCATACACCTCTCACCCACTTTCCTCCCTTCTCTGTCCACCCCGGTTTGAGGTTCACTGCCCTACAGATATCAGATATGCTCGACACTTTGGATACGAAGTGTCCTAGTACACTACTCGCGAATTCAGCACGGCTCCCTGACTTTGATTTTAGTGCTGAAGCTCCCCCTCTCAATTATTCTTTAGCCATTTGTATGGGCTGCAAATGGGCTTAGATAAAACAGCTGTTCGGTGTTTACCTAACGTGCACAAATCTTATTCAGGAAATCGATGTCCCTCACTACTGACCTTTCATTGTGCACTTTCGTTCCAGCAATGGATGAAAATCAAAATATCCAGCTGTGGTCCAACGTCGATTGACTTTTTATTATTATAACACCAGAGCAGAAAGCCAAATAGCCAATAAAATTGTTGAATTAAGAAGCACTTAAAATGCCTTTCAACTCTCATTTTGTATGCAGAGACTTGGATATATTATAGTTCATCATTTACTATTCATGGTCGCATCAAACAAATTAGGATGCATCGAGGCAGAGATCGAACTTATCAACTCAGATAGAAGGGATACCTCCGGAGGGCAAATGCCGGGGGTCTGCCACTTCGTGCTTCGGAGCCCTCCCATTTCACGCGTTTTGGTGCTCCGAGGCTCCTCCAAATCTGGCGCACCCCCGAAGCAGAGTTTTGCGCACCTGGGAGGGGTCCCATTCGTTCACCGTGACGTCACGGTGACGTTACAAGCGGGCGAATGGGACCCTTCCCTGCGAAGCGCAGATCTCTGCTCCGGAGATGCGCCAGATTTGGAGGGGCCCCGGAGCACCAAAATGGGTGAAATGGCAGGGTTCTGGAGCGCTCCAGAGCGCGAGGTGGCAGACTCGGCCATTTGCCCGCCGGAGGTATCCATTCAACTGCCGATTCGCCTTCTTGTGACGTCACGGTAACATCACAAGAAGGCGAAATGGGAAAAATGGGACCCCTCCCCGGGGCTCGCAAATCTCTGCTCCGGCTCTGCGCCAGATCTGGAGGAGCTCCGGAGCACCAAAACGCTTGTAATGGGAAGGCTCCGGAGCAATGAAGTGGCAGACCCCGCTTTTGCCCTCCGGAGGTATCCCTTCGACTGTCTGAGAAACTTCCCATCTCCCCCCCCCCCCGTGGTGGAGCTCAAAATGTGAAACAATGCAGCTGCCTTCTTCAGTTCCAGGCAACATTCTGAGAAAGATGGTTTACTAAATGGATGCAGCTACCAGGAGTTACACCTGATCAAGCGAGGATATGACTTGTTAAAACAACAAAAGCTGCTTTCTGACTTACCTTTTACTCCTAGTCGACCGAGGCATTCCTAAAAAATGAAGAATGAGCGAAAAAAAAACATTCAAATCGTGGAAATCGTGGAAACACTAAGTGGAACTCTTACTCTGCGCAATCGTTCACGCGCAAGTGCGGCCGCTTGTGCAGGCGCACTGTATTTACTGAAATCAACTCGACTGTACATGTTCAGAGTATGTACAGGGGCAGTCCTGCTCGTAGGGTCAATCGAGCTTTCCAGGTTGCAAATGCAGTACTAGAGTTGATTGTGGATCAAAAGGGCTACACTATTGGTGAGCTGTTGCTTCCCGCATGACCCTCAATAACAAATAGCACTCGTACTATTGGTCCTTGTACAAGGAGGTGTGTTGTTGCGACACGCATCTATAAAAGGACGCAGTTCTGCTATCCTCACTAGATTTGTTGGTTTGATTCCATAGTCCTTTTGCTTTTTATTAAATCCCTCTCCTGTTGCTCATTGGCGCTAAGTTTCATGCTCTACGGCTAAGCGCCGTCGTCCTTTGACAATCGCGTCGCATCAATTCATCGGTTGATGGTTTCACACCCATTTTTGTGCTTTTGACACCGCAGATCTCTGTTTTTTCCTCCATTTCGTTGATTTTTTCAGCAATAGATCATCGTGTTGTTTTGAAACTAATTTGGGGCTTTGTCTATGTGGTTTATCCCCTATTTTAAATCGGCTTTTGCCGATGTTCATTTGTTTATATCTCATCTTTTACAATTCCTTTTTTGTGTAGCAACCACATTGAGTTATTGAGCTCTTTCAGGACCTGTCGTAGACGGTCTATTTATTAGCACCGTCGCCACGGCCTCTGCTCGGTGGAGAGAATTGCCGCATTCTTCCGTAAGTTGGTTAGCAACATGTTTTGTATTTTAGGCCAATTTTAGAACAAGACTGTGCATGAGGAGTCTTTACATTAATACAAGTCTTGACTGCAGATGTATTCTAGGCTGGATCTGCTTCTGCTTCCGTCACTGAACCAAGCGCACCGTCGCACGAATCAGGCTCGGAAACCATGAGCAGCTCCGAAGAGGTTTGTGGAAAATTGTTTTTTAAGAGATTTGCTACATACTCAGTTTTCGAGTGGGGAAACTTGATCTAACGCGAACAAGTGTCCTGGTTATTGGTACTTTGAGAACATAATTGGGCATTTGGTAATCGAATTAAAGGCAGCGTCCAGGCAAGTCTGGACACATGGGGATCTCACGTGGATAGTAATTTTGGGGCCCTAACTAAGTCACTGCCCAACAGGCAGCTCAGGTAGTGCTCTAACGGTTTAGATATTCCGCTCGAAACTGGACCCCGCGATCGTATTTCGCATGGATTCATGGCGCAAAGCGTGGATCCTGGTGGAAACTGCCATGAATCCATGCGAATACGATCGCGGGGTCCAGTTTCGAGCGGAATATCTCAGCCGTTAGAGCACTACGTGCGCTGCCGCTTGGGCGGTGCCCTAGTTAGGGCCCCAAAAGTACTTCTGCCTTTAAGAATAACACAGTTGGAGATTATGAGAATTGAGAACGTTCTACGTCAAATTTGATTGCAGCACTTCTGAACTCAGCAGACTGCGGGACTTGGAGCTAATTAACTGAAATTTTGAATTTTGCACTCGTATGTCGTTTCTGTTTAGAAAATTCGTTTGTTCGAAAACATGTGGTAATATCTTGGTTTAGCTAAGAAAGAAGAGTTAGCATAACGCGATGAACAAATAAATATCTATAATTACAGCACCAGTATGGTTTATATTACTGGCTACGTGTTCTTGATATTTTTTTCCGGCAAATTCAACCCTCATCTCATTATTTCCCCGAAAGTAAATTAGCCTGGAAGGGGCTGTAAAAACTCCAAGTAGCTTAGTCCCACAAAGCTGTGATAATTAGCTTCACGATTAATCACGCAGGCTTTTTTGTATACTGCATTGATTATCGATTTCAAGCGAAGCACGTGTATTTACTCCGCACATCAATGGAAGAACTCACGTGAACATAGGTGTTGGAGGAACTCCTCCGTGCATAACAGTTTTTAACTTCAGAACCCTTAAATCAAAAAAGAGACAGGTGCTTTGGTTGGTCATACTTTGAATTGATTTTCATGAAGACAAATCGGGAAGAATTGTGACTCATAATGTAATGGAAACTTATCTTATCTCAAAGGAAGTTCGTCTTAGGTATTGGTACACTTACTTTTCAAGGGTTTGAACAATAGCATGTTACAAATGATATATTTTGAGTGCAATTAGGAGCTTTGACTCGATGAAGGTTTCCAGAGCACTGAGTTCCAACTCAAACAGTTTCGTCCCAAAAAGCTCTGAATTTTTTCTCTGTTCGAAGAAAGGTGGTTAATCGAAAAGCTTATTTGAGATGAGATGTGTAGTTTGCTGTAGGACGTGAAACCCTGATTTCATATCTGCCTTCCTTATTTGCGGAACATTTTAGCGTAAGGAATAGGTGTATGTCAAGTTGCGATTTTTGCCAGATTGGTATCAAATGCGCATTTTCGGTATTTAGTGATATTCTAGGAGACTTTCAAATTTGTAAAAAGATACTCTCAGGAATTATAGGGATTTTAAGCGAAAAATCGAATGCGCACACAAGATCAGTCGCTAGGGTTTTCCTAGCAGAAATGAAGCAGCGTTGAGTAAAGGTTTTGAGCTAAGAGTATTATTATTGCATAACCCTGACAGGAATTGCTCTGTTTGAGCACTAAAAAAATATTATGATTAATTTGTCATAATTGCGCATTCCTATAGACGTCATAATTGACTCTTACAAACGTTCCGTTAATAAGCATGCCTCTCAAGACTATATGCATCTCATGTCATCTCATGTTATGCCACTTCGACTGCCTGTGCCTTTCTTGTAAGTTAGACAAAACGGAAGAAGATGTCAACTACCAGGACCACTGGAATAGTGATTTCAAATTTGTCTTCTTACTTGCACAACGCTTCTTTGGAAGAAGATGTAATTAGCCAAGTCAGCTGATATGCCAGTGATTTTGTGAGTGTGCTGGCTACAAGCGGAATAAACGTTCTTCAGTTATCGTTACGCATTTTGTTGAATACACGATTGGTTTCAACTTTCAAGCTCTCTCAATTCTCAGTAGCTGGTTGTGGAAAATCAAGCGGTAAATGAAAGGGCTCGGAAGGAATATTACGTTCTAATTTGTCAGTGCGACTAGTTAAACAGCACAAGTTGGCTACCCATACAATATCAATGTTTCGGTGGTTGAGTACTATTTACCTGAACCGGTCGTATATGTGAGCATCATTTTCTCAGTCACTGTTTAGAATTCTTTGCTATGAATGCAATGAAGCGTATATATAATACATCGTCTTTCTTTATTATCAAGTACAATCCATCATTTTTAGGTGTCGTGGATCACCTGGTTTTGTGGACTCAGAGGAAATGAATTCTTTTGTGAGGTAGTTTGACTTTCTACCCCGAAATTCTGTTCATCTTTGTGACGTTATATTAGTGCTTTCTATTCATGTGTTTAGGTTGACGAAGAATACATACAAGATCGCTTTAACCTTACTGGCCTGAATGAGCAGGTACCAAAATATCGCCAGGCTCTCGATATGATTCTAGATTTAGAGCCAGGTGAACGATTTGAATTCAGTTTGAGTCACCCGTCGACAAGTTAGTTGTAGTCATCTTAGTGCTAGTATTCTTTCCTTTTCGTTCATACTGAGTTAGTCCTAGAGTTGCAAATCACAAGCACTTTAGAAGACGATATGGAAGACAATCCAACCAATACTGATTTGGTCGAGCAAGCAGCTGAAATGTTATATGGTCTGATCCATGCAAGATATATCTTGACCAACAGAGGCATTGGCCAGGTATGTTAGCACTCGAGTTGATTTAGTCGACTTTGCATTGATTGAGATCACTCATTTTATCGTATTTTTAATCACCTTCCTATTCAGATGGTTGAAAAATGGCGTGATCATGATTTTGGTGTATGTCCACGAGTTTATTGTGAAAATCAAGCTATGCTACCCATTGGTAGGCGTAATTTCATCTTTGTCAATCCTTTTCTCTGCATTACGACATCCACATAAATCTTCAGGGCTTTCGGATGTTCCTGGTGAAGCGATGGTGAAGCTTTACTGTCCTCGCTGCTGTGATGTGTGAGTATAACTCAAGTCTTCTGTGTTGCAAATGTTTGAAAACTGCTTGATTTTTGCGGGATGAAAAGTTCGCTGCGTTATATGATCTTTCTAGTCATGTGTTTTCTAGATTCATTCCACGTTCCTCACGCCATCAGCATACTGATGGCAGCTATTTCGGCACGGGGTTCCCGCATATGTTGTTCTTTGTCCATCCAGAACTTCGCCCACGTAAACCAGCCACTCAATTTATACCAAGGTAGAGAAATTTTCGCATTTTCATTTTACCGGTTGTAGTAAGGAGTACGTTCCAGATTGTATGGGTTCAAAATCCACCCACTTGCGTACAACTTGCAGTATCAGCAGTCGCCGCAGGTGATTATATTGGTTGATTTTCTTTCTTTTTTTCATAACATCTGGCGTGAGTTCTTCCTGCAAAGCAGCCGTTTTTTAGGATTAATCCAGCTACAGCTAGGTTATACGGGCTAGTTCATGTTCATTAAAGAGCCACTCTGGGTATAGATAAAGTGCGCAAAAGAGCTACTTTTCAATTGAAGACGTAGTTTGTTCTTGTTACCCGCTGAGATTTAGCTTTTATGCATGAAAAAGTTCATCTGGTATCAATCGAGTTGAGCCTCAAATTATGACGCACCTCTTGTTTACCGTTGATAACTATGTTATATCTGAGATTATGTACGTCGTCTATATTAAAGGCCTTTCATAATTTCGCCGTCGAGCTAAAAGCCGAAACTTCTGTGCAGGGCGAACGCCACGACGCCGTGTAACAGCTCGGCGATGCGATTCTCTTGCTTTTTCGGCAAAACTGTTGCGACGCCTATGAAAGGCCCTTTCGTGCCGCACTATCTAACAAATATGGGTTTTATTAAGGCGTTCAATGTAGACGAATGCGAATCACCACGGAATATGAGCTGAATTTTTTGGTGTTTTGGAAAATTCTTCTTTTTTAGTGTTTGGTAGGTTTAAAGTTATTGTATAGTAGCTGTTGCTTTGCTAGTTGCAGATGTAGTTTAGTTCGTTACTAACCTATTTCAGATTTTAATCCTTTGTTGCTTTTTATAGTGTGTGAAGTCCTATACAAATCGTGAACATTGTTTTAAAATAGTGATACAAAAAAGAAAAGTCCATTTAAGCTCACATTTCGAACACCAAACCGCATTCGTGCTGGCATGCTGCTCCTCGTAAATTAAACCCACACCGGCCTTATAAAAATCTTCAAAAACCTCTGTTTTGTACACCAACCAAAAATTCTCAGTGTGTCAATGTTAACCAGTTTCCTTTGTGCCTTTTTGTTTCGTAGAAAATTAGAAAGTGTTGCATCGAGAGCAGGCACGTTGTTCATTTCCATTCGCCCACTAACATTTTAAATGCTCTCATTAAGGTTTTGTTATATCATCTTAACGGCGAATAATAGTGCTACAGCTGTGCCGCTCTAAATGCAGCACTTTCAGAAGCAGCGAAAAATCAAAATTTGAGTTGCTCTTCTCCAAAAATCATCATTACTCGAAGCAGTTCACTACTTAGCCTGTTGAAGTGTGTTTACTTCATTCTGTTAATTGAGCAAGCATACGTACCTCGATTTTCTTCCAGCAGTCAAGCAATGGTCCGCCAAGTGAAAAATCTGGACAACAGTTTGCAAATGCGTACGGGCTGTAGAAGAATGGTGCGAAACAAGATGATCCAATATTCACTGGCTGTGTTCTTTGCTATCCATTGTTTTCTTACTTTGAATTGGGAATACAAGCAGAATTTTATTTTGTAAACTTGTGACATGTTTGGAAGTAGAGAATCACCTTCATTTGATTGTTTTATATTTATTTTGAGAAAAAGATGGCGGCATCTGCTTCCGAGACAATCTCTTATGTTTGATAATCCATCATGATGACCTTCTTGTAAAGGTTCCGTTCAGTTCGTGTAGATGTCAAAAGGCATCCGAAGTCAATAAAGATGTGCTGTATATGGAAATAAAATGTGGAGAATTACATGCAAACATCGAGGTTCGCACCTGTGTGCTATCTTCCGCCGTTTTCGAGTGTGAGATTAAGGGAATATTTCTGTCAAAGATCTGCACAAACTTTGATTATATAGTCATTAAGGTCCTATGTGTGGAATGAAAAAGGGGAAAATTGGCAGAAAACTCCAACTCTGACGTTCAGTAGGGTACGTGCGGCAGTCACAAAGCGGACATTGTACTGAATCTGAGAATGGGCAGACTTGTAGTCTCAAAAATTTATGGCGACGTTAGGGTTCAGGAGCAAAAAAGCTTATTTTCTGATAGAGCCGGAGTGGAGGTCAGGCTCAGGGGTGCTATGATTGCCCGCAGATCCGATGAGAAGGAAATATAAGAGCGGAAAATTCTTGCTGCATACGGGGCCGAGCTGGGTAGAGGTACCACCATAGCCCGTAGGGCATATTTTTTAGCCTGCTTTTTGTGGTGTGATGATTAATTATATAGTTAACGGTAATGCTGCAGCTACTATAATAATAGAAGTCCCTTAAGTAATGGGAAATACCTCCTGATGGCGCAGCGCATGGGACTATTTACCTACGTATCTAGAATATGCGGAGCTGTTATATCTTATCTAATTCCAACTGGTTGAGCTTGTTGTAGACAGCTGTACAAGAAGCGAAGGAGAGCATAAGATTTTCGTAATCAAATCGGTGATAAATTCCATGACCCCTCACGAGATTTGGCGCACTCACGTGCTCGGATTCGAAAATCTGTCCTATAGCAAGTCATATGTTTTGGCCCCCTGTGAAGAAAAAATCAAGATTTAATTAATGAATTGGTTACAAACATTCTAGCCAGACATATACCTTGGTTTTCTCTGAAAGAATTAATCAATAAAGTGGTTACATGCATTTGAAAAGCTTGCTGAATGTATGAGAAATTATATTGTCCAGAGCATTCTATTGGTGTTTATACTTCTTGAATCCCTCATTTGCATCGTCTATTAGTGAATGCGCTGTTTCATCATAATATGGTTTAGATTTTGCACATGAAATCGTCGTCACGTCCAACAAGCATGTGTATGACGCCTCGACAAGATCCGCTAACTTTTGAGGTAAGGTCTTTCACAAAGACTGGATCATTGCTTCTTATTTTGCTAATTTCGAGCCAAATAAACCTGTAATCGCCGATCACTAGCTTGGCTCGCACAGATATTGACAAAAAATTGACGGCTGGCAGATTCGATAAGCACATCAGCTGCTTTCCTCTCGTAATAATCATTGCCAGTTCAGGTTCTTCCCCAAGAAGGCTTGAAAAATGAAAGTGTTGAGTTTATACTAGGAATGCCATTGAATCAGGTTTGTATCTGTTCTATCATGTGTGAAGGGCTCGATTACATGGATTACTTTTTAGGTGCTAACTCTGATACAACACAATGCTAGGATTTTATCGAACATTGAGTTGATGTACTCCAGAAAGGTTAGTTCGCTGTCAAAACAGTTTACTGCCGTTCTTATTTTATTTATTTATCTATTCGTTGCACATATGCACCAAACTCTGAGGGAAAATATACATTTGCGCATATCGGTGTATTGTGTTATCTCTTGCTGAATGTGCAGATCGTATGTGTATGTACAAAATCATCTATATATACGGGATGTTGCAAAATAATGTGCACACTGTTCGATCGTAAATAACTCTCTTATTTTAACGCCCTTCGATCTTTAGGTATCCCATTCCCCACAGTATAGCGGGCGGAGCTTTGCCGACGTTTGCCAACGTATGCGCGTGGCAGTTTTTGATAGTTAGAGGCTTCAAAGGCAGCGTCCAGGCAAATTTGGACCTATGAGGATTTTACGTGGAAAGTAATTTTGGAGCTCTAACTGTGCCGCTGCCCAACCGGCAGCTCCGGTGGTGTTCTAATGGCTGAGATATCTCCCTCGAAACTGGACTACCACGATCGTTCGCATGGATTCATGGCGCAAAGCGTGATCCACGCGCGAAACTGCCATGAATCCATGCGAGTACGATCCTGGGGTCCAGTTTGCAGGTGTATATCTCAGCCGTTAGTGAGTCACCTGCGCTGCCGCTTGGGCAGTGCTTTAGTTAGAGCCCTAAAATTACTGTCCACGCAAAATCCCCATAGGTCCAGATCTGCCTGGACGCTGCCTTTAAAATGGAGGTTCAACAAGTTTTTCAACGTGTTCAAATGTCTGCAGGGCCACGCCCGCTATACGCATGCGAATCGCCTATACCTTTCTGTATTGCTGACTTCAACTAGATTTACAGTATGGAGCGAATCACTGATTGCTCTTCGTTACTGTAGGATTACGATAAGCTTTAAGCACACAGGATCATTGTGAAATAGGTCGTCTGACAATTTCTTTTCACAAACATGTGCAGAATTGTGTAGTAGGGTTTTTCACGCATGCTGATTTCACTACACAACTTTTTACGGTTGTTTTCATCTTCTTTTTTTTGACGGCGACGTCTCTGACAAATGTTGGAAAAATAGTTGTTACGACTTACTTGGGATGACTTAGGAAAAAAGCACATCATAGTAAGATAGAAGTCAGACTCAAATCAGTTTCGATTAGCCTAGTATGAGAGTTTTTGGCTTATTTGGTCTTTCCTGTAAGGCAAAATATGGCCTTCAGTGGCCTAAAATCTTTGTCGAACTTCTTGCAGTAATCTCACGGTAACGAAGAAAGATTCGCTCCATGTTGTAATTTCAAGATGAAACCAGCTCTCCAGAATGGTACTCAGAATCTGACGAAAGATATCGAAGCATGATAGTCATCAACGATCAAACAGTGTGCACATTATCTTGGGACTCATTGTATAGCCACTCACTGAATTGCTTGTCCAAATTTTAGGATCCGCTTGGACGAGACATCTGCGTCTATCTAAGCAACGATGGGATTCGTCTGTTGTTTCATCCAGTCACGCAACTTTTACGGGTGAGCATTGTGCTAGGCTTTTCTAGACTTTTTCATATGTTACGAATTTAGTTAATCGAGGTCGACAATCTGTCCCAGATAGTGTTAAAGTACAAGTGAGTCTCATTTTTTCCTTGTTTATCTATTTATTTATTTAAATGCGCTTAGAAGTGCGTCAAAAAAGAGCAGAAAACACAGCAGATAACCAATCGACCACACACCCAGTACAGTAGCAGGGGAAAAGCCAGACGCGTATGTATGTATGAAGCAATTTCCCTCAGACATGGAGCATGTGGTCCATGAACATCAAGTTCTCTCCAAGAAAACTCTCAAGTCAATTTCAGGACGACGAACCTAGCGGTGTGTGGTCGGCCAGAAAATTGGGGTTAGTGACAGGAAACAAACTAAAACGCAAATAATGATATATATATATCAAATGTTAGTAACACCACACTTTACAAACAAACAAAAAACTTGTTATTCCATTCTGGATTATGTTTTCTCAACATAGTCAAAAGACGCTCAATCTGTCTTTGATTTATCAACTGTCAATGAACTTACGCTGTCGTGAAGAACATTCGTGATGAGTATACTGGGTTACTGTACCAGTTTATACATGCTTGTCAATAGCGAAAGCGTGCACGGTTCTGGCTCCTCTTTTCTATTAGGGTTGTTGTTTATTTTCTGTCTAATGACAAGTTTTTGAAGAGAGAAGATTTTCTCTGAACCTGGCGCTGAAGTGAGCATGGACAAAGTTGATGAATTCTTCGGTTCTACGCATCCTGGAGGTTATCTTTTGTTATTTTTTGTTTTTTGTTCTTTCACTTTTATTGCTTCCCTGTTTCCTCATTGAAATTATTTTTTCTCGAGAAGCATTTGGCACTAAAGCTCTCGCAAGACTCTTGTGAAATGTTGCATTGTCTTATTCAAAAAATGTGCTTGCTAATCACGATGATACATATATCTCACCACGTTTGCGCACTGAACAGTTTTTCAGCATATGATGACAAGCAGAAAATTTGTGTCAAGAGTTGGCGAGGACTATCCTTTTGCTTTCCTACAGCTGAAAGCGCCAACGTTGAAGTCACTGTGAGTTATCTCTAAACGTGAAGTGCTAGGTTTGGATGGATCTCACTGTTTTTTGTTTAGCCTGGATTTGGTCCTCTACGCTCGTTGAAGTTTGACAGTGCCACCCAACCTCGGTTAACGAAAATGTCAATCTTTAAAGGAACAGCCGTCGGCAAAAACGAGTGGGTAGTTTAGTCGCTTTTATTAGGTCGTCCCGAAAGTATTTTCGCTTTTTTCAAACAATCGCCACGGTCCGCAGAACAGACATCTTTAGAAGACCTTGGAAGCATTCGATGCAGTTTTTTATGCTATTTCCAATGGTCGGTCTTTACATTGCAGTTTAACAAATGAGTTCTCAGAAAATTACCAAAAATTGCGACCCACACTTTTTACCAAGGTCAAGTTTCGCTATTTTTCCAAATTCTTGTACTGATTCTCCGAAGAAGCCCAAGCAACCTGCGGATAGAGCAAACCAAGTAGGATACAAAACAATTTCTTTCTCCTACCCAGAGCTCTCCATAATTTTTTGACAAAATTTCAAACAACACTATCGAATTTTAGCAGACCCATACCAGACGAAGACTTGTCAAACTCTAAAAAATTCTCAGTTTTTGATACTCTTCAAGATAGATTAAGATTCATTACTAATTTTACAAGACAAATGAGCGTTTCCAGATTCGAAATATTAGATTTTGAATTTTTCGGGTACATCTTGGGGCGCCATCAAAAACATGAATTAGGTCGATTTTGTCCTATAAAAGTTTACGAATCAGAAACAAAAAACATGTCTCTGAAAGAGGAGAAGGTGCTGCATCGAATAACACCCGGTTGCTTCCCGAGTGATGCTCTATGAGTTTCAAGTTGACGAAATATAGAATTTGATAGCATCAAAAAATATTTCTAAAAGTTTTGTAAAGTAAGATTTGGAAGGGGCGGAAATTGTTTTGTATCCTACTTGATTTGCTCTATCCGCAGGGTACTTGGGCTTCTTTGGAGAATCGGTACGAGAATTTAGAAAAATAGCGAAACTTGACCTTGGTAAAAAGTGTGGGTCGCAGTTTTTGGTAATTTTCTGAGAGCTCGTTTGTTAAACTGCAATGTAGAGATGACCATTTGAAAGAGCATAAAAAACTGCATCGAATGCTTCCAAGATCTTCTAAAGATGTCTGTTCTGCGGACTGTGGCGATTGTTTGAGAAAAGCGAAAATACTTTCGGGACGACCTAATATTTAATTAGTCTGTCTCTTCTGTTGACCCTTGGTTTCACGTTATGACACTGGGGCAGATTTTTTTTTCGCACAGTCATTTTGCACTCGATTGGCCGGCATTACATGCTATTTGTTCACGCACAAGTTTAACCGTAATTTCACCGCAAGCAACAATATAAAGCGTAAAATCTTCTCGATTGCAACATCGATGCTTCCTCATAGGTTGTGATATATCTGTCAGGAACTTCATGTATGGTGACCCAAGCCTTGTGTAATTATGTAATCTTTAACAGGGAAGTCACTATGCCACTGGCTGCTTACTGCGGACAGAATCGTACGTTGATGGTCTCATGTGCCAGGAGGAATGGGAAAATCAGCGGCGTTGATGTTTTGTTCCAAACGCAAAGTTGGTTTTTTTTATCCTGATCCCGTTTTGCTTTTATAGATTGCCAAGCAGCTGTCATTTATGGTTTTAGATGGTAACGCTGCCTCACGAATCAGCGGCGAGCTAGAGATAGTAGAAGTCTCAAGAACGATATCGTTTGGAGATTCTGTCGCTGTGAGTTAACTACTTAACATATACTGATCGAACTTGATATACGCTATATGGTTTATATACATGCAGAAAGTGTTATCGGCGCTGGGTGCTCCATCGAAGGTGTTTTACAAGTCGGAAGACAAAATGTCTATACATCGTGGAGGATGCAAAGAGACACTTAGCCCTCAACCACACTTCTTCTTTAACTACTTCTCGATGGGCCTGGTCAGTTTGCAAGGTTTAAGTTCTTCGTATGTTTTCCCGGAGTCTTACAGTTATGTTATTCATCTTACAAATCTTGTGTTTTTTTTTGGCTCCCTCTTCCATATCATAAGCATTTGTCTTCGAATGCCTTTGTTTTACTTCTGATTTCTCTTGTTGTTTCACCATAGTATTTCCTTCGCTCTCATCGCAATTCTAACAGAACTTTACAAGCACAGCGCTTCTTTCTTTGAATGCTTTTGGTCAGAGTTGCGTCTTGAGAACATTTCTGTATAATGACAGTTAGTGTTCATCAGTACTTAGTGTCAGGATACGCAGAACACTTTGTGAGCTTTTGGCCGATTCTACGCAAAGTGAAGTTATGCATACATTGAGGAGGGAGGTGGGCACCCCGTCGTTGTTCTCGCTTTCTTGTCCGGAGCTTACCTCAAAACTTATGTTCATTTACTCTGGGATACGATAGATCGGATACTGACAAAGAAGCTAACACCATTTTTTTAATTATCTTTGCTAAATGTCACAGCTTCCGGTCATTTTACAGAGCTCTCGAGTATAAGGTTATCGAATGTCATATCGAATCCAATCTGCAGCAGATTGCAATTGTGAACAGCGTGATTTATATCTGATATCATTATGATTAATTCCTTTCAAGACATGGTATGGTAGTTTAGGTGGTACACAGTGGCAGCATGGTACACATTTTTTTCTGACGCACAAAACCGATCCCTGCTTACAATCGGTTGAAAAGGGTTGATCATTGAAAAGTATAAGGGGAAATGCACATTCACATTTTGGGAGGTGTAATCAGTTCACGCATATTTGGCTTTAGGGGTGTAGATGTCTAAGCATAGAAGTACCTGGTCGGAAAACAGCGGAGTCAGCATGTTCCGGGCTTTTTCTTGTCTTGTTCCTCAGTATTTTAAAGATTCTCATATTTTGCTTAAAAAGAAGTCCCTCTCTCTCTCTTGCCTCTTACGGGTAGATCGTTCTTCTATAAACAACTCGTGACATCTTCATGACTTTACTTACTTTTGACTCCCATTGCTCTTCGTCATTGCACGCGTTGGGCTTCTCTTTTCGAGGTTCAAAATATTTCACTTTTGCGTAATTGTCTTACTTTTATTTAGTCAAGCTGTGCAGTCATGATACCATTATCTTAAGAACTTCGAAGCTGCCAAAAGTTTTTCAGTTCTCTCTAGTTAGCACTTTGCTCAGCACATATATATTTTGCAGCGGTGTAATTTCTGCAACCTTGTAAGACCAAATTGTCTTCCTAATCAACTGTCAAGTATTGTGGGTACTCGAAATCATCAGCAAGTCTTTTTTGCAACCAAAGATCTCTAGTTAGTGATGTGCTTTTTGCGGACCCCATTCTCGTTATGCTCATCGCTTTTTATTGCTTCGTCGCTGAGGTCAAAGAAGTTGGTGCTTCGCTCGAGTGCGTCCCCGCAAAACAATGGCACTCGGGGGAATACTTTGACAAGCAAGACATACCAATGAAAAATTGCTATGTGATGAAGTGGGAGGAGTACGAAAAGACTAATAATAGTCGTTTGAACACGCTGTTTATGGTAATAGCATAAGGCATAGGAGCTTCTCGTTATGTACATCACGCTTACGACGGATAGTGTGTGGATAGTTAATTGTAGGCTTAAACGAGGATTACGCAATTGTCATATCTGTTATGAACACATCTTCGCGCTAGAGCAACGTCAGTCCAAAGTCGTAAATCTTATCGTAGCAGGCTGCTGAAAATTTGATTATGGCGCAGAGAAGACAGTGCTTGAGATAGACATTTTGAAGCAAATGATCATCGGGGGTTTTAGGCCTCGGGTCATACCTCAGCGGTTTCAGTCACCACGCGATGTGGCAATTTGCCAGATGTCTTCAAGTTCAATACTGGCAGACCATGAAGGCAGCATATCTTACTTTCGTAGGTTGAAAAATGCCCTATCTTCCGTTTATTCAAGAACCCCTTACGATGAGTTATGAACAACTGCAGTATTGCCAAATCACATCTCGACTCAAATCGCGTGAGGTATGCCCAGGTCCTTACAGATATATCTCGTGAAACCTCTAGAACATTTTCCTAGAGAATAGCATCGGTCAAATCGTTTAGAAGGATTGTTAAATTTGCGGGCTGACTGTAATGGTCTACTTATAAAGGATTCAGTTTTTGAGAGGGCGAAGACTTCATGGAAAGTGTTTGAAGTTCATCTGACTCCAAATTATTAAGCCTGGGAAATTTTCACATTCATTGATTTTGGTTTCCTGCAGGCTCAATGATTTCTGCTACTTCGTTTCGCACTTCAGAAAGTGATTTATCGCCACGATTGCTTTAGTCGGTCCTTCTACTAACAAATGTTAGAAATGCTAACAGCTCCCATAATCTACACATGCAATTACAAACTGCTTTTGCTCGAATTTCTTACGGTCTTAGTATAAGAAAAGGTTAATTATATTGCATGAATAGAATCGTACTAAAGATTTTATAGTTTTTGTAATCTTCTCTTACAATCAACTTGATTGAACATCTTTTTTCTTGGTCTCAGTCATCACTCGCTCCAGAAGTGCCAGTCATTGGATATTAGCAATGAAAAATGCAATCATCTTTGACTACAACGACGACGGCGTTACATGACAGAATGATGAGACCACGGAGGAACTCATTAGTCAAGCAATGTCGTCGAATGCAAAGCGTAACCCATATTATCTGGGCGGAACTGTTTGATGGGCATTTTCCATCGGAAAAAGCGCGATGAGTGTCGGGTGGAAAGAATTATAGGTCTCGTGAGTACGTTCGAGAGACATATTTCCTTTTTGTACGTTTTCCAGCTTTACGAAGAGCGATTCTTATGGATGAGACGTTAGGATATGATTTTTTTCTGAAGATAATTTATTGAGAGTATACGATTTTTTCAACGAGCGAGTCATTTGTCAGAAATCACACCCTTAGTGCACTGACGATAGCTCTCGTATCCGCTATTTGCGTATTCATTTGTGGTGACACGCTGTGATTTACGATTGAGGTGAGCGCAGAGGGCGATAAGTTGCAATGCAGAATCATTTATAATTCTTGTTGTGACACCTTAGCACCTCGGCTAGAGGTGAGCTGCAAATAATCGGGTCAGAGGACTTGTGCTTTACAGTTGAAGGCATTCTTTACTTGAACAGATCGCTAAATTTTGATGCAGTATATACCGAGGTTTATAAATAAGGAATGTCTAAGTCTGCTGCAAAATGGTGTGTTCCGAAGCGAATAAATAGCGGTAACAAAAGGTGACCGATATTGGATTTCCACGCAAAACAACGTAGGTAGTCTTCAAGTAATGAGGGAGACGGTCAAGAGGCGCGATTTCTCCGGCTGTCATTAACTCAAAACTTCAATTTAGTGCTATGCGAGTTTTCAAGAAGTACCAGATACCCAGCTGGCAATAAAAATCGCGCCTCTTGACATACACCCAAGTAATGAGACCGGAATTGGACCCCAGAATACGATAGTTTATCAGTGAAGTGCGGATTTCGATTTTCTACGTACGAGATCAAGTTTGGGCTCATTACCTCCAGACCTCTTACGTTGATGGGCGTGGCGACCCCATAAGTGACCACTTTCTGGGGCGATTTTCTTGCTTCGGAATGCACCTTTTGCAACGGATCTTGGGCGGTCAAGTTATGAGTTCCGTTATGTCTGCATTAAATTCAGTCTGGTTTGGGTGGACGGTGAACTGATGATTGGATAAAACTGAGCAAAAGAGCTCTGTACTGCTCGAGCTGCGTTGGCTCAGCTGTTTAGTGAAACCTCTCACCCCCCCCCCCCCCAGCTCTCCGTTTTTCCCGTACATATCAGCTTTGAAAGCCAACCCATAGGTGCGCAAGCCAATTCTTTCATTATCCGCATCAGCCTAAGTCGAATTAGATTGACGTGCAGGTGAGATGCGTGAGTGAATGAGCCGACCAGTCGCGGGATCCCTACACTAATGACAAGGAACGGATGAGGTAATATCATTGAGTTTATGCGCGGCTTTGAGGTAAATGCGGGTTAGTGAAAGGTTATTGGGTAAGAGGTATATGAGTGCATTATTGATGGATTAGTGAAAATAGCATTCATAATAGTGGTGCTTGGGTAAACAATCAGCTGTTGGTTCTGTAAAACAAATTTAGGTTAGGTACTGACTGTAATTTTATCAGTTTATAAGGAAAGAGGGTGCTTGGAAAAAGTTGAAACTTTTAGTCAAGTCAAATTTTGGCATAGAAAAAGTGTCTCATTAGTGAAAATCCATTTGTTTGCAAACTTTCTTTGCAACTGATAGAACCCACAATTCTGCGCAACACTTCGTTTCATCGTTCTAAAGGCCTAAATCAATTGAGTTGAAATCTTTTGTGCCTGATTTGTACGCAAAATTTGCAAATCAGGGTTTTTTTGCCTTTTCAATTGCTCGAAATTGCCATTGTTTCAACTTGATTTTACAAATAAATCCTCCA
Source organism: Cylicocyclus nassatus (assembly GCA_958299035.1). Lineage (NCBI taxonomy): Eukaryota > Metazoa > Nematoda > Chromadorea > Rhabditida > Strongylidae > Cylicocyclus > Cylicocyclus nassatus. The sequence continues at coordinate 25,357,715 of CATQJL010000112.1, forward strand.
AAGTCACTACTTTTATCCAAAATTTATAGTCTTTCGTAAAAGGTAATAATCAATGAAAGTATTTTTCTTCCGATTTTTTTTTGTGCTTTGAGTAAGTCCTTTGGCCTGAGTTGGTAGCGCAGCGCACCCACATTTTTACTAGTTCTCTGTGAAAAATCGACCAAGCTCAAAATCAAGAAGTGAATTGCGTGAGCCTCTTTTTTTTTACCCATTTTGTAAGAATGAGTTTAAGAAGAGCTTCAAAGAACTGTGATTCTTACATTCTTTGTTTTTGCTTCGAGCTGGTATAATCTGCGCTTTGTATAATGCAATCTGTGCTACAAACCACCATGTTGTAACATTTCTTACCATCTGATCTGATTGCACAGTAATTGTACGACGAATCTGCAACAAACTGGTTGCACTTCTTTTTCTGGCAACAATCCAGATTGTCGATATTTCTTTTGTTGTCTTCTCGCCAACCTTGGGCGATAGGGCTATAATCCCTAACGGCGTGTGATGTGCTCGCTGTCACCGCGCGTAAATCCTTTTTGTCATAGTTATCCTCTTTTACAATAATGCATTTGGTGAAGAGGCTTTGTCTGAGTGATGAGGGCCTTGTTAGCAGTGAGACATAAATCATTTGTGGCTTTTGGTTGAGGATCATGTTCGTAGGGCAGATGGATTTGAAGTGTACTCTCAAATTGAGGCTACATAGTTTGTTTTCCCCTTAATAGTTTTTCCTTTCACTTCAGAATTTCTGTCTTTGAGGTTCCTTTAGCAGAATTACTTATATCAATAACTCTTTTTTGAACTCATATGGAAAGTTCTGATGTTTCCTAAAAGTGTTGAGTGTGCACATAAGTCCTGCATAAAAAAAATTGTTCAAAAAATGCTTGGATGTCTTGGTGATTTATCTATTTTCATTATTTCTAACACAAGCAATATTTTTTATACGATGCCTATCAAAGTTTATAATTAAGAAATCAGTGGTGTCGATTAAAAATCAAAATTATTAATTGCAGATAATCCGATTAGCATAAGTTTTTCAGTTGAAAAGAATTAATCAGAGATTTCATTTAGAATAAAAAACCAATTTTGTTGGGCCTTTCAGCATTTTGACCACCGATTTCCGAAATATGATTTCACTGTTTTCATTTCTCAGCTCTTTTAACGTGCTAAAATAGATTTTTCTTGAAAGACTTCTAAAAATTGCATGATTTTCTCTTTTTTATCTATGGTTATCTTACGATTTCATTGAAACTAGAGAAACTACGAATTTTGAGAATTTTGGTGCAGGACTTATGGACGAACCTATTATTTTCTAAAACGTATGCTAGAGTAGAAGAATTCCCGTGGTTCACCAAACCCTCAGCTGACCGCGTGTTTTCAGGCTTTTTTTTTATTTTGAAAAGTATTGTTTTTTTTGGTAGTTATCGATTTAAAACGTCTAGATTTCGTAGTTTCTTGTGTATTTGCCCAAGTTTTCACGATAGCGTCGAAAGCGGCTGTCATTTCCACCTGTCAACCGGACAGCAGCTTCATTATGCATGAAAATTCTGCACTTTACTCCCGATAGCTTATGCAAATGGAATTTTTCAGCATAAGCTCGAGATTGTGTGTGATTACGGACTGAAGTGAGAAAGATAGGCGCAGAAGTTTTATCGTTAATCATTTTTATGTACAACAACATCGACTATGAATAACAACACCGCGTTTGTGGGAGATTTAGGAATGACTGGAAAATGGACAACTGAATGATCTCATCAAGAAGAATGATGGATGTGAGATCATTCAGTTTTCGGAAAGAGTTATGGGAACAATTTCGTACATAAATAGAATTGAGCATCGGATTTTGGACAGTGGTGGAAAAGCAAGATTATGAGAGACGTATGTGAGAAAGGATGAGAGTCAACAATCAGTCAAAAATAATATTCACATTCAAAACACCCTTATTGGACAAGAATAGCTAGAGAAGCCTAGGCGATCTATGGGAAGTTTGACGAGAGCATGAACCTGCTACGCATTATAACTTACTGATTGTGGGTTATGTACAGAGAGTTAATCTCCAGCAGGAATATGTCTTTCTTTTCTTTTACCCAGGGTTCAAAATTTGAAAAAAAAAATTTCGCTCTATATCCCGAAATAAGCAGCCGTTGCCTTTGGCGGTGGTGGTGGCATCGGCGGAGTCAACGGTTCGCTGGCTGCACTCGTACTTGACGAGCAACTGATATGATTTGTCATTGTCAATGGCGTCCGGGAATGCTCCCGGGTGACATAAGAGCCTTTATATTGTCGTTCTCGGAAGAAGTACAAGCAGAGCAGCAGAATTGACAGCACTAGTGCAGCTGAGAGCAGAGCAGCCAGCAGGATGAATAGTTCGCTGTTTTGGGATAATCCATATCGAGCGCCGAACAGTACAGCACATTCGTTGATCTGAAAAGGAAACAATAGTATGTGAAGATAGATGGCTTCTAAAGCAGGTTCTGGGGCTAAAATCAAGTATTTTGACTTTCTAGTGGCTGGTTGATAGAAGAAGAGTAAATAGCTTGGTATCAATCAAAAGGCGTAATGACATTAAAGAATCTAGCCGCATGAGTCTAGCTGTACAGCAGTGGGTTTTTAGTAGATCGGTTCGAAGAATATGTAGATCGGCTAGTTTTTGGAGCGATTAATGTGAAAATTTATGATTTGGGCTGTATCCGTTATTTCGTGGGTTTTTTTTTTATCAAAGAAGCCGTTTTTGCAGTTTGCATAATCGTGGATTTGTCGTACTTTTTTGCCGTCAAAGTTTGTAAGAAATAAATCTCACAGTTATCTCATTTCTCAAAAAGCGAAGGTTTTTTCTAATGTGAAAAGGCAACTCCTTCTAATCTCCCCTGAAAAGTCAAAGATGTTGTCAAATCAATCTGACAGCTGGAATCTTTTTTCTTTCCCTTGATTGGATGTGAGAAAGCGAAGAAAGAGCAAAAATGAAAGATTTTGATTTGCTTAAATCTTGGAACTATCGCATCCAGTTTGATACTAGCAAAATTGGTAGATCAATATTTTTTTTCGAGGAAAAAATTACGAAAAGAGCTGCGAAGTTTAATTGACCAAAGTGCTTTTTGAGAAATAATCCTCTCGTAACGGTGCATGCGTGTGTGTCAAGCTTTGCAAAGCAGCTTATCGAGTTTTGCATATGTACGGGCTTGCATACGCTACGCTATGGGACAGAGATTATGGAGAGAAAAAATCATAGTGATGAGTGAAAAAAGTAATGCGTTCGCGGATGTTGAAATTGTGCTAAAAAAGTGCTGTGTAGTGAAGGAGAGTAGAAGGGGTAAAAAAGATTGTGCCTGATTTGTTTGCGAGAAAACCATAAACGAACCCAGTTCTTCTGGTTAGAATTAGAACAGGAAGAATTGCGCGAGAAAATGTTATTGAAGAAATAGAAAAGACGACACTCACATCAGTCACACTCAGTAAAGGTTGTCCTTTCACTAGAGCTGGTTCAGCACATCGAGCGTCATGATACCGTAAAATATGCCTCATCGCATAACGATCTCGCATATGTTGTTGAAGATGTTGTATCGAACAAGAACAGTCCCATGGGTTTCCACCAAGATGTACTCGTTCCAGTTGGTCGATATATTGGGAAGCAGAATGTGACAGCGTTGAGAATTTATTGTTCGAGAGATCGAGTTCCTGAAAAATTGGGCGATATCATAAATTAACGGAACTCAAAAGTGAAAATCACAGACTTTGTTTAGACTTTGCCCCCGGGTTATTTTTAACTTTGACACGGTCATCGTAGTGATTTCGCAATGTATAACTTGCTGCGATTATGGTAGGTATACGGTTGGCGTGATAAAAACGCTAACCAATGCCTTGTTTAGAAGGTTTTTAGTAAGCTGATAGGCTTATGTACCGGCGGTGCTTGGTAGAGATTCTTCTTTTCAAAATTGTTATCTGGTATTTCACCACTCTGATCATGCAAGAGGGTACTTTCTGCTATCCCACTTCTAATCAGTATACCTGAAAAACCCTCACCTTTAAGAAATTGTATGATTTCGGAATTTTTATTCATCTACCTTATACCCAACAGAACCCGAGAAAATGGTTCTACCGTGCAAAATCGGATATCCCCTTCAGGCTGGATGAGAAATAGAAAAGGCCTTGCACTTCATTTTGTAGCCGCTGGCTTTGTCATTTGGTGACTACTATGAATAGCCATGGAGCTAGAGTTTGTAATAGTGAGGAGGTAAAAGGATGCAGTGCGTAATGCGAGCCGCATTAGCGGCTGTGAGGCAAAAATAGCCATTACTTCGATTAACCAAACTGTTACTCGGCTAATATAGTAAAGTTTTAGAAAGCTGACAGTAAAGACATGAAATGAGTTTTGTTGGATTACGGTAGAGGAGAGCCATGTATGGCGCGAAAATTCTGATTTTGCTGGTCATCTGGATTGCGTTTCCGTTTCGATTTGCATAGAGTAATGTGCGATAGCTGCGCGACTATGCAAATATGAAAGATCGTTCATTGCGAAATCAGACGTAGCGTCCTCAATTGGTACGCAGAAAATAAAAAAAAAAATAAAAAGAGAAAACTGAACGAGCCATTATATTCAAAAATTTGAATGATAATTGCTGTGTCAACAAAGCGCTTACTCACCTTCAAATTCGGCAGCAAATATGGCAGATTGTCTGGTAAAAAGCTTAGAGCATTTCCAGAAAGATTAAGGAATACTAGATGATAGTATTGTGGTGGAAAAGTAATAGGAATTTGATCGATGTTATTATAGGCCATGTTCAAGCTGTGCAAATTCGGTAGTGTAGCCGTAATATCGGGAATGAATCCTGGAAAGAACTGAACATAGTATTGAATATTCAATGAGTAATGATGGTTCAGTGTAGTGGGGTAGAAAAAAAAACACTTGTGCTACTTGGCTAGTGCCGTGAATTTCACAGAATAATAAGAAGTGCGTGGTGCTATACGTTTTAAATTATTCTAAAAAAAATCAAGAAATTAAACTACTTAATTTCTTGATTGGTTGTGGGAAAAGAATTCCAAAATTTATAAAAAGAGGTGGTAGGAATAGAGTCGAAGTATGAAACCGAATCACCACACCAGAAAGCTTTTATACTTACCTCCAAGCGAATTACCAGCGATGCTAAGTGTTCGAAGACTCTCCTGAGCCCAACCAAGAGAGCTCGAATGAAACTCGTCCAGGTGATTGAATGAAATATCTAGCTCCACAAGCGGTATATTTCGAAAAGCATCGGCATGAAACGGATGCTTGACCAATCCCAAACGATTATGTGACAGGTCAAGCCTAGAGATATTATTAGAACAGAATGCACATGCGCCCACTTCTTCGAGGCTATTGCCGCTAAGGTCAAGCACAGCCAAATGTACCAGTTGTCCTAACTCTCGAGTGGGTATCGTGCGCAGATTGTTATTAGCCAGTCCAAGATGACGTAATTGTGCCACATCGGTCAGTGACAGATTGGCAATACTGCTAAGATGACAGTCGTTCAGATGTAATTCGTCGAGTTGTGGCACATCCGCGAAAAGATCGTTGATTTGTTTGATGGGAATACGATTACTGTCGAGTCGTAGCGATTTCAGCGTTCGAAGCCCACGCAAGAGGTTTGCTGATAGTTCGGTGATACTATTGTTGGAAAGGGAGAGAGATCGGAGGTTGTGGAGAAATGTGAATACGCCAGTGGGCAGAATGCTGAGATGATTATGGCTCAAGTCCAGAAAACGAAGATTTGGCATACCGCCAAAGTTGCCCATAGTGGCGTGCTCGATCTCATTTCCGTGCAGGTCGAGCAGTTCCAGCGAAGGCAGGCGGGTACTCCTGCTCATGGCAGGAATCCCGCACCTCACCAGACGAAGCTGCTTGAGCTGGCTGAATCTGTTCAAATTATCGCTCCATTTGAACTTGTTCGCCGGCCGCCAGCTCGCAGTCTGAACGTCCAAAACCTTCAACGTAGGCGGAAGTCGATTCAAAATATCAGCGAAGAGTGTGTCGTTAATACCGCCACGATGGCAATATACAGCCCAAGATGCATTATGTGGAGGTATTGCATCGCATTCGCATTCTCGAGGGCACTCCGTGACAGCATGGGCATTTGAGGTTAATAGTAGTAATAACAGTAATGGTCCCATTCTGATGTGTGATGTGCCCGGCAGAAGCAAAACCACGGCTAGCGGCTGGTAGCTGGAAATGACCGCGGGTGAACGCGAGGGCGTGGCTATGGCGGTCGTGGTGTGCTGGTGAAGGCGTGGCTCAGCGGTCGGACGCGGACCGATTACACACACTATTGGGTGTATAATCGAGGATGAACAAACATCTTCAAGCTGGATGACATCGGATGCCGGGTGCTTGAGATTGGCGGGAAATGAAGAAGTGCCTGGGTGAACTGGAAGGGAACTGAGTCGTTTTGCGCGAAGTTAGACACCGCGGAGACTTCGTAGCACATCATTTTTCTTCATGGTAGCCTTTGCAATTATGAATGACGTAAATTTATTGCGTCGGATGTGCCATTATGTTTTAGACCCTTTTTTAGTTCCATATAATTATTGGTTACGATAATTGACTATGCCGAGATTGCCCTCCTCTCACCACCATGCCGTTTTTTGAGAAATTTAGGGAAGATAGGGGGATTTTCGCTTTTAATTTCCAAATTTTGTTTTTCTGGTCAGTACTGTACTATCAAGCAAAATCCTTTAATTAGTATCCCCAATCTAATCGTACGAACCTGTCGCTTGTCGCCACAGACGCATTAAACTGTTAATGAATGGTTTACATTTTTTTCTAATACATACCTTAATTGTTTCTTTGTGCCACTTTCTCATGGTCTATAATTACGGTTTGAACGAGCTTTGGATAGGACGTTTTTATGTTTCAAGCGCTGGCTATAGTCGTTTTCGCAACGTTATCGAGGATGATTCTTGACTTTTGTGAGAAACATTATGTTTTGGGCAAAAGATAATTCTTCCGATGCAGTAATGGGGATTGCCCAGCTATGAAAACGTCCCCTTGGGAGATAAAGTGTACTTTATATCGAGAATCAGCTGTCGACTTTTCATCGCTATATCTTCCTAGCAAAACTGGGGCTTCACCATTTTTCTTCACCTTCTTTCCCATACTTTTTTGTTAACCCTTGGTCTCCTCTGTCTCTCGAGTTGGTCATCATAGCCTATGGCGATTTCGGCCCGCCTTGTAAATATCTCATCTGTCCTATTCAATCACGGCCACTTAGAACCCGAGTTCTCACGCTCAGAGCCTCAAATCTGAGGATTTGGGTGAGGGAAGGCGAATGTGCTATACCATAAATGGATTAAGCGAAGCTATGGATATCAAGAGCTTTTAGAAGCTTATTGAATTTCGAGCTTATCCGATTTTTTTTTGTCCTTTAAGAGAAGTGGAGCCAGGAATAGCAGCTTCATTTTCGAAAAAGAGACGCTTAATTGCCATATGCGACACAATATCTTCGACATATGGTAGTAGAGAGCAAGATCACCCTAGCCAGTCATGATTATGCACAGGTGGTCTTAGGCCAAAAAGAGTAACTCGATTCGGGTGTACGTCGTACGAACCATGTCAGGACTAAAGCGACAAGTTCCGGTCGCTGCAGCCGCTGTAGAACCACCTGCTCTGAGCGCACGATCCGCTAATGGCTACGTAAGCCGCTGGCTGCATTTTGCAGATTCGAGCACTTCCTGTGATTGTTATACATATCGATCGGAAAATGTTCAATTTGGAGGTACAGCTGACGCTCATGATGGAACTGTTTCCGGAGGGTAATGTGTTATCTAAGCGCATCTATGATGAATCGCTTGCTTTGAACCGAGAGCAGTGTGTTGCGCTGTCAGGCGTGTCTGGTAATCTATCTGAAACTCAAGGGATTGGAAGCGGTCTCCTTGAGGTCAGTAGATCATCATCGGATGTCGTTTGTCGGTTAAGGAAGATGACAAAGTGGGTTAAGCGACATTCTGGACGTGTGCTAGCGCTTTTGAGAGGTTTTGAATTTGCGAAATGGTCAAAAAATTCGGATATGCGGCCTGAGTGTATTTTCAATATGCTTGTGCTGAAATAAGTATCTCACTACTACATGAAAACCCTGCAAACATCAAATTACGTAGCATTAATTCTGGTGAGTACATGCCAGCACATTTTTTTTCTGACCTCTTTTTTCGCACTTTGCAAAATTGATGCGCCAACATGAAATGCCCTTTTGAACACATGGTTGATTATGAGGTAAAAGTAGCGTTCGCATTTTACACGATTGGGTCACCCGCTCCCCTACTTACTCAACACCGAATGTTGGTATTTTGAAGTGAAGTGTTTGAACGAGCGAGTAGGGTCATGCGTTCTTCATGCGTGAGTTTTGGGTGCAAAATGGAACTTCTATAGTGCAAATATAATTCGCACTGCTTGAAAGTGCACAGTTGGACTATGTGGACGAGTTTCCGCGTCGATCTTTGATTTATCGAAATTAGCCAAAGGCTGACTACCTGTGGCGGCACGAAATGAGCTCACTTCAGCGTACAACGTTGACGGACAAGCAGCAATGGATGATGAATTAGCTCGGATTATCCGGTGTTGTGACGGTGTTGAACGCACGCGCTAGTGAAGGTGATGAATTCGTGACATTTTCTTGGGACATTCGTGGATTTTATTAATTTGTCTCCGGGTAAGAAATCTTACCTTGGGCAAGAGCAGTACAACTGTCCTAAAAAAATAGAGGTGCAGAAGGAGGTTCTGAGGGTGAATATAACCCGCATATCTGTTCGGAGCATCGCCGACCCGAGAAAATCTTCCAATTCATTACCGCATCATATGCGTCGAAGCTCCTTGACCAGTGCATTAAAGGTTCACGATGCGTGAATTTTTGATGAGAGAATATCTATCATGCCAATAATGATGCCTTTGCTCCCGCACACAGCGCCCATTCCTATTGAAGCAATATAACCAAATTCTATCAGGTCATCTGTCAATCCCGTCGTCATGTTTTATGCGACGAATAACTGTGTCCAGTTGAGGCTCGGTTGTTCCTATTAACATGTGATCGTCTTTGATTGCGAACACATAAGGTCACCTGTATGCGGTTAGCCTTTGTCGTAGCGCCATACCGCCGCCGCTCCCCCTTCTTGTGTTGACCTCCTACAGTGCACAGAGGACGACGACGAGTAATAGGCTCTGACGCCTTGGTGATGATTGTTTGGAAGATGTTGGCGGAGATTTTGGAGGGTAATGGTGGTCAGGGGATTTGCAGCTTCAATGTAGTCGACGTGGTGAAATTTTGATGCGGTACTGAGAGGGGCACTTGACAAATAAGGCCCAAGTCCTGTCGCTAAGATGAATTTTGAAGCGAGAAATCTGCCGGAGGATAAAAGCAGCACTGGTGACACCGCCTGTAAACTTGGGTGGTCTGAAGATAGTCCAAGTCCAAAAATGAACTTAAAGTTACTAGGATTGTCGAAGACCCTCTTTACGTTGTGAACCAGATTCTCGACATTTCTACCTACCCTTACTCTGAAGCCCATTTTCGGACTGATTATCTTCAGACACCTACTTTTGATGAGCAGAGTCACCAACACTGCTTCTATCTTCTAAAGCGATTTCCTCGCCTCGGAGTGATCTTATGCAACGCGATTCAGGCAATTACTTTGTGGACCCCGTTATTACATAATATTAAATTTGTACCACCCTTGGTTTGATTAGGCGGCGCTGCCTCAAAGGGGGAGGGGTTTCTGAAACGGTTTCCATGCGGCTTAGTGTTCTTGCTGCAGATCGCCTGAAAGATCATTAGACACCAGCCAAGATTGTTTATCTGAGTTTTACATTCCCAAAAGAAAAGGCTGAACAAACACAAACAGCTTACAGTATCCCGCAATCCTAAGCATCTGTAATCTTCAACGCTAATCACCTGCTCGTATCAACGCAAAAATAGCTCGTGCTGTGCAGGTGATACAGCCGAGCGCAATATCGTAGCGATTTATGTTGTTTTTGCTACTTCATATGATTTATCCGCTTTTGTGCGAAATCGGAACGCCTAAATGCGAGGGATTCAGGCGTTCCGATTTAACGAGATGCGTTGATATTCGTCCGAATCGGCGCGATGTTCCAGCCATGTCATTATTCGCGTTTCACACCTCGCTGCGACCCAGATGAATAGCCGAGTTCGTGTGCGGTAACGTTCGGAACGATTGGCAATTTGTAGTCGCTGCGATAGAGTATGAAAGTGGATGACCGGTTCGCTTGATTTAGTCCGAAGTGAAATTGACTAATGATGGGAGGTGCCGAAGGAAAGGGATGAGTGGGTTTTATGAAGAGAGGGGGTCCTATGGGCTCTGGGTGGAGTAAGTAATGGCTTGGGACAACTTGTTGTGATGCTTTGCATCTTGTAACTCTCATTGCGTTTGTCGAGAGCAGAGACCACTTTTATCTGTCAGAGGGGGTCCCGTTTTCTTTCCTTTCAGGGCTCAAAATAAAGCAGATGATGTCGCAGTAAAACACCATCATGGCGACGTCGTCGGCCTCATTGTAAGCCTAAGAGGGAAGAAAGCAGAGAGTTCCTTTGACAGAAAATTATGATCTGTGCTCTCGACAAACTGCCCACTGCCCACCGCTCTGTTCCACTAAGTGTTCAAGCGCATCGCTGTCAATGCTGAATTATTCAACTCCTCGATCGCTGCAGCTAGTGATTTGAATGGTTGAGCAACGAAAACAATGGGTATCGGCCGTGTCCCATAGTTGTTGTCCCTGCCCAACCTGCCCAAATCCGTTGCTCAACGGTGCATCTCAGATTTGTTGCCCTACAACCTGTCTCACAGGAAACAGCTAATGATTGATGAACTTCTACAGCTGAGTCCACGTCTGGAAGTCAAGAATCTTCTCTCCATCCTCCCCTCCCCCCTTTAGTGTCTCCTAACGAGAACCGTTCGTCATGCTAGACATCGTAAGTACTTCCGCTCGACCAACGCTCGCTACCATGTGCAGGTGGTCTCAGTGCCCATCGCTATCAAAAGAACTATGTGCGAGCATGCATGACGACCGGACGAACAGTTTTTTTCTACTACAGTAGCTAGCTATAAAGTATGGCCTTTTAAGGCAATCACTCGCGATGGTGCTAAAATTGCACGGTCGACACAGCATTTAGTGGTAGATTCTGCATGTTCTGGATGTTTGTTTGCTTTACATTCTAGTTCCAGCGTTCCAACATATATGTTATGGGGATATAATATGGAAATTGCATCTCGATTAACTGGAAGGGGTGGCAGTGCACGCGATTTTGAAATTGAAACGAACGCTAGCATTGAATGTGCTCAAGTGATTTCATATATGTCGTAGCTGGGCTGTGGACCATAATCAAAATAATATACGAAAAAATGGTGGAAATTACACTTTGGATGTTTTTCAAGTATTTAGTGAAATTTCCCTGTTGCGCACAGTTGCTCTTTTTTTACCCAAGAGTTTAGAAGTTATCCATTCATCCACTAGAAAGTCTGTATGTAATGTTAGCTCATCAGTTTTGTACTGCAGACAGTATTTTCGCACTTTGACAAGTCATTCTTTTTTTTATTTGTTTTTCTTTCTAAAAGGCGTGAAGGTCAGCCACTATTAGATAATACATCATTGAGTAATTTGTAGTGGAACGTGGAGGCAACCAACGAAATTCTTTACGCTTTCTTGCGTCGATGCTATTAGAAGAAAGAACGTTTACAAAGTTCTGTTAAGATTATTCTTAGATTTTGATCTAAGTTGGTGGTCTTTTCTATGGAATATGTTAATTATGCAAAAAATTCCACTGTTTTTCAAGATTTTTTTCCATCTCTTCGAGGCTACAGGCTGGGGTTTGGTCACTGCTATCGATACCTCTCGGCTAATGCCACTCAATGCGGTCACAAATTTTGCAATATGCCATTGTTTTCAAGCATTTTGAGGACAAGCGAATGGCTAACGGGGAATCCTAGGGGCCCCATAAACAGCGAGAAGGTTTTATATGTTGTACATCCGTGGACTTGCTGTACGAAATGTGCGGCTGTGTTCAGAGTCCAAGCTTTTTTTTCATGTAAAACAATTAGTCTGTCATGCTATGATGTGCAGCTGAGGTCATACGAGGCGCATTTGAGCGGGCGGTTTGGGAAGTGATTGTCAGAGGAGCCGGTGTACCGTTGATGCGCTAATGATGACGAATAAACACTTGAGTGAAAGGAGACGCCGCTAATTATGTGGACAACGGATCCGTAACCAATCAAATTGACGTCGACCTGATGCACTTGATGAATGCTTGGAGCTTGTCGTGATGATTTTGTGAGTCTAGAAGACCTTAGAATGACAGGACTTACAGTGGTGATCTTTCATGGAGCATGTCGAAGACTTCGTGCCAAGGCTGTGCTACTTTCCATAATCTTTTCCGAAGCTTCTTCTTGGAGGTGCAAAACTTTGAAGAAATTTCTTGACCCTTTCATGAGGTTCAAAGTCTGAGCGATAAAGGCCCAAAAACTGCAAAAAAAGTCAAGATGAGAGATTGGGTTGGTATGTATGAATCATCCGTTGACCATCGGGTGCTTATCCTCCTTTGAAAACGAGCACCTGATCGGGCGCTCGCACCTAATCAGGTGCATGTTTTCACTGTGAATAAGCATCGTATCTGGACATCGAGTGTTTGATACATACGCTTTTGGTGGGACCCTCAAAGCCATGATAGAAATTTTTGATAATTTCTGCTCGGTCTTTTCAGTTGGCACATGTCCCTTTTTCTGCTTTAAATTCGTTGCGTTGTTTGAGTATGGGGAAGTTCCTTTTTTGTTGACTCTATGCACTTTTGGCAAACATCCAAGCTTGCTGTGCTTTCCTCTTTTTTTCCTCTCGCGAAGACTTTGCTTTAGCATAGTGTTTGCCCAAATCTAATCCAATCGTAAACGTTTTGTCGAAGAAAAAAATACACACAGTCGGAGTCCCGATTTTGCAGCCTAAAGTCATGGATTCGCAAAAAGTTTGAAATCTCAAAGAAGACTCGTTTTTCAAGGGTCAAGTCCTAAGTCTCTTGCTTCTTGTCGCTTTGTTTGACATGCAGCATGTCGGATCAGCGTTGTACTTGACATTCGAGAAACACCTGCTGTTCGGTAATGGATACGGATTACCTGTGTCTGTGTGTGTCATATGCGGCTACCGTTTTTCTGTTTGATCGTCGTTGTGGATTCGATGACATTCGGAAGCCGTCTGGCGGGCTATGAGGTTTTATGAAATGGAAGTTACTGTGCTACCAGCAGGATGGTCTCTGCCTGGTACCAGTTAAAACCCTGAATTTGTGCAGCTGCGAAAAGAAGATCGATGACAACGTGTTTACCCAAATTAGCGAATGCGATTAGGCTCATTACGCACACTTAGTCGGGCGTTCCCTTACAGGATGCCGCGTCTAGGATTGCCCGAGGATATGTATGGGATGGGTAGTAGTGCTCAGTAGCGCGGAAACAAGGGTGACTCGAAACGATGAGAGGAATTGCAGAGGAGGGGGGGGGAGGGTGAGAGGGATAGAAGGAGGAAGGCGACGTAGCAAACTAAAGGAGTAGCTTGTAGCAAACATGTTTTTTGTTTCTTTGTCGCTTGAGTGAAGATGCTCTCAGTTACATTTTCAGAAGAAGCATTTTGCGAGCCTTCAATATCCTAAAAATAAAAATAAGAAATTCTGTTTGATTTTGTGTAAAAATGACGAAACTCCGTTCCGTTTCTGCCTTTGGAGTTAAGAATTTACAGACCTTCCCCTGAACCAGTAAGAAAGGTTTGTTAGCCTTGTTGTTTTGGGTATTAAGAGATATGTATTGATGTAATGAAAATAAATTTTTTTTGACTTGTGAATCGTTGGAATTCTTGGAAAAAGGTTAAGGTTGTGATATTAATTCATCAGTGTACCATAATTCTCTTCTTGGCTTCGGACACTGTGATCTACGAAATGACTGAACTATTCTCATATTGATAAGCACACCTATTCTGTTTTTTTTACTCTTTTTTTCTTTCTTTTTTCTATGCTTTCAATACTCTTCACTCTTAGCATTCTTTCACGATTGCGTTCTTCAATTTTTTTCTACCATTTTTCAAAAATATCATTAGACAAGGTAGTAGAAAACCTTATGGTTTATCTTACTTTATTGCAGGATGTTCTATTCGATTTCGTCACTAAACGGGTCATCAAGATTGTGCTGCATACAAATATGCCAGGACATTACGATTTCACTATGTGAGTATTTTATTTGTTGTTTCAAAAGGCAGCAATTTTTACGTAATCTCGATTGTTTCTTTTCCTTTTAGGAGTGGTTTTCTTATAGACTTGATTCATCTGAAAATGGTCATGGTAGTTGTGAGCATTAACATTCTTATTTTCTTTTAGTAAAATTTTTTCTCTAGGATTGTCTCACTACTACAGCGAGACATTTTTTGGCAGGCTTAATCTTGCCACAACTGCTGTTTGAGACTTCGAGTATGTGCTCCAATATCTTCAAGTAGTGCTTTGCGTACGCTTGGATAATTAGCCATTGTTTGCTTGGGATAGAAAAGTGAAAGGCGAAGAGACGTTTTTGATTATTAGGATTGCGGGTAGGGGGGGGGAGGAGAGTGACTTTTGTTCTGCTCCATAGTCTTGTCTGAGTCCTGCAGTGTGTTTATCTATCTGAGAAAGTTCTATTTGCATATTGGGCAATTTTCCTTGTTAGGAAATTATGTTAGGGTGAGAAGAAAGCGAAAATTTCGTGGATTCTCATTCTTTCAATCTCAAAGTGCTGAATCTGCACTATTGCGTAATTTTGGTGGCACTAGCTTTCAATGTTGCAAAATTTCTTCTAATTGGTCGTCGCCGTTCGCGCCACTGCTCTCTTTACGAACGAACCAACTTTACGATAATGAACGTAAGCGAGCTAGTGCGAAATATGAATTCATCGGGGAGCTGTAACCGAGTGCTCAACTGCATCGGTAGTTGCAACACATGCCATGATGATGGAGCCGGAATAATCTGTTTCTGAAATCTCGTCTTCTGTCTGTGGGGAGCTGTAAATGCCTCCATGCGACGTCCATCAGCAGTTGACCAGTTCGCGCGGCGACAATTCTCATGCACTTATTGGTCGAACGAGCAGAAGGTGGAATCTATATGAATGATTTGTCGAGTATTGTAGGGGGAATGTTGCTGAGACATACATTTGACGAATTATGGGAATGGAGTTGTCGTAAGAGTGCGTTAGGTGAGAAAAATGGTGTGAGGGGCGCGGATTTGTAAAAAAATTTTGCGTTCATAATTCTACTGATATTTGCGATTGCGGTAGAAGTGTATGCAGGAAAAATAAAGTAGTGTTATGCGAGATCGTCCTCTATGAACCATCTAGCCGTGCAAATCACTATCAGGTTGTCTCTTAAGTGGTGATGTTGGAGAGAAATCTATTCGCTTTTTAACATTGCCATTTGCCACTTTTTACCAATAGCAAAGATTTTGGCAAATGGTGGCTGTACATGCTTATCAAAGGAGATAATTTAGATTATGTATATTTCATATTTTCAATGGGTAAAATGCCAGAAATTCTGATATGGATTTTGTGATCTACTTCCTTTGACCGGGAGAATTTGTGCTGGTCGAACGTTTCTAATAAAAGACATGATTTTGATTTTTTTGAGCTCGTAAGTTTATGCGCAATGCATAGTGTGCTGTAGAATTCAGTCGTTGTTTTGAGCATTTTTGAACGCATTTTCTGGATATTTTCTGGTGCAAAACTTAAG
This sequence comes from Cylicocyclus nassatus, assembly GCA_958299035.1. Lineage (NCBI taxonomy): Eukaryota > Metazoa > Nematoda > Chromadorea > Rhabditida > Strongylidae > Cylicocyclus > Cylicocyclus nassatus. The sequence goes on from CATQJL010000112.1 coordinate 25,373,454, forward strand.
GGACAACCTATCTTTTGTTATTGATTATAAGCCTTATTTTCTTGTCTTCTTCAATTCAAGTTGGGGTGATAATTGTGATCGGAACTCTACTAGCATGCTTCCCAAGAGTAGCGTGGTGTTCTCAGAGATTATGGAGAAGAGGATGAGGATTACAAGAAACTTGAGCTGTACCAGTTACACGATTTAATGGTGATTTTGGGTCAGCGCCAAGACTCGAAGAATGCACATAGACTTCAAAAAGTATCTCATAGATCCGAACTTATGGGATCGGAGATGTGATATTGAACGTCACATTTATCTTGCATCTCTTCGGATTACTTGAAGGGATAACCAGTATTGTAGAGACCGGATTGTCTGCTAATAGTTGCCGGTTTGATAACATAAAGTACGAACGAACTTTAGCGACTAGAAAGCCGGAACGGTTAGTGAGGTAAACTGCGCAGAGCAGTTCAGTCACAGTAGAAAGGGGATCAGTGCACAGTTTATTCAAATTGACCTCGTTACCTTCTTTTTTTTTGTCAAAAAAGGTCGCTGTTGATAAATCGCAAATTCGGTCATACTGAATTTTCTTTTGTGCACTTAGGTTGGTCCACAATCTTGCAGCAAAAATATAAAAGACATTTTGATCTCATGTATTTTTGCAACATATGACAAATTTTCTAATTTAACATGTATACAGTTTTTAGAATTAACAAAATATGTTGTTTTGGCAAAACAATCTACTGTTCGTAGGGGTATCCGATCAACAAGATTTCCTTTTTTGTCAGAAAAGGTAGGTACAAAATCACAATCAAAAGTAGATTTAGATGTAATTAGGCGTTTTAGAATCTTTATTCACCAAAATCTGAAAAAACACGATTGAACTGTTTCCATTTATCAGTTGGTATTTCTGTGATGTGCCAATATTTTCGTAAAGCACATTCAAAAACTACATGATTTTTCAGGCTATAATGAGTCAGAATACCTCGTTGAGACCAAAGAAACTCACAAATTTGGAAATTTTGCAAGACTTTTGGACCAAGCTGTCAAATTTTCTGTGTTTTCGTACAGCATTTGTGTATTGTCATGCTTCTGCCACATCTAATGTAAAATCAACTATCTCTGTCCACTCGGTTTTTGCATGATAGAGCAAGTAGTGGATATGCTAGGCTGGCGCTATGTTAGACTAGAGAGCGATCCAAATCGAGTTAGTGCCGGCCGCTTTGTTTCGCGACAAGATTTGCATGTGAGCAAGTCGTAAGCTGGGGATGTGTGAGGTTAGAGATTTTACGCGGAGCAGTGTGCGAAGTTTTTTGTGAGGTCACGATTTGGGAAGGAAGCGTGAGAAGGGGAGAGCCAGCTTGCTTTCATACGGAAGAATAGCTTGACAAAGGTGAAAAATGTGTGACAGCTAAACAGCAGGCGAAGTGAAAAAAGGTTCGTTCGCACCAATTCGAAAAAGTACTGTAACTTTTTTCAATCTGAGTGGTTCTGCCGGGTAGCTAATCTATAAAAAAGAAATCATACCCTCCACTGAACAGACAGTAAGCAGAAAGAGTGAAAATTGAGCTTTGATTCTAGTAAGTCGCCAAAATTCGAAACGCTTCAAAAAATCCAAAATTGTTAATACTTAGCTTTTATGAACAATTCTACTGAGCCAAAAGTGCTGAGCTGACGTATCGGGGGAAAATGATATTTGAGCTTAAATTGGGAAACGACGAAATCAATCATGTTGTCATTTTTTTTCTTCAAAAATTAAAACATTCCATAACATTCCGGTTGCGCACAAACTTCGCTCATTCAAAAAGAGTAGGTGATAAATTCAAAGATAGTGCCAAAGATTTCGTTTTTTTGCAGTGTTTTAGATTTTTGACGAGTCACCTTAAAATGAAGAAGCTCAAAGATCTTTTTCTTCCATTTTTTATTTCCAAAACCTGTGTTACTGAAGAGCTGTCAAGGTCCTTCAGAAATTATACGAATGTTTTCCCGTCAAAATTGCCCAACAAAACCATTGCTATAGGCAGATGATTTTTTTTTTCAAAAAAGTGCAAACGAACATAGTTTCTCTTCTTTGTTTGGTCACTCTTAGCTTTTGATTCACCGCATTTCACTCAAAATTTGACACTTCCGCAAGCATTTCGACCTCTGCGCACAATCGCTGCTTTGCGCGATGTCTCGACGATGTTAATCGTGTAGCCGAGGCGACTAATCGCACAGTTGCTAATCGTGTTACATGCTGTTTGCCCTTCGCTAGCGTTTGAGATAGTGATCAACGTGACGCGATTGTGGTGAGCGAAACACTACCGCTGCGATTTGGCTTAGCGATAAGGTCAAGATATTAATTGGCGTCAAATTTGGAGGCTTTCAGTTGCGATTGGTAACGTTTGTGCGAGGGGGGGGGAGGATAGAGGTAGTGGGACGATTTGTTTATTATTTATTGGGAATGTCTGTCTATATTTGAATTGGAAAGCAATTGCCAAAAGCGTCATAATCGTTTTCGAGGCAATCATTTGAAATTGAATCAAACGCTTTGTTGGCACATGCAGCTGTGCTCGCATGTTGCATAAAATAGGCCGGTTTTTAGGCCAGTTGTGGATGTTCGAAAATGGTAGTGAAGGGTTCGTCGTATTTTTCAAGGTGGGAGGAGATAAAAATCTCTCCGCTGCCAGTTTATGTGCCGAGTTCGAAAAACAAACACACAGATTGAGAAAAGCATGGATCCCATGAATATTTTGTTTTTCAGACACTAGGAAAATTTTCTGTCAAACAGAGAATCTATGTCTGTGTGTCTATTCTGTCAAAAAAAGTCTGTGTGTCTTGCAAATACTGTTTTTTCTTTAGATATGCTACAAAACAAAACTAACGTAAATAAAAAAAATAAAGTCCTTAGGTCTCATGAATGCTGTAATTTTTTTTTAGATATGCTAGATGCGAGTTCCACATCACCTTCGATGGAAGCGAGCCAACTGTGATCACCACGTCTTCAAAGGTGAGCTAGAATAGCTGGAACTGTTGCGTTCAGCTTATTCAGCAAATTTGAAGTTCCCTGCTTGCCTTTTTTATTTTTTCTTTAGCCAAAGATGTTTCTGTTGCACGTTTGGCTACGTGATAATCTGAATTCATTGAGAGTTGCCATCCTGGTTTCTGAACTTATTGCAAGTTGCCCTTCTAGTTTGATGCAAGAGTTCTTGCTTAGTTCAGAAGTAATATAACTTCCCAAATCCTAGACCCAAATTCTTAAAGTTGTATTTAGGAAATACATGAAATATACAGAGATTCATGTTCTGTTGGCTAGCCTTAGGGACTAAGCCCTAAGAGACCGCACTACAAATTTCGCGATATTGAGCTTGTTCGCAAAAAAATACTAGAGTACCGCTCGTTAACTCCGAAATATGTGTGAAAAATTCTTGTTCAGCAAATCGCGCATGAAGCGACAACAGAAATTTCGTGATAGTCGACTTTTCTTTCGTAGAAAAAACACAGCTCGAGAACAGAAGTTTGACCTGGTGCTTACTTAGAACATTGAGTTTTATTCTGCGTCAACTGCGTATGCTGAAGAGATGCAGTTATAAGGCTATTTCTGCAAAAACAACTTTTTTCAAAGATTGTCTTTGCATCTATGTGCATTAACAGCCTGTAGTAAGAAGTATGCTATGTAAAGTTTTTTTTTACAAATGTCTGGAGTAAGCTAGGGGCACTGCAGCATTTTTTTTATCAAGAAATTCAAATTCCGAAATGAAATGCCATGCTAAAAGCTTCCTATTCCGAGGCTGGCCAGCGAGGAATTGGAAAAATGTGAAGTTGATGTTTGAAGCGATATGTTTAAATTTCTGATTTCTTTTTTTTGTGGGCTGTGAGTCACGCAGAGCTGTGAGCTCCTTCTAGTATAGCTGACCTCGTCGATCGCATTTTCTCACTCATACATCTGATTAGTCGCGCATGTTTCGGGTGAAATGATGCATGAAGCGAACACGCGCTTCACCCCAATTGGCCATTGTTGCGCCGTTTTGGAGTTCGAAGTCTACTTTGTCAAATTGAAGAGGAACGTTTGAATTTGAAATCCGAAGAGAGTGCGAGGCATGAAATGTTGCAAGGAATTTGCTTGATAGGGGTGTGTTGGCATCTCGCCAACTGTTGCTTTATTCGGCCTTTTCAATGAGACAGCAGGGGTGATGTAGTGGACCATCTGTTTTCTGATTGCCTACAGTTTGATGTCTATCTTTATATGTATGTATGTGGTTGATGTTCTGTCGGGACCTTTTTTGTGGTCGTTGCCCGCGTGAGTAGGGGGACCCTAATAGCGGCCAATAATGTCATCATTTTACGCCATAAGTGGACCACGCGCGGGACACCATTCATGTGGCTTGAAAAAAGATGCGCAATATTACGACTTACTTCAAGGGATTAGCTGATGGTGATAAAGGCCGTATCTAGGCATGCTAAGTTCCTGCGTCTTTTTGTGGGAAAATCAATGGAAGGCTTAAAATAAGCCATGGCCGAAGCGGCAACTCATATCAGCCCTAGGGAATGCAATTCTGTACTCTTGCCCGGATCGTCTCTACCGTAGTTGAGGCGACATCGGTATTACGGTCTGGGCAGGAGCTTAGTGTTGAAATCGGCGGTAGTGAAATCGTAAGAGCTGCCTCTTGAGCAATGGCTTGATCATCCAATGAAATTTGTAAAAGAACTTCATGCGAACAGATTTGTTTGGACACTTTTCCCAAAACAGATACCAACCGTATCTTCTTGAAAATGGGATTATAGTTAGAGCATCCTTATTTAGTTCAACGACATCTGTGGAGTGTTCACGGATGCGAGTGGAGAGTACGAAGAACCGCAGCCAGTTGTGGTATCGCGAAACACTCAAGAAGACCGTAATCCGTTTGGATCTACGTTTTGCTACGGTACTGACCAGATTGTGGTTGAGGTAAGAGTATTTCATGTTGAATAGTGTTTTCTCACTTACAGTCTCTGTCGTAAAAAGTGATTGTCCTTGAAAGAACGGTGAGGGCGCGGTTAGCATCAAAACAGCGAAAGTACAGTTCATTGGCTTTTATGAGGTGTTTTATGGTAGTCGTGTGAGAATTTGAGAGTTGGAAAAAAACAAAGATAAAAATTTGGTGATTTATATTTCTTCAGGTAATGGACAATGGACACATTGCTGCAGTGACACTTTTTGAATGATTTGTAGTGTATCAGCTATTTTTCTTTTAAGCAACTTTTTCTAGTATTGTTTTTTTTTCCAATTTGAATGGATTTGAATGATGTACAGCACAGATGTCACTTCTGTGGTTTACTCCCTTGATGGGAACTTACAATTTTGTACTTTGTATATATTTCTAATCCCTTACTTTAAATGGCCACAAATTTTGTAAAATATGTAAAAATGTAATTTGGCTGTAATTGCTGCATCTACCAATTCCTTTTTTCTCGATAAACTCGTCCTCATGGCTTTACCACAGATTTAAAGACTGTTGCTTGCTCCTGCTCAACAAGTTGCCATCACACATGATAATCGGTATTGGTTAGGCTGAGTGAGCATGGGTTAGAAATTCACGACATGGTCGAATAAAATAGAGATAACAAGATGAAAACAACTATTTCGAAAGTATGTGGTAGGGGAGTCCGGAAACTTCTCAGATTGTTCGTACACAAAGCATGAGCACGCATTGAAAACGAAAAGTTTTCCAAGGTTCTCACAAAATGCTGCGAATCTCATTGTGTAGGTATTTTATTCCCTTTTTGCAGCTATGACAATGTCGGTATAGCTTTGCTCATCTTCAGAATATATTTGTGAGTCTTTCAAGTCGAGTTTTGGTCTCAGCTTGATTGCGTATTGCTTATACTGGACTGGATATATCATTCATTCTCTGACTATGAGACGCAAGCAGGGCCCGGCACGCGTTGGTTTGGAGGTTTTTAGGAAACGAAGTCCCCCATGACTTCGCGAAAATTTACGAAGTCCCACTCGCCGTGAAAATCAGTAGGGAAAGCCTTATTTAACCAAAATAGCAACAAAAAAAACGAAAAAAGCGCATTTTGAGGTATGTAATATAACAAAAAAGCAAAAAGAAAACATTTCGAGTCGATTAAAGGCTCTGCCATTGAGTATAGTACCATTTTGATGCTGGTAATGTCGAAAATCTCCTAGTCCAACCAAATCTGAACCCTCTCAATCCTGCGATGCATTTTTCGTCACATAATTCAAAGGATACCGCAAGCGATTGGAGCGTGATATCTATCAACGCGTAGAATTATACTACTTTTGACTCAAAAAAAGGGGAGAGGCAACGGTTTGATCCGCTCTCTTCACTATATGATAGATTTTTGACCGTTCTAATCGTCCAAATCAAAAAGGTCCAAAACTTATGTGAACTCTCCGATATTTATGCTCCGAACCAACCCAGTTGGTTTGATAGTTGGTCTAGAAACCAACAAATTCGAGAACGGATATTAGGACACATAAGTTTTGGGAACTTTTTACATAACATAGTTTGGAGTATTATTGTATACACATAGCCCAAATTCGGAGCCATGTGATTGTTTGTGCGCTGTAAACAAGCCATTTGTTTGTTTGAGTCTTGCATTTGAATTTCGCGCGCTTGCGAAAAAACACGTTCAACTCGTGATTCCTGACATGTTCGTCATGTTTTTTTGGCGCTTCCTCCAGGACCTCATAAAAACGATGTCCCCGTTGCTTCTAACTCCAAAAACGAAGTCCAGTTTGACCCCAAACCATCGGTGCCGAGCCCTGGACGCAAGCATGCTTTGCGTACGTTTGATCAACAAGTTCATGGATGAGTTCTAACGCGTTTTGGTTAATTACTACCAGGAATTCTCGTAAGAACGCGTGGTTTAACGAGCTTAAACATGTTTTTTAAGAATTCCTGATAGTAGTTAGCCAAAACGCGTTAAAACCTATTCATGAACTTGTTGATGAAATGTACGCAAAGCGTGCTCGCGTTTCCTAGTCAGAGAATAGACAATATGTGCTCTCTTCGAAAAATTGCGTCTTATACAGAAATCAAAAAGCGTTTCCTAAACTGCTATCAACGCTTTCAACCGCTTATCAACGTTTCCTATGCTGCAATCAACGCTTTTCTAGGCGAAGAAGAATATTCGCTTCTAGCTCGCTTACTTTTATCAACTTGAAGAAAGCAGAGAAAAGCATGTCCTAATTCTTGTATCGAAAAATTCGCTTGCCATTCAATCACGATGAGGTGTAGTTGTAACGCATCAGTCTTCGTTTTGAACACCACTAACCGTAAATTTTTTACTTAGCAGGAAACGATTCTTTGTGACCCCCGGCCATTCATAATGGTTTGTATATCAAAAAATAATGCACCTTTTGATGCTGGTTCGAATACTGTTTTCCATATCTGCGAAACGAGAACCTGGATGGAGTTATATTTATTTAAAAAAAAAATAAATTGCGCTACTGCAGAGGGTGAAAATCCTTGATAAAAATTTTTCTTTCCTGTTCAAACGCTGAATATGGTTTAGATAGGTATAAATACAACTTTACACCTTTCAAGATTCTCCTCATTAGCTTCAAAGGGTGAAAGATCAAATTGGGTGATTTCAACTACCCAAAAGTACGCAAATTTTCTACGAAAAAAGGTTCATAGCTGCCTTCATATGATCGTTTCTCAGATTTCGAGCGCAGATCTAGAATCAGCCCTTCGAGATATATCTTATGGTTTACATCGCATACCAAATGGCCGGGGTCACCAAGTATCCTTTCCTTGTTAGTGTGATCAGGGTTCGGCACAGTTAGAACCAGTAAGTATCTAAAACCTAGTCCCTCTGTTTCGCTGAATTTTGGGAAGTCTTCGGACTTTTATTATTCCATTTTTGCTTTGCTTGCCTCAAAACTAGGAAAAATTGAATATGTGAAGTCGTCCTGATAGTACCCAGCTAGAAGGGTTACAGTCAATTCGGAAAAAAAGTTGGGCACAATTTTAATTCACGTATTCTCATAGAATTTGCAGCCTTACTTTGAGCACACGAGCATATGCACAGCCAGTTTGTGTCACATCGTTGCGTTATGATTGTATACAAGAATTTTGTCTGAGCACAGTCTTGAGTTTCCGCCCAGTACGGACAAGTCGCCGGTATGCATCCCTTTGAATATTAAATCGTAGTGTGGCTTTGTAGGAGGAAACTAAACAAGAACCCATTAACACAGCATTTGTATCGGGTTGGCATAACAGTTCTGTTGCATTTTTTCGAAAAATTTTCTTTAAACGCATATGGTAGACTTTTTGCATTCTTTATTGAAAAGTAAGTACGCACGTTCAATCGTTAACATCTCTATCCTCCACAGTCTTTTCTTAGCTTCAGATACATTTTGTAGGGCTGGCTTCAATTTAGATTTGCAATACAGAGTTAATAATCTATCTTCTTGATTACTGTAAATTACGGTAACAACCAGGGGGTGTGGCACGCCACACCTAAAGGGTCGTATTGAGGAGTCAAAAGGGGAGGGGGTCGTAGTTGGGTAATCTGATAATAGTGATAACATGATATTCGTATCATATCCATAATTAGCATGTCAATTAGCCCCTGTAGATAAAGTTTAAGCGAATTCTGAAGATTCAAGATACTAGGCTACCTAAGTGAAATGGTCAAATTCCAACATGGTTTACTTTGTTTTAAAGGTGAATTAGCTATCCGTTTTTGCACTCAAGACAAAGCACTACTCCTTCTTTGTCCATCTCAGGAATCCCGCTTCAGAAGACCCCCAAACTGTGGAATTAGAAGCCAACCAAAATCTCGTTTTTCCCATTTTTCGCTTTTGATTGCTTGCTTTCACCAAATATTATTTAGAGCTAAAAAGACGAATCAGGCTCAAACAGTCCTATGGAATCTACAAGGTTTAGGCTATCGATTCATATAAATAATGTCCGCTAAAATTGTTTTTTTTTTGATATAGTTAATGGGGTTTGGAGATCTTCTGAAGCGGGATTCCTGAGGTGGACAAAGAAGGAGTAGTGCTTTGTCTTGTGTGCAAAAACGGATAGCTAATTCACCTTTGAAACAAAGTTAACCATATTGGAATTTGACCATTTCACTTAGGTAGCCTAGTATCTGGAATCTTCAGAATTCACTTAAACTTTGTCTACAGGGGTTAATTGACATGCTAATTATGGATATGATACGAATATCATGTTATCACTATTATCAGATTACCCAGCTACGACCCCCTCCCCTTTTGACTCCTCAATACGACCCCCCAGGTGTGGCGTGCCGCACCCCACGCTTGACCCTGGTGATGTCCATTCCGTGCGGTCAAAGATTCTTGACTGTATGTGAACAGGGAGTTTTTCCACCTCGCGGTGGCGTTGAGGTAGCATTTGCCATTTTGTTTAGAAACGAAAGCCTGCGCTCTGTTCACATGAATCAAGCGTACAGTCAATGTTAATTGGGTGCGTCCTTTCGCATGGGAACTACGCATGCGCTACACGAGGACCCTGCGCGAGGACCTCCAATCGATGAGGCCACTTTAGATGTCCGAGCCACACGCGCGCGAACGTGGCGCGAAGCTCATTGCGCTTACGGAAAAGGGAGCACGTGATTGATACGGATTGTGCTTTGTTTCGCCAAACTGCGTCGATATCACAAACTTGTTGCCGTCACTCGTGCGAACTACTTTCTCAGGGCTCGGCAACAGGACATTGTAGAATTTGTCCGCGCTCTTCAATCACATAATTTCTAAAATTTCCTTAGTTTTTCCCATTACCTCTCTTGAAGTATCTGACAGCTTCTTCAAGGCTTTCCCTTGTACCCCGTTTGACTTGCCCTTTGCCGTTTCTCACAAACGATATCCACCTTGAAATTTACCACTTTTATGGCCCTGCATAAGTAATGATAATCATTATAATTGCCTCACATGAAAGTTCATTGTCTATAGGTGCTGAACCAATATTTGTAGTGCGCAGAGAAGTGCATGAGAGCTGATTTAACTATACAAAACGAGTGATCGTTGTAGCGCTGGTTTAAACTAATATTTGTTTTTGCATTATTACATTATTTACTTTCAGTGCTCTATTTGTTCAAAGGGGGCATTTATGACGGGACGTGAAAGGGCACCAAATAAAAAGAAGGTAAGCTGTGTATTAAAAAAATCATATAAATTGCAATTGAAAGCCCACAAAGCGAGCATTTCATTTTCGTAGAATTTTTTCTGTTAAGTACTGTGCGGTGTTTGATGAAACGTGAATGTGCTTCTGAAAGCTCATCTCCTGCTCTATCAACTTCCTTGCTTTATTTTCTTTAATAGGAGATATCCTCTTCTGAAACAGCATAATCGCCGTTAGCAATGGGCAGGAAATAGTCTGCGATTGCAATGTGAAACAAAGTTTTGTAACGTACATCTTCGAGAAGATTTTTCTTAGTGTGGCGAATAACTTCTGTCAAGTGGTTATGAGATGTTCTTCTGAGACAGAGCTCGAAGGCAGTGCTTCCCATTTCCATTAGCCAGTTGTCTGACATCTCTAGTCATAGTTTTTCCTGGAGACAAAATTCAATGAGAAGCGACCGGACGACGATGCCGTTGTTAATACCCTTTTGGTCTTCTCGACAGCGTGCACCCAAAATATCGCCTTTCATGTTTCTGTCGTTCTGGGACCTTTCCGTGTTCCTGATTACAGCTCTGAATTTCGAAATGTGCATATCTCAAAAAAACGATTTTGGGGAACCCTGTCTTGAGGACGTGGACGGTTTCAGTACATGGATGGGCGGAGCTTGGTAGGTTCAGGGCGTGGCTTGAGCACTTTCGCTGTCCTAGTCCATTATCTCCATTCAGAGGCAGCATTAGGGGACCGGATCAACGCATATGCCTTCCTCCTGGGCCTACATTGACGATCGGCAATAACTGGAGGGGGTTAGATTTAGCTAGGCCGTTGCCTTTGAGATGTGGAACCCAATACCTAATCCCGGAAGCTACAAATGGTGATTTCCACGCCTAGAAGATTACTATTTCGAATAATCTTTGGTTCGTTCTAATTTAGGACATCAATGGCTTGAGCAAAGCAAAGAACAGTTCTTGACCTTCGTAAAAATCAATTCCTGCCAACACCTTGATGTTGATTTTCCGATGTCTTTTGAGCTCTTTCTTAAATTTGACGACAACTCGAGGGTTGTACAACAGATCGCAGTCGTAGCGCCCTGTCAAATTTTCCTGATTGCAGAAAACATTTATTCATTTATATCCAATGAAATCGGCATTGTGTTTTAAGGTAACGTGAGCATTACATGACCGTAGCGATGATGTTCTTGCACGAACTGCTACTTGCCTTTTCTCTAGTTGTGCTTGGATCCGAAGGGAAATGCCATTTCAACTGGCCGGAGGTGAGAATAAGCCTGAACATTAAATGACCTGCTATGGGTTTGTCTTACAGTGCTACTATGGTTGTTTGACACTCAGATCCCATCCGGTAATATACTATAGTGGAGTGGTGAAACTGTACCCCGATTGCATAGAGGCGTGCCAACATTTTAGAAACTCTTCGCTACGTGAATTCATGAAACCTCAGCCTTGCAGTTTGAAGGAACCTTGCCCTTTTAACCGGGCTGAGGTGAGAGTAAGCCCTGAATTAAAATCTGCTATGAGTTTGCTTTACAGTGCTACAATGATTGTCAGCTACTCCGAAGCCATTATGTGCTATACGATGCTGGAGTAACGATTCACCCCCATTGCACAGAAACCTGTGATGCTTTCCAGGAGTCTCAATTGTGCAAATTACCTTTCTATAAAAAACCTTCACATAGAGTGCATTCCTACTCTATGTGGTGAATAAAGTTTTGATAAAAACTCAGAGGCTTGCAAATCCGTTTTTGTCTAAACTTTGGTGTGTAGTCAAATGCAAAGAAATTGCTTGCGAGGTAGGTCTGTGTCTCTCGGAAAAGGGAGAAGAAGAAATTTAAAATTGGATTACATGCAACAGCAAATACTAAGGAAAGATAATTATCAAAAGCCTAATTTACTCATTGATGCTTCACTTAACAAGGTGACAAAGCGTCATGTGTGCTTCTTCCTTAAAACAAAAATTAATTATTAGAAACTGAAAATGATAGATAGCTCAATGTATCAGTAAAGGTTCACGGATGAACTGACAGATATACATAAACTAAGATAAACATTAGCATAAGCTTGAATGTTTTCTATGTGACAGACGACAACGTTGATTCATGCAGTTTATTCATTTGAACAAACTGTTTTTACAAAAATGTCGACATATAGTGATTTACAAAGAAGGTCATGCGCTCTTAGATTCTGATGTTCGTATTACACTTCAAAGAAACTTATGGTCATCTTGAACTAACCCTTACATGAAATTCGTCCCTTGATAGACTGCGTAGAAACAGCGTACCCCGCGGTTTAATAATCTGACAAGCACACACAACCTTGGCTCTTTGTAATGTGATGTTTTATAGATACACATAAAATGCTGATTACGTCTCTCGTGTTTCATTCCTCCACGGAAATTTCAAGCATTTTTGCGTCGGACAATCGGATGTGCGGATTAAATTATTGGAATCATTTAGCTCTATTACCTCTTTGTTAAGGAAGATATCATCGGTGACGATGATGTCTCCTCACGGGGGGCGGGGCGCGGCCCCGCATGTTGTTTTGGTGGCTTTGGCCCCCCTCAGTTGTTACTCTACATTGGCGATAACCGCCCCAATAAACCTCTCGCTCTCAACTGTCTGTTTGCCTCGAAGAATCCACTGAACCACCAAAAAGTAAGTTTAACTCGGGTACCATTACCCAAGAGTCTCGCACAGTATACCCAATATTCTGGTGCAACGGCCTAAACAGCCTATTCCTCCCGCGTCACTTGGTTGATTCCATTTGGCCCCTGGAGAGAGACTAGCTCGCTGAGCAAACCAAGACTCCCGTGCCTAGACCGGAGCAACTCCAGTACTCACAGTACCTGGAAACTTTGCACATACTGCAAAAACCTACTCCAGTGCCCAGCACCCGGAGAAAATTCCTGTACCCTAGTACCGGGAAATTAGCAAACCTTTTGCGCAGAACTGCTACAAAATGGCACTTCTACAATTCCACAAAGCTCCTATCGTGTCTAGCGCTAACAGTCTCAAAAACTTAGTTGCTAACTATAAGGAGTACACAACAAAAACCAGTTATCCCACTTTTGATGAGGAAAACTACGAGAAATGTAAAGATACTATTTCTCTTTTGCAAAGCGGCATCAGACAGCTTAGAGAGGGCAGAGAAAATCTACAAAACCTATTCAACGAAATTAGGGATGAGTACAAAAATTGCAAGAGCAGGTCCGACAGAAAAGACCTGTGGCCGTATTCATCAACGAACCCCGAGGGTTAAACTAACCCTGGAGGGTTAGTTTAACCCCGGAAAGCGTTTAACCCGTATTCATGAAACACAGGGTAGGCTTAACCCTGAGGGTTAAATCTAACCTTGAGGGTTAATTTTACCCCGAAAGCGACTAACCCGTATTCATCAACGAACCGTGAGGGTTAAACTAACCCTGGAGGGTTAAACTTACGTGATTCATCAGGGTTAATTTAACCCTAGCTCAGAGCAAGGTTAACTCTACCCTAACACTTCATACAAACATCTACTCGCATCTAATAGTTTATGGAAAACGATCAACGAGTATTGTAGTATTTAGTATTGGTTGTTGTTATAGTATTTAGTTTCAAATTCGTTTTATGTTCATATTCGAAGTCCATGAAACACTGACTTCGCGAGAAAAAGAATTCTATAGCTAGTTGACAATTGAATGCGACGAGGAAAAATGGCATTCCACTCTGACAAGTGCCAAAACAGAAAAACCCCTTTATAATAACACGCATTGACCCCTAAAAGAGTAGCACAAGCCCGGTATAAAGCGAACTGCGCAAAAGTAGAGCTTACACTGCACAATTGCACACATGAAAATAAACTCACGCTGTAAGATTGGATGCTGCACAAGTATGCTAGAGATGTATTATACAAACTAGTGTCAGAAGCTTATTCGTTGACTATACTACTATAACAGTGAAAGAATAGAAGTATAAAGTGAGTTTAGCCCATACGTAGGCATTCTGTGATGTGAGTTTGCACAGCGCACGCGTAACTGACGCCTTAACCCTCCAGGGTTAGTTTAACCCTCAGGGTTGATGAATACGGCCACAGGTTTGTTGATCGATACGGGTAGATCGCGTTTCGTGGTAAACCCTAGCCTATGGTTGATGAATACGGCCAATGAACCCTGAGGGTTAAACTAACCCTGGAGGGTAAGCTTAACCCTCAGGGTTCGTTGATGAATACGGCCACTGATGGTTGAAATCGAGCAAATTCAGGAGGAATCACAATTGCTAGTGGCCTTAGCCGAATCAACCGACCTAATATTCATGCTGACGGCCCGATTGGACGAAAATAAGTGCATAAAAGATAAAATGGACATCAAACTCGGGCACGTCAGTCAAAATTCAAGAAAAGAAAACAACGTTATGGAGGAAATAGAAACTCTAACGATTGAAAATGAAAATTCTGAACAAAATGGAACGAGTAACGAAGGTGAAACGGACAACTCACCCGCGGCTCCTCCTAATTCAGTGGCCTCTGAGATTTTCTATCCAGAGCCAAGCCGCTACCGGTCAATTAGACCACCTCAAGCAACGTTGCCTAAATTCAGCGGTAAACTAGAGGAATTTCCAGAGTACTGGGCGGCCTTCGAAACGCTAGTACACAAATGCAACGAAATATCCGTAGCGGAGAAAATCATACATCTCAAGGAAAGCCTTAAAGGCAGAGCTCAAATTGCCATAAAAGGCATAAATCCCGTTCCAGAAAATTACAACTGGATTATCGAAACTCTAAAGCAGAATTACTGCAATCAGCCAACCAATAGGTCACATATCGTGCAAAAATTGGTGAATTTGCAACCCGCTAACACTACTGGTGACAGCTGCTCATCAACCCTCGACGAGATTCAAGTTCTCGTCAACCAAATGATTTCCGCAGGATACAAAGTAACAGATACTTATGACCCAATGTGGTACGAAACAATTTTGGCAAAGTTCCCACAAGACGTCGTAAAGCCTGTTCTCGTATCTGGCCAAATGGTTGACAAACAAACAATCGGGTCACTTCTGGCGCAATTAAAGAAAGAGATTGCCGCCAAGTGTTTTGTAGAGAACAGACTTGGCCATACGGTAAACAACAGGGCCGGCATGCCAAAGCAAAAGTTTATCAAACAGCGAACTTACTCCAACGATAAGTGCATATTCTGCCACAAAACAATCACTCGGAGATATCGTGCAGGACGATTACCGATCAAAATACGCGCCGAAAAATGCTAAAAGACGAAAATCGGTGTTGGAAATGTTACTCATCTGGACATAGCAGTTTCGACTGTCACAAATCCGACTGCCCCATATGCGGTCAAAAACATCATTCCAGCCTCTGTTTGAGAAGGGAAACTCAACAAAAACCCCAAAATCACTCAAACTGGAATGGTAATCGCCGAAATACAGGCCAAAATAATCCAAGACCACCATATCAACAGAATCGTAATCAACGGTTCCCAACAAATCAAGCCGAAACAAATAGAATGGCATATAATAACACGCACACAGATACAAAAAACTCACAACATGCGGAGTTGAGTACTAGTGCATCACAACTTGTTCTCATGACTGCTGAAGGTAACATATGGAACCATAAAAAGCAAGAATACGAGAAAGTACTGTTTTTCTTCGATTCTGGAGCCCAAAAAACAGTGATTGAGGAAGGTTTGGCGGATCGTTTAGAACTTCCAAAACAAACGACCGAAATTTGCACAATGTCGGGAATCGGAGGGCATATAGAATGCTTCAAAAGCCACATTGTAAATGTTAGAGTTAGTACTGCGTTTGGCGAAGAGCTCAACATCAAAATTCAGACAAAACCGGTCATAACAAATGGGTTTCCTAGCGTCAATTTGAGCTCGCAGGATATCGCATTTTTGAAAGAAAACAGCATTTGTCTAGCTAACTCCAAACTTAGAGGAGAACTTCAAATTCCACACATTTTAGTGGGATTGGATTACTACCATGAGCTAGTGACAGGTCCATTCAACTCAATAAAAACGCCAACAGGTTTACAAATAACCAAAACAGTTTTTGGACCCACAGTTTACGGAAAAGGTCTCATAAACGCTACAAATGGCAAAAGTGATGTATGCTACGGACTTACAGCACTACATGAAAACAGTGAGCAGGAAATCCTGCGAAAAATGTTCGAATTAGACGGACTTGAAATTTTGTCGCAAGAATGTCAAAAGGACGACAAAGTTTACAAGTACCTCGAAGATTACTCCAAGAAAATCAGTTACGAAAATGGTCGAATAACTGCACCTTTTCCACTGAAAGACAATATTGTTCAACTGGAGGATAATTACACGGTGGCAATCCGCCGCCTGGAGTCACTTCAAAAAACTCTGCAATCAAATCATGAACAATGTCACTGGTACTGTAAAATCATCAAAAATTACGAAAAAGATGGTATTTTCGAACCATTTTTCGAAGCGGAACAAAACGCAGTTGGCACCTACTATATGCCTCATTCCGGCGTCTGGAAAGCACACAAAAAGACGCCTTTGCGGATAGTTTTTGACGCCTCTTCACATCGTAAAGAGAAACCTTCATTAAACGACGTGATACATAAAGGCGAATCATTTGTCAACAAAATCCATGATGTTTTGTTGAGTTCTCGCTGCAGCAAAATCATTTTAATGTGTGATATAGAGGCTGCATTCACGCAAATTCACTTAGTGAACTCAAACAAAGATCTCTGCAGGTTTGTGTGGCTAAAAAACGTCAATTTTCCACCAACAAAGGAAAATCTGCTATACTACAGGTTCAAAAGGCTGCCTTTTGGGGTCACAGCATCTCCAAGTATTTTGAACATGTGTTTATCATCATACTTGGCTTCCCAAAACACAGAAATTGCAATAGAAATAGCCAAAAATCTGTATGTAGACAACATTATGATGTCAGCGGACACGGTTGAAGAAGCCATGCAAAAATACTACGAGTCTAAAGAACTATTTGCAAAAATAGGCATGAATTTGCGTGAATACATATCAAATTCAAAAGAAGTAAATGCCCTAATACCGGAATGTGACAGACTAGAACACAACTCCATGAAAATTTTGGGTGTTAACTACGATTCTGTATCAGACAAATACTCTGTGAGTACAAATTTCACACACATGATTGAACTAACGAAAAAAGACATCGTTAGCCAAATAAACTCAGTTTACGACCCAATTGGTCTAGCAGGACCATTACTAGTCAAACAAAAATCATTGATGAGAGAAGTTTTTGAAAGTGGTGTGGATTGGAAAACCACACTAAATCCATCAATATGTTGAAAATGGAATAAACTGATCGATGAGGTGACCTCTACATCAATCTCGATCCCTCGCTACTTCTCTCACATCACGAGAGGCGCGAAGATGCGCCTCTGGGCATTTGCCGATGCTAGTATGGCTGCGATCGCAACATGCACCTACCTCCAATGTCCAGCAGCTGGCACCATTTCCACACTGATAAGTGGAAAAACAAAACTTACACCCAAGAAAAACCGGCAAACAATCCCAAGATTAGAACTCGTTGGAGTTTTAATGGCTGTTCGCCTTTGCAATTCTTGCAATTTCTCACGTTTTTGCTCGTGAAGAATAAGAAATTCTTCGGAAAGTTCGATATCTGATGGCGTAATTTCGTCATTTTGATCGAAATTTGAAATTTTTTCAAGGTTTATTGCAGTATGACGATTGGTATTGGTATTCAACGCCCAATTTTTTGCAATTTTTGCTACTTTGGCAAGAACACGTACAGCCATGTCAAACTTTGAGTATCGAGATAAATCAATAAAGTTTTCCTGTGTAGTTCTCTCTATATTCGTAGAGATGTTTGTTGTAGAATAAACCGCTTCTACGTTGCTCTCAGTAGGAATCACTTCTTTGATTGTATCAATCGATTTTAGTGGCCATGCTGTTGAGTTCTCCTCCAGCCAACGTGGTCCATAAACCCAATCGTGATTATCGATTTCTTGACGTGTTAGGCCTCGAGTGCCAGCGTCAGCGGGATTATGTGCCGTATCGACATGGAAGAAATTAAGAGAAATGCCATCTTCTGCAAATTGGGTTTTGATGGAATTTATTCGTTCACGTTGATTGGAGACGAATACTGGTGCCTTTTTCGTTGATTTTATCCACCACAAGGCTATTTCGCTGTCGGTAACTACCGAAATTTCGGCGATAATGCCGCGTAGATTTGCTACTACGGTTTTGCAAAGGCGAACAGCCATTAAAACTCCAACGAGTTCTAATCTTGGGATTGTTTGCCGGTTTTTCTTGGGTAGTACTCTGCGTTGATACCACTGCTT